>JAZAVI010000013.1:195000-332500 GCA_036326025.1 Chrosomus eos | reverse complement strand
ATGTCCAAAATGTGTACCTGTGCCATGAGGATGCCAATAACAATGCCCAGCTGATGAAGGTTGCCAAGGGCTCCTCTGAGGGCTGTGGGAGCCACCTCGCCCACGTACATGGGCACAAAGCCTGTGGACAGACCAGAGTAAAGGCCCATCACGAATCGTCCAATAATGAGCATCTCCCAGGACGCAGCCATCTTAGAGAAGCCCATCAGTGCTGCAGCGATGAAAGCCAGGACATTAGCCATGAGCATGGAGTTCCTCCTGAAATTAGAAAAATAGAGTTTTATCATCAACCATTTAATCATCCAATAACCATTATAAACCAGGACTGAATAGGGTAACACTTTATTTCGATAGTCCACTTTAGACATTCAACTAACTATAAGTAACTTTGCAGCTACATGTCAACTAACTGTCATTAGAGTATTAGTAGACTGTCTGCTTAATATCTGCTAACACTTTATTTTGTTGGTCCCCCAACAGATATTCTACTGACTATAAGTAACATAGCAACTACAAGTCAACTTGTTCTCCTAACCCGAACCCTAACACCTAACCATAACCTACCAGTCTACTGACAGTCTACTACAGCCTACTAATACTCTAATGACAGTAAGTTGACATGTAGTTGAAAAGTTACTTATAGTTAGTAGAATGTCTAAAGTGACTATCGAAATAAAGTGTAACCCTGAATAGTTCAGGCTGTAAACAAGGCCTTAAATAATGTAAAAGGGCCATAATTAATTTTAATGGTTACAACAGTACAGTACAGTACACCTTTCAAAACGGTTGACAAACAGCCCAAGATAGAAGGATCCAACAATGCCGCCCACAGAGAAGATGGCCACAGACAGAGACCAGAGGGTGGTCATGGTTGTTTTAGGGATGATCTCCTCATATCGATCTAACCATGTCTCACTGTAGAACTTCTCAATGACCTAAAACACAAATATAGACAATTATCATTCAAATTGTCAAAGACAACACGTTGAAATTAACAGAAATATTACATACAAGGTCTGATATTGTTCTTTATATTTTATTATTATTATTCTGGTAATGTAGTTTAGCACATTTTATTAAAAAAATTCTAAGAACAAAAACATAAAAATTAAAACCATATTTAAAATTGTATGTTTAATCACATAAAAAAAATAGCACACCTAATAATGTAAAAAATTCTTTATATTTTAAAATGTAACTTATAATTTTATACTTTAAATAATTTTAAATTAGTTTGACACGATGATTAATACATCAACACTATCTAATATAATAGCCAATCTGCTCTGTGATGAGCAATTCTGTCCAGTAGGGGTCTCACCGCCTAGCTCAATATTATGTGGCTTTTAGAGGAATGTCACCCAATGACATGTTGCATATAAAAAAATGTATGATCTGTTGATGTATTAAGGTCAGCAAGCCAGTCTTCGCTGTGGTGTTTTTAATAGAACCACTGTGAGCTAAGGGGTGAAACTAGTTATTGGTCGTGTTCACTGTGCAAGTTGACTGGTTTCTAACAAAGCTAATTTTTATGCTAAATGTAATCTTATTTGCATCTGAGGAGCTAAATTGCTTATAAAAAACCCTCAAAAGACAATAGCCTTTATAAACTATGTTTAGTAAAAGTAAAAGAACCACAGCGGTCCCCAGTTCCAATCCACTGTCATTGTATGACAAATGAAAGTCAAATGGGTTTGAAAAGACATGAGGGTGAGTAAGTGATGACAATTTTCATTTAATCAGGTTGACTACTCATTATCTGAATAAATCTCCTACATTGTAGAATGCAGTTAAGATCCACCTGGTCACAAACAATAAAGTCCATTCATAGAGGAGTTTCAGGATAGATAGTGCATTGTAACATAGTATAGTTTTGGTGATTTGTGCATTGTCCCCCCCCCACATGTTAGTCCTATTTTGGCCTCACCACAGCCCTAAAACTGTTTCACGCACTAAAACTATTGTTACAACTGTCAGCAACACAAACGAAAGCAAACACGCCATTCAATACCAGAGGCCAGTGTGTAGTCTGTTGGTATTTCAGTAGTTAAAACTCCATGGATGCACCTATTATAAAATTATAACCGATAACAATAGGCAGATAAATGGCCAATGTTAAAATTGTATTCTATTTTGTCTAAATTAAAATATATATATTTTTTTAAATCCTAAAAATTTAATTGAATGCAAAAATTAAATGCTACAGGTGTGTGCATCACCACATTATAATGAATAATATTGTGAAAAATGGCTTCCATTTTGAGACTCGTTAAAGATTGTTTTTAAGTGTTTTTAAATGTGGATGCCGACACATCCATTATTGACCAATACCAATAAAAAAATAAAAAAATACTAATATTGGCTGAAAACCAATATATACATAGATCACCATATAGATATTAAATATTTAGCTGTGAGAAAAATATGAAACGTTTAAGCACGACATTTGCATTTTATAATGCTAATTAATCAGTAATGATGCTGAAAATTCAGCTTTGCATCACAGGAATAAATTACAATTTAAAATAATGCAAATTAGAAAACAGTTATTAAATTGTAATAATATTTCATAGCTGTTTCTATTGTGTTTTTGATTAAATAAATGCAGCCTTGGTGAGAATGAGAAACAATCTTTCAAAAATCTACATTTAATAGAACCCCAAACTTTTGAAAGGTAGTGTGTGTGTGATCCAGTTGCAAACAAATCAAATTCTGCTCTGGTTTCTCTAATGCCGGGGACACACTTAACGACTAGCTAAAACATTGTAATGCTGCGTTCACACCGGACGCGAATAGCGCGTCAAATTCGCGCATACCGCGTCTAGTTTGACGCTTGACCACTTTGTGTTAAAGGGGTGATGAACTGAGAAATCAAATTTTCCTTGAGCTTTTGACATCTAAGAGGTCATCATATTATAAGAATATCCTGTAAGTTTCAGAACTGAAAACGTCCTTGTTAGTCCAATAAATGCTTTTATTGACACCAGCCTCAGCAAACCACTCGTTTTTGAAAGTGGGGAACTATGACGTGAAAGAGGATAAAACACCACCCCCGCAGAAGAAGATCAACGCCTGCTTCAACACGGCCGCTTTAGCCCCGCCCACCGATTCGCGCACGCATAGCTAAATAACATAGATTCCTACCTCGCCGCCCCCAAGTTCGCGGAGCTTCAGTCGCGGAGCTCAAGTCCAAAGTCCGTCGCCCTTCGCGGAGCTTTAGTCGCGGAGCTCAAGTCCAAAGTCCGTCGCCGTTCGCGGATCTCAAGTCCAAAGTCCGTCGCCGTTCGCGGATCTCAAGTCCAAAGTCCGTCGCCGTTCGCGGGCGGAGCTCAAGTCAAAATCCCTGCACAAGCTTCCTCTGGAGTGCATGGAAAACTTTATTTTTAATGACGTTCCACTCCAGCTGATGAGGTAAAACATTGTGCGTCTGTTCGCTTCATTTCACTGAGGATTGTTTTGTAAAGAAGACTGGATTTGCCGACCGATTAAGAGTAAAGAACGGTGCTGTGCCGTCTATATTGGATCTGACAGGAATGACACGGACTCTGGGTCGAACATGTATGGGCGAATCATTCCGGTTGCCATTTTACAACATTGGACGTTTTCAAAACAATTTCCCCCAAGTGCATCGACAGCGGGTGAGTTGAAACTCATTATAATATGCAAAACTGTTATCCAGTCACAGCAGTGGGCGTTTACTTCCAAGTCTTCAGTGCGAGACGCCCATAAAAACCGAGCGTTTTTCAGCTAGGCTCAAAACTAGGATACAAAATAGCCTATTACTTATTCATTTTGATGTTTTTGAATGCAAAAACCAAGCGATGCAACAAACGTCATATGTTTACCTCAGACAACAATATAATAAGATTTAAAAAGCCAGTTCATGACCCCTTTAATTCGCGCGTCAAGAGTGAAACTGACGCGCGTAAAAACAAAAGTTTGAAGCGAAATTTACGCGCGTCAGAATCGAAATCCGGAGGCGGCCATCTTTTTTAAGATGTTTATCGAGCATTAGCAGTAGCATTAATCGAGAGAGTCACCGCTCGTATTTGCTCTGGAGAGCAGAAACAGCTGTGTAGGGGACATTGTCGCTGTACTCGGATCCACCAGACCCTCCGGAGGGTTTCATGAGTTTCACCATTTGCTCCAGGAGCTAGGTTTGGTGGACCTAACGGTGAGGACGCTGACGAGGACAGCGTAGGCCGTGTAAAGCCTCGGCCTCGAGTGGTCGCTGCCTGACGAGCCCGCGCTCTACAGCCCGGCGCGAGGTTCACCCTCGCCCGCACCCACCTAATCTGTCATTTATTTTTGTTTTGATAATAAATGGAGCCAGCCTCCAAAAGTGAAACCTGTCCTGTGATTTTTTTTTATTTCTTATACACTAAGTGTTTGTTGTTTTTACATTAAAATAATAATGTTTCATATAATCTAAAATAGATATGGAATAAATAGCATTCAATACAAAATGAGTACTATCTCTCATATATTAAAATCGAGTTTTTATGTGAAAGATTTGCTTTGTTGTGCATTAGAACCACACCAGACATTTTAGTAATATTACAAAATACTTTATTAAAATAACATAAACTTTCACTTCACCACGTGACAGCAGCAAGCAGGCTCCCTATTGGTTAACGCGGCGCGAATTGACGCAGAAGTTCAAATTTTTCAACTCGGGCGGCAGACGCGAATTCGCGTCAAACGCGTGAATGCACAAATAGCACTAACTAAATCATTCGCGCTTAACGCGCCAGACGCTCAATTCGCGCCATTTGCGCGAACTTGACGCGCGAATGAGGCGTATTCGCATCTACCGCGCCGCGCTCTACGCCTCATTCGCGCCGCAGGAATTTTTTACGCGCGTAACGCGTCTTTGCATTGACTTAACATTGAAATCACTCGCGCCTGACGCGCTATTCGCGTCCGGTGTGAACGCACCTTAATGCTGCGTTCACACTGGACGCGAATAGCGCGTCAAATTCGCGCCTACCGCGTCTAGTTTGACGCTTGACCACTTTGTGTTAATTCGCGCGTCAAGAGTGAAACTGACGCGCGTAAAAACAAAAGTTTGAAGCGAAATTTACGCGCGCCAGAATCGAAATCCGGAGGCGGCCATCTTTTTTTAGATGTTTATCGAGCATTAGCAGTAGCATTAATCGAGAGAGTCACCGCTCGTATTTGCTCTGGAGAGCAGAAACAGCTGCGTAGGGGACATTGTCGCTGTACTCGGATCCACCAGACCCTCCGGAGGGTTTCAGGGGTTTTACCATTTGCTCCAGGAGCTAGGTTTGGTGGACCTAACGGTGAGGACGCTGACGAGGACAGCGTAGGCCGTGTAAAGCCTCGGCCTCGAGTGGTCGCTGCCTGACAAGCCCGCGCTCTACAGCCCGGCGCGAGGTTCACCCTCGCCCGCACCCACCTAATCTGTCATTTATTTTTGTTTTGATAATAAATGGAGCCAGCCTCCAAAAGTGAAACCTGTCCTGTGATTTTTTTTATTTCTTATACACTAAGTGTTTGTTGTTTTTACATTAAATAATAATGTTTCATATAATCTAAAATAGATATGGAATAAATAGCATTCAATACAAAATGAGTACTATCTCTCATATATTAAAATCGAGTTTTTATGTGAAAGATTTGCTTTGTTGTGCATTAGAACCACACCAGACATTTTAGTAATATTACAAAATACTTTATTAAAATAACATAAACTTTCACTTCACCACGTGACAGCAGCAAGCAGGCTCCCTATTGGTTAACGCGGCGCGAATTGACGCAGAAGTTCAAATTTTTCAACTTGGGCGGCAGACGCGAATTTGCGTCAAACGCGTGAATGCACAAATAGCACTAACTAAATCATTCGCGCTTAACGCGCCAGACGCTCAATTCGCGCCATTCGCGCGAACTTGACGCGCGAATGAGGCGTATTCGCGTCTACCGCGCCGCACTCTACGCCTCATTCGCGCCGCAGGAATTTTTTACGCGCGTAACGCGTCTTTGCATTGACTTAACATTGAAATCACTCGCGCCTGACGCGCTATTCGCATCCGGTGTGAACGCACCTTAAGACTGAACACACTTACAGACTGTTTCCGACAACTGGAGCAGATTTTAAACACCGACTGTTCAAAAGGCTCCTCCGTTACTTGACCAATCGCACTCTTCAACGTCATCAAAGATCACAGGCGAAGGAGGAAAAGCAGGGGCACCGAGCAGATGCAATGAACGTGAGCTGTTCCAAGAGGACTACTTTAGCGTACATTTGTTGGCAGCATCTGAATATTACTGTTGTAATATAGTGTGCGTGAACAGAAAGTAAGTGCATTTTGTCCGTTTTTCCTCAGAATATGCCGAACGTTCATGCCGCGATTCAGATGATCTAGCACCGTAGGAAACTGTGTTATCTGCATTATCTGTTTTTCTTGAAAAAAAAATAATTTATGCATGTCGGGTTCAGGTAAGTAGTGATTCGGGTCTATTCGGGTCGGGTACAGTTTTTAGGACCCGAGAAGACCTCTAGTTCAGTCACCGTAAATGCGCTAAGGGCGCCATCTTGCGGGTTTACACAGAATGGCTGTTCTTTTGTTTCCTAATAATTGTATTAAAGGTCCAATATGTAGGAATTTTGTAATCAAATATCCAAAAATCACTTGCACAGTGTGATATATTTCCTGCAGCGGTGTACTTACTTGTACTTGTTAGAATATGGTCAGAACGTTTTTCTAATCTTGATCTAACGTTAGCTGCTATGTTTCGTAGACTATAGAAAACGAACTAACACGTAGAATAACATTGTAACTTTCAACACACATTTAAATGCCATTTTGTGTGATAGTGTAACGTTAGACCAAGTGAAACAGCGCTATGTTCCCTCACAAGTTTAATTCGTCTAATAAACTGACCTGTGTGAGTAATCCAGCACTTGCGTGTAGTTCTGTAGAATTAAATGTCCTTATTCCTTTATATTCACGGGACTCGCGTGTGATATCTGTCTCTTTAGCAATCGTGACCTGCTTCACACCAAGGTTATTATAGTTTTGCTTTTTTAAATTAGTTTAGTTTTAATATCGTTTTCAATTTTGCTTTAAATTTCAGTTTAGTTTTAGTTAGTTTCATTAATGGTTTTGTTCGTTTTAGTTTAGTTTTTATTTTGCAAACACATTTCTATTTAGTTTTTATTTTATTTAGTTTCAGTTTTAGTTTTAGTAATTATAGTTTAGCAGAGCAAGCAGTACAGTTCCAGTCTAGACCAAAGCGAGAAGTTTCATTTAAGTGTAATGTTTGCACAGATTACAGTTAACTCTTGTGCAGACATCTTTTTTAAGTTCCATTTATTTTGTGCTTTGTTCAATCTCAAACCAAAAAGATGTAACATACTAACTCATCAGTGTAAGAAGACCATTACGTTAAAAACCATTACAACCATTACGAGTGAGTGAGTGAGTGAGTGAAACAAGCTTATAAATCATACAGAATTAGTTTTTTTTTTTTTTAATGTAAAAATGCAGACAGTTGTGGGTGATGGGCAGGCTTTGGGGTAGGGTTGTGTGTGTTTGTGTGTGTGTGTGTGTTAGAGATGCGCGGTTGGCGGTTACAGCCGCGGACTCCGCGGATAAACCGCGGATCGGGCGGATGACGTGACGAAAAAAAATATTTTAATTAAATTCGGCGCGGGTGGCGGGCGGTTGAACCAATCAAATGAAAAATATATGTTCAAGCGTCTAACTAGACGCATATTTGACGCTCTATTCGCGTTCGATGTGAACCTTAGACAGTAAAAGAAAGGGTGTGAATACACCGCTGTCCATTCGCGAAGTGCTGAAATACAAATGAAAACTATTTTGTAAATTAATTCAGTTTTACCATGATTAAATCAGCTTTGCAACTTTGCATTTGCACCCGCGACAGGCGATTAACTAACGTCACTAGCAGCTTGTCATTTATTGTAAAAAAATCCCCATGTTTTCGGTGCTGATGTTGTGGTGAGGCGTTCATTCATGTAACATGTAAGGGTGGCGCGCTGCCAATAAAGCATCTAAAAGTTGTCACAAAGAACCGGTAAAAGTAATGATTATGAATATGTCGAAAAGGCCTATAACAAGGAGACAATTTAATTGTTTATAAACGTGTTTTCTGTGTTATTTTTGCCTGCAAAGATGAAGTTGACGATGCTGATCATGATCTTCGCAGTGAACGCGCCAGAGAGAAATGCACATTTCATACGGATTACATAAACAGAGAGCAGTGTTTTCTTTCGTTTTGAAATGTTCTTTTTAGAAGTAGACATTTTAGATATATTTCTCAGGTCTGTGAGGCAAGTAGGCTGAGTTTTGGTTAATTTATGAGACGCGCCAGTTCACGCGCGGGCGATCCGTTTTTTTGATTCCTAGGCTATATCTGCTATATTCACTTATTAAATCAAGGCATTTGGTTGACGAAAAAATGATTAAAATTAAGATACAATTAAAACAAAACGAAATTCACTTTAAAGAAAGGCTTTGTGCTTTCTGTTTGAGGTCTCTGAAAGTTTTAAAGCAGTCTTTTTATAGTGCCGCTTTCAGAGCGCTCACGTCCGTAACGGATTGCCCAATTTTAAAGAATTTATCCTAAACTAGTTTTGTGGTGAAGTAGGTCTACGTATATTGTATAATGTTAACTTCGAATAATAGTAATTTAAGGGCGAGGCTTATTCCAACCTAAAACGCTGTATAATTGTATATAGTTTTAATCAAATAAAGTTGGATTATTTATATGTTGAGCTGCCTGTTCATGAAGCTGAAAGTGCACGTAATAAAATAATATACAATTGATGCAAACCAACAGGAATCCTTGCCTTTTCTGTTCTATGTTTAGCTATGTTTTATATGGGTAGGGCCCCATATTAGTTATTGAAACCCAGAACCCAGGCCGCTACTGCCTATCAGATAAGGTCAGGTTTGCCGAAGTGCGTTTAATTTAGGCTATTTATTTATGTTTATCCCTGCGCGCCGATCTGAGGTGCGTTTCCCGAAAGCATCGACGGAACTTGCGACCATATATTGGCTAACGATGCTTTCGGGAAACGAACCCCAGAGACGGAGTTCACTGCTGATATTCTGAGAGCTTTCTAGTCTCGCGGCTGTCATCAGCAGGGCCTTGTATCGCTCAATCAGCGGATGGCGGGCGGTTGCGGTTTTGAAAATTGGTCAAAAACGTTGGTGCGGATGGATGGCGGACGGATGATGAGTTTTGTGATGCGGTTGCGGATGAAATAATAGCCCATCCGCGCATCTCTAGTGTGTGTGTGTGTGTGTGTGTGTGTGTGTGTGTGTGTGTGTGTGTGTGTGTGTGTGTGATGGGGAGGTTTAGGGGAAGGATTAGTAGGTGTGTGTGTGTGTGTGTGTGTGTGTGTGTGTGTGTGTGTGTGTGTGTGTGTGTGTGTGTGTGTGTGTGTGTGTGTGTGCGCGCGCGCTTTTGTGTGCGTCGTGTCTTTGGTATTCCATAATCTACATTGCGAGAGAAATGTCTTCAAGGATAATAATATTATTAGCAGTAAATGTTTTGTAAAAACAAAGATAATAACAGCAGCTTTCAGCATTTCAACCTTCATGAAAACATGACATCTCAAACATACAGTAGCCTAGAACATTGAAGTTTTTTTGTGCTTGACGAACTTGTTTTGGTGTTGCACCGCGTCTCGCAAATGAAACGGCATTCTAAAAATGCTGCGCTCAAGTTAAAAGAAGCCAAACTTGCGTCTTATTACATTGTGTTGTTTCCCATTCCACCACAAAAGTAGCCTGGCTAACGCCAGACCCAATTCTCGTTGAGACTTGGGTCTGGGAACCATATGTACATTTTCTCGTATTTGAGGCGTGGTTTACGAATGCCCGGCGCTGTTTATTGGGTGCTAAGAATGTCTATCAAATGCTCATAGCCAACATATGTCGTCATCGTCTTGCTGTTCCCTCCCCGTTCTGTGATCCCGTTCTGTGATTGGTTCCCTAAATGAGGCGAAAAATCTGGCCATGGTATCCAGACTGCCTTTCAGCGTGAATTGAATCGCGCTGCGGCAAGGCAGTATGGGGAAACCCAGGCTACCACAAAAGACGCATCCTTTATGAACAGCCGCGATGCACTAGCGATGTGTTCTACATTACGGTCCTTCATTGAGCTCGTCACAGGACAGCAGTTAATCGCCTCAGCAACTTCACGTGTATGAAGCGCCATATATAGGCATTTCCTTAAACAGTCACAGGTCAGATTTTTCCGCTGAAGTAAAGAGCTTGTTAATCACGAAAACGATTATTTATTTTTGATAATTATTATTTTATTTCAGTTAGTTTTTCAGTAACTGTTGTTAGTTTCGTTTAGTTTTAGTTTTTCATTTATTATGAATTTTTAATTTTATTTCAGTTTACGAAAATGTTTTTTGACCAATAGTTTTAGTCTTAGTTTCAGTTTTCGTTTACGAAAATAACCTTGCTTCACACCACTGTAATGTTAAAAAACATGAGTGTTTTCATAGCCTGGCATGCCAGAACTACATCAAGATGTTAGGGCTGGGAACTCTCCATTGACATACCTCAATCTGAGGGGCGGGATAAACGGTTGTCTTTCAAAATCCCTCGGCACGTAATAGGATAGCGCTAACCAACCAGAGCAACGAACGGCTGTGGCTGAGTGAGTCCCGTGCGTTTTCCCACCAGCGGAGCTAGTTGATATATTAAACTTTTGCCGTATCCGGTCGTCAAAACTCCGAACACATCTACCTTTTTTAAGAATGACTTAACCCTTTAGGCGCCAGAGGTTTTTTCCTAAAACGTTCGATTTTGACATCTTAATTTCAAAAGACTATATCTTAAAAGTGAAACAAGATAGATACTTTCTGTAAATTAGAGAAATATTAAGGATGACCCAAAGTTTATGTAGGGATTTAATTTCCCCATCTAATTTGCATACTATGACGTCATATGGTGGCAGCAATCTTCGATTATAGAATTTTCATGAAAAGTCACGTTTAAATGATAAAATGCAGCATTTCTTTTCCCCAAAAATGTCCATCACATTCTGTATGCTATATTGCACAATACTGAATGCTCGGGTATATAGTAAGTAGTAAACAAACTGTGTAAATTAGGGATGCACCGATACCGATACCAGTATCGGTATCGGGCCCGATACTGAGCTCATGTACTTGTACTCGTACTCATAAAAATGCCCCGATACCAACAACCGATACCAGGCAGCATGTGTATAGTGTCAGAAATTATAATGGGGATAAAAAAAGAAGGCTGTATATGAAATAAATGTATCTTATCGTTGGAATATTAAACAGAATATATTAACGCGTCCTCTATATTTAACTACATGGTGCGCAAGCTGATAAGAGAAAAACACGCAGTGGATTGAGCGCGCTACGACACAGACGCGCGAGCTGGTCGATCGCATCCCTTTTCACAGACGTCAGTGGAAAGTTTGTTGTTCAGTCGGATGTCAATGGCAAACCAAGTAAAACGAGGGATGTAGCTTATTAATAACGTTAACTGACGAGAGAGAGAGAGAGAGAGAGAGAGAGAGAGAGAGAGAGAGAGAGAGAGAGAGAGAGAGAGAGAGAGAGAGCGCACTTCTGTTGAATGCTGTTGATTGCGGATCGTTCACTCAGATCGTATATGTAAGTAAAACATGAACTGTTACCTTACTTATGTTTAACGAGTGGTTGCCTACATTATTACAGGAAATTTGCAGGTCAAGAATTTCCATGAACTCAAACATCCACAGCGAGCGCCCCGAAAACCACCAGAGAGCGCCCAAATACTGAATGGAAGTCTTTCACGCATTGCGCTTGTACGGACGAATTCACACAAAACTATGTAAGAACACCTGTCTTGGCGAGTATTAAAAGTCTGTTAACGTAGACAGTATAATTAAAATGGCGTCTGTGCGTTCGGCCTTAAAGGAGCAGCAGGTTAATAAATCTGCTGCTGTGTTTTAATGTTAATCAAAGAAAGGACAAATAAATGACTCTCTGCTCTTGGCTAAATAGGCTACCTCTATCAACTTTACAAAAAGATCCATATATATTTAATTTATACAATAATGAATATGCAGTGCATGAAATATATATTTGTTGAACTAATTAAGTTTAAATTTAATAAACAACTAATATGATTGATATTATTTTGGTTTCTCTACCAATACATTTAAAAATTACAAATGCATGAATTGAAAATTAATTGAAAATTAAAAATACAGGTATTGGTATCGGTATCGGTATCGGCGAGTACCAAAAATGAAAGTATCGGTATCGGACTCGGTCTGGAAAACGTGGTATCGGTGCATCCCTAGTGTAAATCATTACTAATAAATGGTAGAACAAACCGTATGCATGTAATGATTGGCCTTTTGCTGTAGAGATTTTCCATTTACTACATACAGTAGGCACTCTGATTCCATGTTTGGGGCATATTTTATTCATATAACACACAAACACAAGTAGACAAGACCTGTTTAGTTCAAAAGATCACTCGTTATGGCAAAGCACAGATCATTAGTGATGATACGAGCAAGCGCGAGCGCGGCCAGATCTGCCTCGCACCGAGTATGCACACTATTGCTACTCCCCACCCTGCCTTCACGTTGCCCCCTAACTGTACTATGAATACTTCGACCTCGTCTAACATACCCAGTGATAATAGACAAAGTCTCCACCACAATACTGTCGCCGCGATCGCGGAGAGGCTCTGATGAAATGGCTCACTCTCACATTAGCTCCGTTTTTGATCGCACTGATTCAATGCGCTGTAACTCGAACATTTTGTATAGAAACATGACGTTTTTTTTGAGTCGGGGATGTATTAGGACATGTCTGCCATCCAGTGGAGGGGATGTCGAATGAAATTTGACACCCAATTTTACAAAATCGGCCATTTTATTCAGTGACGCATCTTGTCGAGTAAACTCGACCGTGGCGCCTAGAGAGTTAAGTTACGTTCTCTTAACTCCAAATCCTCTAGAGTCGCGGCGAAAGCCGATTTCGAAAGACCGCTGCATCTTCATTGTTTTCAAGTAGCAGGGAAATCACCTATGGAAATCACGCGGAACGTCATGAACTGTGCCGTCATTGTGCCCGCCCGCCGACTCTATACACGATGTGATTGGCCTGACCAGTTTTTGGTTTTTCCAGCTCAAAAGCCTATGGAGAGTTGCTAGACCACACTGGCAGCGAAATGATTTTCGCTGCCGCTAGGGTGCGTCTAGATTTCTAGGCTAGTGTTTTCACTCATCCATAAACATTATTAAATCCATCAGCTTGACAGCAAGTCCCGTCATTCAGCTCGTCACTGCGTCATAAACATACGCCTTTGTTATTGTTGGAAACTGCGCCCTCTTGTGGCCAAAAAAGTTACATACTGTATCTTTAAGGGCTCAAAGTTATTGTTATCCATACATGTAAAGATCATTGTCTTATAATATCACTTACATATGTTAAAGTATATTTATGTAAGTCACTCATTTAAATTTATAATTGTATTTGTTTCAGAACCACACCTGTTACCATTGAAATTATCATCAGTAAATTGTGTCAAAGAAATTTGGAGTCTGCAGAGTGAATTCATTTGCATTTGATGTCATTACACAGTTCTGATCGACTGTCTACAGGGGTTCGAAACAACACGAACTAGCGTAAACTTAAACCTCAACTATACCGACTGAATGCAACTGTCTCTGACTCAGCGTGTTTTGGGCCTTACAGTCGATAAGTGTGTTTCCCTGGCTTAAAGGTGAACTAAGTAACTTTTTTATCTTAACCGAACAGCTTTGGAGTCATTGTAATGTTTATATTACTGATTTCGTGTTGAATGGTGGTTTGACAAAAACGGAAATCCTGCATAGTGCTGCTTTAAGTGAGAATATAGAATCTATAAACTGTGTATAATGTCTAAAAGACAGAAAAGCTCCATTCACTTCACATAAGCAAAGCCTGGCCCTTAGTTCAACATGCACGTCTGAACAAGCTGTGCTCATAGGCGTAATTCTATGGGGGGACAGGGGGACACGTTGTCCCCCCCAATATTTGATCATACTGTATGATTATGCGGGCAATATCGATGTGATTGCAAATACGTCTTTCTTTCCAGCTCCGAAAATATAAAATCCCGGCCGGTCCATTTCCCAAATCCATTCGATTTGCCTTACACTATACATTAACAAAACCTATTTCTCCTGAAATCCATGTCATGTTTTCCCTATAACTTTAGTAGCTCGTGCACCGTCAGTGAGTTAGGAAAAACCAAACAGAAGAAGAGGAGCGAGAAATCTGACAGACATATCTATGAATGGTAAATATCCTGTATTTGGCTGACATAATCCCTTAGATAACGACCATGTGAATTTCACTAGAATTTTTGAATTGTAGAATTTGTGAATTTCGACTGTATACAGCTTGTTTGAATGGGAGGGACTATTGACAAGCTAGCTAACGTTACTGTACACCATAGACATATACACTAGACGTCACCTTGGCTACAGCAGTTCATTGGAACGAATGCGTCAACAGAGCCGCCATCTTGGAACAGGGGAGCCCCTCTATGTATAGGCAAAGGTCTAACGGAAATAAAATCACCATAAATCGTCATGAATGCGATTTTCTAGTTTTTTGGTTCGTTCCAACAGTCAGACATGTATTTATCATCGAGTCCAGAGAAATTTATAAAAAAAACATTTTTTTAAAAACATTCTTCCTAGTTCAGATTTCGTTCGTGAACATCCATACGCAGCACAAAAGTCCGGCATCATCCATGAATATGAAGTACAGGCGGAGATAGCAGCGTTACCTAGATACTTCCTATGATAAGACCCCTGTTCCAAGATGGCGGCTGTTTTGACGCATGCTTAGAACCCCCAGGTGACGTCTAGTGTATATGTCTATGACTGTACACACGCTAGCATGTAGCCTGGCTTTAAAGCAAACTAGGATAGTGGTAGGGTTGCCAATCGTTCCGTATAATACGGAATCGTCCCGTATTTGACACATAAAAGTCTTGTTCCGTATTGAACTGATACGGAACGCACTTTGTTGCGTATTTTTGAGAATCAATTCAGTGCAAATCCATGACACACACAGCTTCTAATATATGTCAGACAGACTATGAATGAACGAAGACCTGCTGCTATAATGGCAAATTCGGGGACTTGGCGCCCCCTTGACTGGCTCTGACGTGTAATGACGTAGAGTTGGCTCATTGGTCGCACGCCAGAGGCGCGCGTGCCATTGGATGTGCAGTTGCCGCAGCGCAGCCTATGAGCGAGCCAGACGCTCAATGTGCGAGCTGCAAATGTGTTTTACTGGCTTCAGTAAATCGAGTAAAATGTGTTTTCGAAGACATTTGTATTTTTTGCACTAGAAAGAACATTATAGAAGTCTAATTTTATTAGATAAGTTCGCACAAGGCTACAGAAAACTGTTGTTTATTTTTCTTCAAATGCAGTCTAAGCTGTTGAGTTTTGAATGTTCTATGTTGTATTTGTTTAGGTTAAAAATAAAACGTATCATAAACTAAAATCCATGGTTCATTGTTGGCAAAATTATCATGATAGCCTTTATCTATGTGGTTCAGTCTTGTATTGATTAAGCCTACTTTGCTATTCTATAAATAAGTTGCATTATAATATAATATATATTATTATATATTATAATGTATGAATTTCAGGGGTTATTTTTCAAAAATTTCTTCTGTGGGGAGCGGTCAGTGACAGGCTTGTCAAATGTACTTAATAGCCAGTATTTAGCGGCTGTGTACTTTATAGGTTTCATAAACCTTATTGAAGTTTATTACTTTGTGTTTGATTTATAAAGATGTGTCAAGAATTTAATTGTGATGCAAAAATATTCTTCCTAATTGTTTTTTTTTAAATACAGCATTTTGAAAATAGGACCTACTGTATGAGCCTACATTGGCCTACAAACTGTATTTATTATAATATGTGGCTTGAGCACTTCAGCAAGTTTATTTTTAAACTGAGAAGTTACTTTTGTTTAAATTTGTACAAAATAAACAGCATTTTCCCTCATTAGTACATAACTGTTTTACTGGCATTGCTCAAGACTTGATATTAGAATATTGTTATCCTGTAAGAATAAGTTGGTTTGACGATCAGATGTAATACAATTCCTTGTTGTGTTATACAATCATACAAACATTCGGACTCTGACTTTTATTTTATTTTGATTAAAAAAATGTGTGCATGCGCCAACAAAAAAAGTCCCACAGCTGTCCCCCCCAATGTGTGATTGACAATTTCGCCCTTGGCTGTGCTATGTGTGAGATGACCTTCAGCCTGTACCAGAACAGAGAATATATTTAATATTCATTTGAGAGGCAAAAGCTTATCATTTAACAGATGGAAATTGACTAACAATATGTAGATGAAAGGCAAAATGTCCCAGAGGAGCTGTATAGAGTAACTTCAGGTTTAACAGGCAGCATTTGGGTTGCGTTGGCATGAGTGTGTGTCTACTGACAGACAGGGATTTGGAGACAGCTGCAGCAGTACATATTAAATAAGTGAGGGGGTAGTGTTCCGATAAAGTCAAAGTACAAGGACGTGGGATGTTGGGGTGAACATTAAAGAGTTTGTCACTTTGTGTGTGTGGGAGCATGTACTTGTCACGCACATTATGCGGGGCATTGATTACACCCGTGTTGTAGCCGACCTGAAGTGAGCCGATCACAGCCGTCCCCACAGCCAGCATCAGCGGCAGGGTCATTTGCTGTTGAGGAAAGCATAAAAAAGAAGAAGAGTGAGTCATTTTTTGCTACACAATGAATTGTTTTGAAACACCATCTCATTGTCCAATGGAGCTCTATTACCCTCAGGCCAAAAGCAATGACTGGCCAGACCTGACTGTTTTAAACATAACTATTGTCAGAGGTGTGGTGACCTATTGTTTGCCATTCTGATAATTGCCATGGTAGTTGAAGAGCTCGTTTTAATTCTGTCCTTCCTCAAAAAAGAAAGACAGTAGCACAGCTCCACATTTTAGCCAACCTGCGCTAATCACTAAGATTTGGTCTAAAAGGTTAAAAAGGCAAGAGCAAACCAAACATATTTATATATCATCTTCAGTATTCCCAAAAGAATTATATTGTTTAAATATCCAGCATCACCCCCCTTTCTGGTGGGGCATTAATGATTAGTGTTGCACAAAATGACAAGCATTTCCTTCTCTTTCAATACAATAGAAAGTATTCTCTCAATAGAAAGACTTCCTGAAAGGTTTAGTTTATTTTTCTGCAGATTAGTGGGATATATTTAAATCTCTCACAGGGAAGTGCTCAGAATATTAATCACTTTCCTCATTCCTGAAGTACGTTTGTTTTCAGACTGTCTGGTTTGACAAAATCTGATCAAATCTGTCTGCAACACACAAAGCCTTGAAGGTGAAAAGGGAACTGAAAACTTGTTTAATTAGTATATTGTGCTAATATTGCAGTAACATTCTCATTTTCTACGCAAATTTGGGTGAAATGATCTTGACCTGAGAAACTGTTCCTGTGAACTACAGTGACTGAACCTGAACTTGTGAAAGATTATGATGCAGGTCTACTGGATGACTTAGGGAAGATTTCTAGTGGTTATGTAAACCCTCTTCTCCAGTGAAGCCAGCATCATCATTGTTTGGGTTCCTGTTATTTTAGAACTCACTGGATTGGATTTTTATTTACACAGACAGAGAGGATCTGGGATGGACATTTTCTTTCAGATGGTTATCCATCCATAAGACACAGGCAGCTTTAAAACCGGTTTAGCTCAGCTAAAGCACATTGTTCACTGTTTAAAGAGTCACTTGGCGCATACGTCAAGCCTTTGACAGCTTAACAAATATGAATATCTGATGAACTTATAATAGTAAAAATAGTACCCAAATAGTACCATTGCATCACTGTCTAGTACATACATAAATTATACAGAGCATCAAGCACTCATTAAAATAAAGTTCACTCGAAACTTGTCAGGGACAGCAGCAACAGTTTCTACACTTTTTTTTTTTCCTTTTAGGGAATCAACCCACAACGTAATTACTTAAGAGTTGTATCTAAATAATAAGATGGGATAAAATACAGTATTTATTTCTGAAAAAGATCTTGTTGATTCACTCTATAAGCTAAACTCTAGAAAGTAGCTTTAAATGCCAAGCTGTTCTGCATTTTAGCAAGCTCGATGAGACTGAAAAATGTATTCAGAATGGAGATCTGTTTACAGAGCTTGCAATCCTCCTTTATAAACAGACAGTCAGTGATGAGAAATATACCAGTTTTGGATATGTGCACTCCTTATATTTGCACACACATGCGTACACTCTGCCCAAGACGTAAGAGCTTAAAAGGGACGGGAAGTGGACACACCTTCCCTCCATGTTGGTGTAGAGGCTGCAGTTCAGAGTTCAAGACTTTGTTGTTTAACCAGCCTCGAAACATGCCGGAAGCCAAATACACACGAACACAAAACCTCTAGGAGGCACTTACATATCTTACATAGTTCATTCAGTAGTTTAAAGCCTAAAAATGTGCCATCTCCAGTCAAACTCGCACACAAGTCCACACAAATAAAGGCAATAAACAGAATCCTCAGCTAAGTCGACTTCCCTAAAAAGTTAACTACATCCTTCCTGCTGCTAAAACATCAATGCTGATAGAAAAAACTGCTCAGAACAGACACAGCAGAGTTCTAGTATCTCTTTAAGAAAGATGAACCTTCAAAATATGGAAGATTTTACTTCTTTGAAGATTTGAAGTCTTACTCGAGGGGAGGGCGTAGGTTTGGCTATGAAACATTCCTCTTCAGATTCCTGCCTTTACCCTATATTACCATAGACTGGCTCCGCCCTCCTACGCACTTCCGCTCAATTTAATTTTCCTTCAGTACTACGTCTGGGATTGTGCTGTAGACTTCGGTTTCCAGAAATCAATTTTTTGTAGGACCAATCAGCAAACAGAGGGAGTGGCTGAGAACGATGACGTTGATGTCGACTCGTGCGTTATTTTGAGTTGTAGCTCAGTAATGGCAGAGGAGACAAATGCGAGTGAAGCCATTCGGTCCGTTGTGGCAACGCTGCCGAATATCAAGAAGTTAAAGCCGGAGGAAGAATAATCTTTGCTTAGTTTTGTGTTTATGGCCATCCTCCCACGGGGTTCGGGAAAAGACATATGTCACGACCAAACGTTAGCGATTGGTTTTGGCAGATAGAGTGACTCTGGGCAGATCCAATAGTGTTAGACTTCAATAGAATACCCGCCTACAAGGAAGTTAACGCTTGTCAATGGAGCGGTGCCAGACTCTCTGTACAAATGAAATGTACGAGAGTCTGGTAGAACCAGGCTAATATTACCATGCAGACATGCCTAGTTACACACTGCATTCATGCAACTACATAAACACAGTTCAAACAGAATATAACATTGGCCTGGCATTATCTATGAAGTTTAGTGCGAGTGTGCCAATTTCTTAATGGTTACATATTTTTTTAGCTTCGTCATCCTGAATCTACGCTGCTCACACTGTAAACAGTCACGCCCTTCTGCTGATATCACACACTGACAGTTGACTTGGATACATATTTTGGCTCAGTGCTTATTTCATTTTGTCAACGTACTGGTTTACATTTAGGATAATTTTTTTTAACTGTTTGAATAAGAATAAAAAGGACTTTTCTAAATGTCATCATTACATCCACAGTATAGGCAAAAAAACGTGATGACTTCCTGTAAAAAAAAATGCAAAAACAAATGCCCCAGTAACCCAGGCAACAGAACGCCAGCTTTGTTGGAGCAACCAAATTAACATGCAAATAAACCTCACTATTCATGGAAAAGCTCAGATGCTTTTTATCCCTCTCGATTTTGGGCCCCTCAGAGTTACATAACTTGAGCTGAACTTTACATTGCTTAAGACATTAAAAAGCCATTTGATTCTGCAGGGGCCGGTTGCATAAATATAGCCATTACGTTAAGACGGTGTCTTAAGTTCTAGTATGACCCAGTAGCAGTTAGTCAGGGGCAGTCAGTCTTACTTTTCGGTATCAAATTAGGCCAATCTACGTTTTTATGTAACTGATTTAAAAAAGCTGTGAACGGTCTAAAGAAACAAATTTGATGTCTAACTTGTAAGACTAGTCTTAGAGGTTTATGCAACTGGCCCCAGGACTCTGACTTAATTTTAGGGGGAACAACTTTTTATTTTAGAAGAAAATATTTTTCCAATCATTTTTCGTAACAAAACTTTCATAAAAGGGATGATTGGTTCCCCTCAGAAGAAAACTATTTGAAATATGTTGGTTTATCGGTCATCAAAGTATTATTTTTCTGCTAAATATTATGTCTTGTATATGTATAAATGAAACATTTTTGATTATTAAGGCCATTTGTGTGTGTGTGTGTGTGTGTGTGTGTGTGTGTGTGTGTGTGGTGTGTTGTGTGTGTGGTGTGTGTGTGTGTGTGAGAGGAGAGAGAGAGAGAGAGAGAGAGAGAGAGAGGAGAGAGAGAGAGAGAGAGAGAGAGAGAGAGAGAGAGAGAGAGAGAGAGAGAGAGAGAGAGAGAGGGGAGAGAGAGAGAAGAGAGAGAGAGATGCAACTCCTGTCCGATGTTCGCGGGACAAGAGTTGCATGCGCTTGATGCACGTCTCATAAAATCGTTAAAAAAATATAAATGTCTAGGAGAAAGAGAAGAGCAGACATATAGAGCATCACAGTCCCGCCCACAGCCTGAGAGAGCATTGGTGCCGGAAGTAAATTTCCCATTCATTTATCCCATTGACATTTTGTAAAATCCATATCTAAAGAGTATAAGAGCATGTCTGAGGATAACCAGCTACGGCTGAACTCATAAGCATACAACATATCATTTCGAGAGAAAAAACGAAGAGAAAATCCAAAAAAAGTCAAGGGTACAAGCCTGTGTACATATTTTCATTTCCGAGCAAAGGAACTACTCCTCCCATAAACCACTCATAGGCTGTGCTGGGGCAACTGCACATTCAATGGCGCGGGGTCGTCTCTGAGGTGCGACCAATGAACTTAGCCCTACAAATTTTTACATCCGGCACCGGCTGTGGGCGGGACTGTGATGCTCTATAGATCTGAATAAGAGTGACAACGCGAAAGAGAGCTTTATTCGGTATGTTTTTCTGTGCACACACACACACACAACCGACACGAAGCATGCAGCCCTGCAAATAGAGAGCTATACAGCGCGCAAGGACTGAATTGAGCTCTCTTTCGTGTCTGAATGGACAAATACACACAATATTATGTCTAAATGTCTGTTTTGGAGAGTATTCGCGTAAACACAGTCGGTTATGTCTTTACAGAACGTACAGTTCTGTAAAGACTAAACACAGTCGGTTATGTCTTTACAGAACGTACAGTTCTGAGAATATCGGACGTGCATCAGTGCAATTGGATCTGCACACTTGGTCTTAAAGTAACAGCGCGTAATAAACCTAATGCCGTCTGTACACTTAATATTAATCAAACAACAAAATAAAAATAGAAAAGCATTCAGTGCTCTTTTAATAGCTTTAATAAGGATTAATAATATTTAATTCATATAAATACAAATAAATATGTCTGCTTGAAAGAATAAAGAGTGATATATGTTAATTAAAGGGGCTGTTTACACCTGGCCACTTTATGCGTTTTCTGTGATCGGATAGCTATCCGATCGTGAAACGACCAGGTGTAAATGCCCTCCGAAACGCATTCGAGACGGATTTGAATCCGATCACTCAAACCACATCAGGAGGTGGTCTGGGACGCATTCCAGACGAAACTGGACAAGTGTAAATGCATCTGGTTGTTGAAACCACATATGTAAATTTTACTCCTCCCAAAAATGATAAAAAATAAATGTGTGAGAGCGTGTTATAAGTCATGTTATAGTCAGATATGATGACGCGCGCTACTGTAGGCTAAACACTACCGCAGATGAGCAGCTGACCGTCTATTCATCAAGTCAACGTGCAAACTATTGCAAATCAAAGTGAAAGTAAGTCGCAGACGCCTAACACACAATCATCTTCATTAAAAGTAAAGAAACGAAATGATCTTACCAGGGCTGTTGCCGCTCTCTCTTATTGCTGTCTTTGATTTTGAAATTAGCCGATGAACAATAAAATGCAGCTCATAACTGTTGCTTTCGGTGACGCGCACTCCATTAAATCTGCATATAGTGCGGGAATATAGTGCGGGAATTTACACCTGGCCACTTCATGCGTTTTCCAAGATCGGATAGCTATCTGATTTATCAAAACGATTCCATTTACACCTGGTCACATAAATGTGTTTTTGCAAAACGGATATAAATCCGATCTTCAACTCCCGCGCTATATGCAGATTTAATGGAGTGCAAGTCACCGAAAGCAACAGATATGAGCTGCATTTTATTGATCATCGGCTAATTTCAAAATCAATGACAGCAATAAGAGAGAGCGGCAACAGCCCTGGTAAGATCATTTCGTTTCTTTACTTTTAATGAAGATGATTGTGTGTTAAGCGTCTGCGACTTACTTTGACTTTGATTTGCGATAGTTTGCACGTTGACTTGATGAATAGACGCTCAGCTGCTCATCTGAGGTAATGCGTGTCGCAGTAGCGTCGTCATATCTGACTATAACATGACATATAGCCTATAACACGCTCTCACACGTTTATTTTTTATCATTTTTGGGAGGAGTAAAATTTACATATGTGGTTTCAACAACCAGATGCATTTACACTTGTCCAGTTTCGTCTTGAATGCGGCCCAGACCACCTCCTGATGTGGTTTGAGTGATCGGATTCAAATCCGTCTCAAATGCGTTTCGGAGGGCATTTACACCTGGTCTTTTGACGATCAGATAGCTATCCGATCACAGAAAACGCATGAAGTGGCCAGGTGTAAACAGCCCCTAGGAGAAGTGTTTTTATTTAATTTTAAGATATTTTATGTCACAGTGCTAAATCTGTCTCTGTATTGCATGTTCAATCTTTAAGAATTATTCATATTAACAGGTCAATAGATGTTTTCTAGGAATATATAATGGGTTTGGACATTTTAGAGAAATTCTAAATTAATGCAATTTAACTAAACCCATTAAATTTTAGTCGACTAAATCTACTGTAGATTTAGTCAACTAAATTCTTACTGTGTTTTAGATTTAGTCTAGTTTTAGACGACAAAATAATTCAGATGACTAAAATGTGAATAAAACTAATGGCATTTTAGTCAAAAGACTATGACTAAAACTAAATCAAAATGTTATGTATGCGGAATATATGTGGAATAATGTTATGTTACTCTGCTTTATTTGGGGAAGATGGCCTACAGTAGCCTTAAGATATCTCATTTTCTAAATGCAATTAAATAAACACTTGCTGGTTCTTCAAGATCTTGACTGTAGCCTATTTATTTCTACTGTTTTTTTTTTTTCAATACAGTTAATTCATAGTTAGTTTCATTTCTACAAATGGTGAAAACTCTGCTAGATTATAGATAAAAGATTCCCATTCCCCTGTCATTCTGTGATCGGCAATCGGCAGATCATGATTTTGGTGATTGGTAATCAGTGATCGGCCCCAAAAATGCTAATCGGAGCATCTCTAGAAATAAGATGGAACTGCCTTATTTTTGTATGTATGCAAGTATTTATATATATTAAAACATTTAATAAAAAAAAAAAGTCTCATTGCCACCCATTCTCAGTCTTTGTGGATGTATGCATGTCTGTATTATCAGTCACTCAGGCTCAAAAATACATCATAAGCTAGGTGCAATAACAATTAAACTCAATATTACCACCTTAACAACAGAAACGCTACTGAGAGTTTACTTACAGCCTCAGTAACTAATTAAGATCTGTATCCTTAGTTAACCTGTTAAGCTGCAACCCCACTTTTGAAAAATCCCCAGAAATGGCATACCAAAGCACAATATATATATATATATATATATATATATATACACACAAAACATTAAAAAGCCATTTTAATCTATATTAATCTAGATTAATTCCAAGATTACAGTGAGATTAATCTAGATAAAAAAAAAAATCTATGCCCACCACTAATTTATATATAAATGCAATAGCCATACCTGATAAAAAAAAGTTATGTACTATGTTGATATCATTTTGGACACAAGAGGGAAGTATAGCCCTATGTATGATTTTTTTTTTGTTTAACCAAATAGCACTAAATAGCCTGTTTTAAACTTTTTCATACAACTTGAATTGAAAAAATAGAATAAAATGAGTTTAGTTTTAATATTTGTATAATTTTATATAAAAATAAATGGTGTATAATTACATTTTTAGAAGATATGAGACGTTTCCTGATTGCCCGATGAGATCTATATGTGTACTGAGTTTCATATTATGACATGCAAGTGTGTTTGATTTATGGACCAAATTTTCAGACCAAGTTTATGGACCAAGTTAATTGAATTAATAAACTAATTATATAAAACTATTGTCAATGCACTACAATTAAACTGGTTATATGCCTTTACTTTATTGAAAAAAACTTATTTAAAAAATACAAGGCTTAAGACATTTATTTTCTGTTTTAATGCAGGCACATACACAGAGACGTAGGCTCAGAGAGAGAATGACCACATTCAAACCAAAATATCTGAGTTTCTGTTGTTCCGAGCTAATGACTGTAAATTAGAAAGTTGTCCGGCTTGATGAGTATAAAATACGCACTGATTTTTTTTTACTATAGATAAAACTAAACCCCCATTTTTGACTAAAGGAAACTTTGCACATGCCTACTGGCAGGGTTTTTCCTGGCTCAAAATGAGACTGAGGTGGTAAAAATGTAACACTAGGGGGGTCCGGGGGCATGCCCCCCGAGAGAAAATTTTGTACATTTTAAAGATAAATTCATTAATCTGGTGCACTTTGAGTCACTCGAATCTGTTGTTAAAAATAAATAATAATCCACCCGCCAACCACCCATATTCTTTGATTTAGATATCTGCATCTGATCATCACATTACAAATATTCAATTAAGCATGATAATATGGTAATATCACACAATTAACATTTATTTAAATTAAAAGTTACATTACATTTTCTTACATTACCGTTTCTCATTTTTACATGGCAAAATTACATTTTCTTTATAGCCTAAACAGAGGCTTTACCCCCTTTAAACTTATTGTCAATGTTTCATTTTTGAAAACACTCTTATCGAAATAATTTTTTGGATCTTTATAAAGGGCATTTTCCCCCTAATTTTATTTAATGTATGCTCTAAATTTCATTTAAAATTCTTACATTTTATCAATACATTCAATTAAAATAATAAGACACTAGGCTATTACCAATCAAATTAAATAATTTACATTGAAAAATTATAACTGTATTAAATGAGATTATTTTGAATATTTTTTGAATATACAAAGAATGTTGAAAAGAATGATACTTTGAAACTAAACCACCAGTAGGAGGGGAAATGCGGCCGTCTTAATGAGCGAGTCATTGAGTCATTAATATAAACGATTCGTTCAAACGGCTGATTGATTCAGAAGAGACGGTTTAATAATGGGCAATTGAATCTTTGACTCAAGCGATTAGTTCAAAACGCTGAATGATTCAGTAATGAATCATGGATGAGTGTTGCTGTGAGACGCGATATGGTTCTGTTGTTTGGAACTATTTTCGCTGCTAAAACAGAACAAAAACAGTCTAAAAATGTAAGTAACTTAATTTTAACTATTTGTTTATTGAACTGTTATGAAATTAATATCTCGGTTTCAATCGTGATGGCATTCAGGAAAACAGCACTCTGGTCGTGTGTAGCCTATATATTAAATTGTTTCTTAATGTTATAAATAACTGTGCGAGACTCAACAGCGCAACTTTGTTACCATCCGTACATTAGGTACCATGATGGGAGTTCCGTGTCTTTATTACACTCATTTAGCTGTCATCCACCCTCGATTGAATGGAATGTTTTTATTACTCGGGCCGCTCGACCCGCAGATTATGATCCGTGCAGCACTATCGGCAAACTACACGTTTAGAGAATGGACACAAGCGGGAATCACGAAAGAACTGTCACAGTGGATAAAGTGTATATGAGCACGTGACTGTCTGTCCGAGTTTTGTCGAGAGGCGGAGGCGGCACGAAATTTGATGGAGGCGGCCGCCTCATAATTGTCTATGCAGGAAAAACCCTGCCTACTGGCTAATAAATGTAATGTGTCTGACGAGTTTCATGCAATTTCAAGCATGCTAAGAGTCTGAAAAGCATCCTAAATGAATTTTAAAGTTTGATGCGTTGCCACGGCAACATTATCTTAGATATTAAATAATCCTTTCACAGGTATTCATCTGGCCTGTGTTTACATTATACAGATGAAGTTTGAAGCAAATCGGGGTTAAAATACGAGGGTGATTTCAAAGCATTTTGAAAGTGACACACTTCCTGCTACCAGTTGGTGGCGCCATAACTTTGACTCACAATAGTCACATCCATGTGATCGGCCTCTTACAGCGAACACACTGCTGAAGTTTCATCAAGATCAGTTTATGTATGCTGAAGTTATAACACACTTCCTATTTCACGTTTCTCGCCATAATTTCGTTTCCTCGCCACGGCCAAACATTTCGAGATATCAAAAATCCCCTGGCAATTTTTCATCCTCAATGTCTTGACTTCACGCTGACCGAGTTTCGTGGCATTTCTTTGAATTCTCTAGGAGAAGTACTTTAAATTCCATTGCATGCGTTTTACAAACAACCCTAAATAGACGACTTCCTGTTGGGCTGGGGTAAAACTTAGAGCACGAAAGTTGTTCGTCCCGATGAGATCTATATGTGTACCGAGTTTCGTATTATTACATGCAAGCGTGTTTGATTTATGGACCAAGTTTACGGACCCCGTTCCAGGGGGCGCTGTCGAGCCCCCCTGACACGCCCGGGTACCAGCTTCTGCCCGGCCCTGATGGCCGTGGGTTCTGACCCGTGTGCAAAGTTTCAAGAGTTTGTGAGCACGTTCGCCTTTTCAAGGCTTGGGCCCTAATAATAGAAAAAAAATTATCCTATGGAAAACAATAGGGCCTTTGGCTTTTCAAGGCTTGGGCCCTAATAATCCTAAGGAAAACAATAGGGCTCTGCGCCATTTCAGGGCTTGGGCCCTAAATATGAAGTTAGATACAACACAGCTCTACAAAAAGAGCTTACAACATCATTCAAATGCTTCACACCATTAAAAGGCTGCACAGTAGCCAGTAACAGTTATGAAATATATAACAATTTAGTTACGTAGACATATTTGGTTGCTACAAAATGCCAAATATGTTTATGTAACTAAATTGTTATATATAATGAACCTTGGATCTTTAACCACAAATGTTGTTAACCAAACACTAGTGTAGAGTGTATTGGTGTATCTCTGGGTAAAACTGTCAGTTTAGAGTTAACACAGATGGTTGATCGAAAGATTAGCTGGTTAATAGAGGTGTAAAACACCGGCATCCAAAACTCAACATGAATGTTCCTCTTTCACCACTGACAACAATGTTCTAAGAATGTTTTCTTAACTCTCTCATTGTTATCTAAATGTTATTTCTAAATGTTAAAAATGTCCAATTTTTAAATGTCTTACCTTTTTTTTCTTAGTTATGTGAACATAAACATTCAATTGTATATCTAATAAATATTCTTTGAACATTCTGAAACAAGTAGCAACATTAAAAAACAAACGGTAACACTTTACAATAAGGTTCATTAGTTAATGCATTAACTAACATTAACTAACCATGAGCAATACATTTGTTACTGTATTTGTTAATCTTTGTTAACGTTAGTTAATAGAAATAGAGCTATTCATTGTTTGTTCATGTTAGTTCACAGAGCATGAACTAATGTTAACAAGATTTTAATAGTTTAACAAGATTTTAAAAGTATTAGTAAATGTTGAAATTAACATGAACAAAGATTAATAAATGCTGTATAAGTGTAGTTCATTATTAGTTCATGTTAACTAATGTAGTTAACTAATGTTAACTAACGAACCTTATTGTAAAGTGTTACCAAACAAACATTTATCACACATTCCGGGAAACAAATGCTCCGTGAATGATGTATAAATAACGTTTTTGTGATAACATTTTGAGAATATTATTTAACACCAAATAACTTTAAACTAATATTCTATTAAAATTACAGTAAGAACCCTTATGTTCTGAAGGATTACAAATTTAAGGATATGTTTAATTTAGATTCCAATATAAACTGAGAAAGTTTTCTGTACATTGAATTTAGCATTCAAGGTGAGGATGGGGATGATATCTGGCTAATCCTGCTTTCAAATTGCTGAAACTCTTAATGGCTCTTTTCTGTCTGTCCTGGTCTCTCTATTGTATGTTTAATGAGTGAGATTACTGAGACTCCCACCCTTTGTCTCAATGAAAATGTAAAGGCAATCTAGTCAGGCTGATTGGATTAGCATCTCAAGACTTGAATAACTGCTATGTTATGAGATCAGGGCGGGGGAATTTCCCTGTAACCAGCTGAATCTTGCATTTACATTTGCTTTGTTTCAAGAGTCCCCCCCCCCTCAATGTAACTCATGCCCCTTGTAAAGTATATAAAAAAGTCTGTATTTTAGTTTAGTCAGACGATTTTTGAGATGACTACAGCGACGCAATAAAGAACTTCTGCGTGAAAGATACCTCAACGTCTCCTGGTCTGTGCTTCTGATTTTTCTCCATTTTGGAAGAAAAAGTTCACTACAGTTCCACAGAAAGTCAAACAAGATCTCGGCCTCTTCAAATTCACAGAAAGTCAAACAAATGTTCAGGATTGATGATTCAGTTTAATGATGATTTAATGATGATTCAGTTTAAATGTTTTTTTCTCTCGGATGTTTGTGAATGTAAAGACACCTATTCTTTTTTTCTGAAGTAAAACAACACAAGAGAAGCACTCTCCTAAATGAGCCTGTTATTATTAGTGTTTCTATGTGATGATTTCTGAACACGCAGAGAAAACTCAAACGGTCTGGTTGCAGCAAAGTCCTTAAAGATGAACTGAACTGAAAAAAATCGACATTGATAACGTGTTGTTTATGACAATTAAAAGTAAATTACACAAAAAATTTTAAATTAAAAATATCACTATAGCTTTTTTTAAGCAAAAGAAAAATTGCGCTTGTTAGCTGGCAGATTCGATGACGTCACTGGCATGGTAGGACACGCAAAGCTGCATAGGAAACAGCTGCAGGTCCTTTATACACACGAAAATGAGCACTTTTAACGGCATGGGTTACACATTTGAACCTGTGAGTGGCAGTCCAGTAGTTTCTGACTACCACCACCACTATGGTATGATCAGTTTATGCATTTTGGAAATAGAGACTGCTTATAGGCTATATGTTGTGTGCATTTAGAGAAAATACAAAAACATGGTCCTGTGCGTTTAAAAAAAAAATCAAGGCAGATAAATTGAAAATGTGATTGGACGAATTCATCCAATGGGATCGCTTGTTAAGTTAGTTGCACGCAAAATGTTAAAACAAAATACTGCACGGACGGATACTGCACAGAAACTATGGAACTGGCAGATATTTCTGCGAATCGAACTCCCTCTGCATCAACAATGTGCCCTGAGACGATGAACATCAGCTTACTTCAGGGTGAGTAGAGAGGGACATTTACAGACCTGCTGTGGTTTTCAGTAGTTAGCAGCTAGTAAATGCATTATTATCGATCTGTGATATCGTCGGAGTCATTTATTTATACAGTTTAATATGGTCGGAGTGATGGCTAGATTGTGAAGTTTGACACGAGTTCTTCCATCGTGTTTAGCTACCAAGTTAGCCATTTCCCTAGGTTGGGTGTTTCGTATCTAGCTTGGTTTTGTGGCTCAATTTCAATGAATGCGAGTGTGTCAGTCTCCGTTTTGTTGAACGCTATATACGTGTAAGTGAATGTACATGTTTTGTTTATGTGACGTTACATTCAGCCTGCAGACATCCTAACTTGCAAGAAGTCATTTCAGGGAGGTATCTCTTTTTGTTGAGTTGGGGGGTGTCTTAACATGCGTTTCATGAGGCACACACACACATTTGCACACACACGCAAGGTCTCTCGCTCTCCTCCTCTCTGCCGTATGCGCAGATTTGGTTGGCAAAGGAGTAGCCTACCATGCCAGTGACGTAGTCGAATGTTGAAATCCAACATGGCGGCGCCCGTGTCACAAAAACAACATTTTCAACGTACAGTTTTATCCTTTTTACAAATTCTGCCATTTTAATAATTGTACCAATGATAATAAATAAAATACATCTGTTATATCACCTTTTTTCAAATTTCAGTTCAGTTCATCTTTAAGTTCAGAAAGCCCAGTAAAATACGTTTAAATGGAGCCCTTAGTGAAACATGAGTTGCAAGGAAAAAACCTTAAGCTCTTCATTAAGTATTATCCTGTAATTGTTTAAGTGTTTCCTTAAGTTCTGTCATGTGTTAAAACCAGGGTTTGAAATGAACAAATGCGATTAAAAATCAACTGTGGCAGATAACGCTGTAAATTCACTAGTTTTCTTTTGTGCGTTGTGACGTGGATGTTCAGGTAAGCCAGATATGCACAGATTCTGCGCAATATGATGTGTTTAATATATCATGATGAATCAGAGTATTTGCTCTAATTCATCATGAAATATTAAACACATCGTATAGCGCAGAATCTGTGCATATCTGGCTTACTTGAACATCCACGTCACAACGCACTAAAGAAAACGACGTACTTGTTCATTTTCATTGAAGCAAAAGCAAAGATTAAAAAGCATTTGGTTAACAGAAAATACTTTGTTATTTTTCAACATCCTGAATTATTGTGATGTTCTTTGTACTGTATTAATCTGTCCAACTAAAACATGTTTTTGGTGATGAGGATGAAAGAGGAAGGGAGGAGATGGCTGGATAACAGGATTTTATTTAAGAAATTAATGTATAAATTCAAATTTTCATGTGACGTAGTTAATCTGGTTTATTTCTTCTTTTTTTCTTCGGTTTCATAATTTTTTCCATCACTTCCACTGAGAGTTTGACAGAAACATATATATTTTTGATTATTATCTTGCATGCTCAAGTTCAAGGCGGAATTCCAAAACATGCAACAGACATGGATCTTGTGCAGCCGGCCCAATTAACGAACAGAGGGCGGGCTGAGAGCCGTGACGTAGACGATAAGCGCCGAGTGATTGGGGAAATCAGAAAACGACCGCGGATATGGAGACACGGGATGCAATTCGCTCTGTTGTGGAGAATATTCCCGGCATTTGCAAACTGAAGCCCGACCAAGAAGAGTGTTTGTTAAAGGGTACCCCGATTAGTGCAGCATGTTGGCCTTATAAGATTAACGTGGGTGTCAGCTATAAAAAAGGTGATACAAAAACACTCCAAATGTTTTTGTTTTTATTTAAAAAAGCCAAAAATCTGTTCACTCGTAGGCCGCCATAGTTATTTACGTCTCAATGCATTCTGGGTAGTGACGTGTATAGGTTGTTGCCTGGTTGTAGCCTAGCCGCTGTAGCTGCTTCGGTTATTCTTTTTCCAACGTACTGGCTAGCTAGGTACGTTTTGACAGGTAGCGAAATGAACACGTCTGCCGTTCAGCCTTTTCAGTTTGAACCTGAACGCACTGTAGGCTTACTGAGGCATACTGAGGTATCGAAATTGGCACCGGATCGAAAGATTTTGAACGATACCCAGCCCTAAACAGAACTAATCCAAACTTTGAGAGTTGGCTGCAAATATTTTCCTGTTTCTCTCTACTGTCAAATAGTTTAGAGGCCCCGATTGTGCCGTGGATGCGTAGATTTACTTCACATAATCTACAAAAGTCGTTCACAGCCACGTGCACTCCGGTATTTCGCTTAATGGTTTCGTTTTCGCATCATATAACTTATGTGTTTACAGGTTTAGTTCGATGCGGCTGAGCTGGCACATAACCAAACGTTATGTGATTGGCTTACGAGTAACCAATGATTTTATACTTCAGATAAGCGCCCCCTCGTGATAAAGAGAACACTTTTCAATGATGCCACTCCCGACTCTGTCTACGAAGCAAAGCGAAGTAGCAGAGTTTGGTATTACCAGACTAGTTCTGTTTATGGGAGAGTTCAAAACTATCGCAACTGATTCCTGATTCCCTATTGCTGTGTTTTGCCAGAAACTATTGTGAAATGCTTAGTATAAACACTTAGGTAAAGAAATTACTTTCCTCTTGGAAATCTTGCACTTAGGTCAATCTTGCACTCAAATGGTTTTCATGCAACCGGGTCCTGATACACACTACTAACAAACGCCAATCTGTAGTAAAGTCAGTGATTTGCAGACAGAGATTCAGAGCTCACAGTATCTCACCTGATCATGACCATCTCCCTGTCTCCTGCGTCCTGTTTAAACAACAACACACTCTTTGGTCAATTAGAATAAAAATACATAATTATACATGTTTTTAAAGATTGTTTTGCACATTAAATATCTTATGTATATTTTGTACAATCATCTGTCTGTAATACTTGCCTGTTTGTTTTGATCTGTAGAGACAGTAAATCCCAGCAGCCGCAAACAGAATAACAGCAACAGCACTTCCTATAACAACTGAAGATAATCCTGAAACTGGAACAGCTGAAGAACACACACACATTATTACTAGAGATCAACTGATAATCAACACTTTATAATCATCAATACTGTTCACTGATATTTACACCTTTATCCCTTCAGTATAAAGTTGTATGATGTTGATTCATTCGATAAATGGTGTGTGTTTGTAGCCTGGCTCCGCCCTCCTACGCACTTCCGCTCAATTTCATTTTCCTTCAGTACTACGTCTGGGATTCTGCTGTAGACTTTGGTTTCCAGAAATCAATTTTTTGTAGGACCAATCAGCGAACAGAGGGAGTGGCTGAGAACGATGACGTTGATGTCGACTCGTGCGTTATTTTGAGTTGTAGTTCAAAATAAGAAAGATGCGAGCTAAGCCATTCGGTCCGTTGTGGCAACGCTGCCGAATATCAAGAAGTTAAAGCCGGAGCAAGAACAATCTTTGCTTAGTTTTGTGTTTATGGCCATCCTCCCACAGGGTTCGGGAAAAGACATTTGTCACGACCAAACGTTAGCTATTGGTTATGGCGGGCAGATCCAATAGTTTTAGACTTCAATAGAGTTCCCGCCTACAAGGAAGTAAACGTTTGTCAATGGAGCGGTGCCAGACTCTCTGTACAAATGAAATGTACAAGAGTCTGGTAGAACCAGGCTAGTGTGTTTGAGCAACAGCAGCGAAATCAGCGGATTCCCATGAAAACTGACTAATATTGAGCATTTTTATTTATTAACAAAGGAATTCTAAATTGTAAAATTCATAATGTGACAAAACTCAATGTGAAAATTGTCAGTCTTTGATGTGCATAAAGCCATGATTATCCAAACATGAAAACATTTACTCGGATGATTTAAGTTGCACTATTTAAAGCTGTATTATAAAAATAATCAAGTGAAAATGCACTGAATGATTAAACAATCCTCACCAGTGACATAAACACTGAAAATCTTAGTGATGCTGAATCTGCTGCTGATGATCTCCAGTTTATATTCTCCAGAGTCTGTGTTTCTGATGTGTGTGATGACCAGAGATCCAGTCTGATGATCCAGCTTCAGTCTGTCTCTGAATCTCTCATCACCACCTTTACACTGATCATCTGTACAGATCTTACTCTGATCTCTATTGATTTGAGCGATGCGAATGTCATTATAATACCATCTAATACTGTCTTGTTTGTTTGTTTGAACACCAGTGTTTAGAGTGACTGAATCTCCCTCCGTCACTGACACTGACACTTCTTCTGTATCAACACCAGACACACCTGGAGAAGAAATGAACAGTTAATTATGAGCTAAACAACATTATACATCAGGAAAGTGTTGTGACAATGTTCATAAAGATTATGAGTAGAGAAATCTGTCTGGATTTATAATGTAACATGTAAACAAACAGCAGAAGAACATCATTGATTCACACATTCACTCATCAGACAATCATACATGAGTTTCATGAAGGATCTTATGCAACTTGATAACCATCATAAAAACAACATCCTGATTCACATATAATTCTGCTCATAAGGTTGCATAACACGTGCTGTGTTCATTTTAACAAGAAGGAATCATAAAAATGTCATTTTTTTATTTGAAGCTGGCATGGTAAGTAAAAGATAGGGTAAAACTATATCAGGTGTTTACAATTTATTATTGCTAAAAACAAAAAACTATATTTGGTTTAACGTTTTTTTTTACAAATATTCAATAGAGTAAACTGAATAAAAAAAACAGGTTAAAATCAATGTGTGCAACTATAATACTGTTTCTCAATGAGCTACTATTATTAATTGTATACATATTTTTTTCATTCTTTTTTTTCTCTCTCTTTGAGACTGAAGGAAGCAGATATTTTGTTTGTAAAAATTCTTTGATAGACTTTCACTTCTCCCCACTCCATTTCAAGCAAAAAAAGTTATTATTATTATTATAATTATTATTATTATTATCATTGTATATTCTTATATGTATAATAAATAAATAAATAAAATAATCTAATAATTCAGTGATAAAGAGTTTTGACAGAAATAACATGTTGTTGGATGATCTTCTAGTATTTCAAACGTGTGTGTAATCCAGCATGGCCTATTCTGCAACGGGTTTAAACAATCTGATCCCATCGGTTTGAGATTTGATAGCAATCATTCTTCCAACATTGGTGCTGATTTAAGGAAGTTTGTTCATAGCATATAAATCCCATTCCGTATGCCATTTGTTATTAATATAGAAATTAATTATTGGTTTTATATCTATAAGAGCTGCTGTAGGTGCCAGGTTTGGGTTGATGTCTTTTATTTTGAAATGTTTACTTTCAGTTTGTTACGTCACTTGTTGTAGGTGCATATTGCCTGTTAGTTTGCGTGTGGTTAACATGTAGGAAGGGGGTGAGTAGCTGGGACGCTCACTTCTGTTGACCGTTTTCATTTCATTTACTTTTATTTCATTTCATTACTTTTTGCTTACTTTACTGTCATCATCCATCATGTGCGTTTCAATGTAACAATAAACCATCTGGATCTGCAGTGGAAATGGGTCAACTTTTATTCCCTCTACTCAGCCTCTTAACGGTTACTGGCTGCCGCTACAATTAGTCAACAGAAATGGCTACTGTTGGATTTTGATTATCGTGGATTGGAAAGGATTTCTTCGCACAACGCATGTGAAATGCTGACACGCACACTGAATTGAGAGCAGAAGACAGCAGAAGAGGTATGTGAGCGGTTTCGCTATGTTTGGCTGCAGCATAGTTGTTTATTGAATGAGAAGACGCTGTATTCGCTGGCCGTGCAGTGTTTGTATGCCGCTTATTGGATGGATTGCGGTTGTGGAATGAAGTGTGCTGCGCCCATTAATGAAATTGTTGGCTTGACCTGGGTGTTGAATACGGTGCTGTTGGATTACTAGGATTGCGTTGTGTCAGAAATGGACGCAGATGAGGCTGCGCACGCTGCTGTGAGTAGCAAAAGAGAGCCCAAGCTTACGGCAAAATCATTGGCGCTTAAAATTGAGGCATTGCAAAAGGATTGCAAGGCTAAGGTTAATCAAATGAAGAGCTTGATTTTATCAATGAAAGATCTCATGGAATGTGATGAAAATGCTTTGCAAGTGTCTTCAATGGTGGAATCTTTGAAATGTTTGAAAGATGATGCTTCTATGTTGCATAAAGGAGTACTTCATTTTCTTCCTCCTGATGAACAAAACAAACAAAACGAGTGGTTTGATGCATGGTTTGATCTTGAAGCAGTCGATCTTCCATTGTATCTGCTCATCTTAAGGTTAAGGCCGAAATGGAAGCCTTGTTGGCACATCAGAAAATGTTATCACGGAAACATATATTGGAGAAGGAAGAGGAGGAGAAAAGAACAACTGGAACTGGACACTAACATTGCTGTATCCATGGCCAAGATGAAAGTGTATAGCGACGCGAGATCAGATCAAAGTGATTGTACAAATTCTTCTGATGCCAGTGCCTTAAGGGTAAGAAATACTGGAACCAGTTCTCTTAATCCTAATGTGGAGCCATTTCTACCTCCAAGTTCACATTCAATGCCACTGCAGCCACCTGTATCTTCTACACAGGCTCAAGCAGCACCAGAGAATCCAATGCGTTTTCCAACTCAGTCAGGTCAACAACAGCAACAGATTGTAAATTCTAACACAAGGTTGACACATTCTACGTTACCTAGCATCAGTCAGTATGGTGGACATGGACCTGGGATGCAGGGTGCACATGGATTGACTTTACAGGATGGTTTGGAAGGAGGAAGTATCTTTAAGCTTATTGACAAACAAAATGAAATTGCTGCCCTATTAGTTCAGCAACACAACTTATCTTCACTTCCACCAAGGGAGGTCCCATTCTTTGATGGAGATCCATTGAGTTATCACGACTTTATACGAACATTCAAAGAGGTGGTGGAAAAGAAAGCAAGTAGCCATGCAGATTGCTTGCATTTCTTGGGGCAGTATACTAGAGGGCAACCTAAGGAGCTTGTTAGAAGCTGTCAATTGATGATTCCTTCGCAAGGGTATATAAATGCTAAGGCTTTGCTTAAGGAGCATTTTGGCAATGAGGTAAGGATAGCCTCAGCTTACATGAAAAGAGCACTCTCATGGCAAACAATAAGATCTGAGGATTCTAAGGCTCTGCAGGACTACAGCTTATTTCTCAGGAGTTGCTGCAATGCTATGTAGAATATTAGTTACATGAATGAGTTAAATCTTGCCTCTAATATGCAAATTGTTCTTGCAAAACTTTCTTATAAGCTCAGAGAAAGATGGAGAACTGTGGCATATGACTTACAGGAAAGACGTAACCATCCAGCTTGCTTTTCTGATATTGTGGACTTTGTAGAAAGACAGGTGAAAATAGTCACAGATCCGGTATTCGGAAACATTCAAGATGTTCTGCCTAGTGGAGGTAGAAACCTGAATACCAAAACGCCTAATTTTAAACCTAGAAGTAGTTTTTCCACCACAGTCACTGCAACTGGTGCAAAGGATTGTAGTGGGAAGGCTGTGAATAAAACCTGTCTCTTCTGTGAAGGAGCACATGCATTGGAGTTCTGTAAAAGGCTTGTTGAAAGATCTCAAGCAGAAAAGATGAATTTTCTGAAGAAAAAGGGGATTTGTTTCAGTTGCTTATGTACAGGACATTACAGCCATGATTGTAAAGAGAGAAGCATATGTAAGATATGTCAACTCAAACACTCAAGTCTTCTTCATATTTTTCCATCAGAGAAAAAGGACATTCAGTATAAAGATGAGTCCAAGTCAACGGTGGGAAGTGCTTTGGTCTCGCTGCAGTCCAGTGCTCTTACTGGGGCTGGTAAAGAGAATTGTGCATTGTCTATCGTTCCGGTATGTGTGAAATCAAAGAAAGGAAGTAAAGTTGTCAGCAGCTATGCTTTTCTGGACTCTGGGAGCTCTGCATCTTTCTGCACAGAGAGTTTGATGTCCAGGCTCAATCTCTCGGCAAAGAAAGTTAACATTCTAATGAGAACCATGAGTCAGGACAAATCCATTTGCTGTTATGTCCTCAATGATCTGGAAGTGTCAGGATTGAATCAAGAGCATTACTGTGCTTTACCAGAGGTATACACTCAGAAGACCATGCCTGTAAATAAAACCAACATCGCCACACAAAACGATCTTGCTTGTTGGCCTCATTTAAGTCATCTATGTTTGCCTTCAATTGATGCTGATGTGGAGTTGTTGATTGGTGCTAATGTGCCAGAGGCTTTGGAGCCATGGCAGATTATTCGCTGTCAAGACAGTGGCCCATATGCCATTAAGACCATGTTTGGATGGGCAGTTAATGGACCAATCAAGCGACAGAAAGAGTATGCTGTTAAGGAACATTCTCACATGACTGTTAATAGGATCACAGTTATGAGACTGGATGAGTTATGGGAACAACAGTTCAAGAGTGACTTTCCTGAATGTGTCGAAGAGGAACAGCAAGGATTGTCAAAGGAAGATCATCAATTCCTGGATTTTGTTTCACAGTCAGCAAGACTGACCAATGGGCATAATTGTATTGGTCTTCCACTTAAAAACAAAAAGGTAGTCATGCCAAGGAATAGAGCAATCGTGGAACAACGTGCTCTGAATCTTCAAAGAAGGCTTCAAAGAAACGCTTCCTTTCATACTGACTATACTACCTTTATGGAGAGTGTCATCGCCAAAGGCCATGCTGAAAAGGTTCCCACAGCTGAACTGGAACGACTTGATGGACGTTTGTGGTACATACCTCACCACGGTGTGTATCCTAAAAAGCAAAAGATCAGAGTGGTATTTGATTACGGAGCATCATATCAAGGAACATCATTGAATGAACATCTTTTGCCAGGTCCAGATTTAACAAGTCCGCTGGTGAGTGTTCTTGTGTGATTCAGAATGGAGCATGTTGCCATGATGGCTGACATAGAATCGATGTATCATCAGGTTAAGGTAAATCCTTATGATTGTGATCTCTTGAGGTTATTTGGTGGCCTGGAGGAAACATTGATGCGAATCTAGAAGAATACAGAATGGTTGTGCATTTGTTTGGAGCGACGTCATCTCCAAGTTGCTCTAGCTATGCATTGAGAAAGTGTGCAGAGGACCATAAGGATCTGTATGATGCCAAGACCGTGGACATTGTCCTTAATAACTTCTATGTAGACGACTGTCTTGTATCTGTGCCTACAGATTCCGACGCTGTTCTATTGTACCAGAAGCTCACAGAAATGTGCGCTAAAGGTGGATTCCGGTTAACCAAGTGGATAAGTAACAGCCGCACTGTGTTAAATGCCATCCCTGAGGAAGACCGAGACAAGAAAGTGAAGAACTTGGATTTGGAACATGACACGCTACCTTTAGAAAGAGCATTGGGTGTGCAGTGGTGTGCTGAGTCTGATGTTTTCAAGTTCAAGGTGACCATCAAGGATAGACCGCTTACTCGAAGAGGAATTCTTTCTATCATCAGTTCCATCTATGACCCTCTTGGCTTTCTGTCTCCTGTGATTCTACGTGCCAAAATGATACTTCAAGATCTGTGTCGAGAAAAAATTGGATGGGACAGCACTATTCCAACAGTGTACATTCAGCGATGGACGAGTTGGTTGGAGAAACTTCATGAATTGGAGAAATTTAAGGTCCGTAGGTGTTTAAAGCCTGAAAACTTTGGAGAAGCTATATCTGCCCAATTACATCACTTTTCGGACGCCAGTGAGCAGGGTTATGGCATGGTGTCGTATTTACTACTTCATAATGATCAACAACGTGCCCATTCCTTTCTTTTAATGAGTAAAGCAAGAGTGACGCCTTCACTATCCCTCGTCTGGAGCTCACTGCTGCCACACTTGCTGGTCGCATGGACAAGTTGTGGAAGAGAGAGCTGAAGATGAAACTTCAGGATTCTGTATTTTGGACCGACAGCACCTCTGTCCTCAAGTACATCCAAAATGAGACTTCTAGATTCAAATGCTTTGTTGCCAACCGAGTTGCTGAAATTCGTGTGTTTCTGAAATCAGACAATGGAGGTATGTGAACTCTTCAAACAATCCAGCAGACCTAGCATCCAGAGGTCTACAGGTTGATTCATTCTTAAAGAACCAGATATGGATTTCTGGTCCTCCATTTCTTGTTCAACCACAGGAGTTGTGGCCTATGGATCCTACTGATATAGGTGTGATGTCGTCTTGTGACCCAGAAGTGAAAGGGAGTGTTCTGGTGAATACTGTGCAAGTTCAACAAGAGTATGAGTTTATGCCATTCTTTAATTACTACTCTTCATGGATGCGATTGAAAAAAGGCGTAGCTTGGATCCTACGATTCAGAAATATTCTAATTGATCTCAGCAAGGAAAGGAAAAGGTTGATGACTGCTTACTCTGATATGGACAAGTTGCAACGAGAGACTGTTGTTAAGAAAGAGATACAAAAATTCAGATCCAATGTGCCTGCAAAATTGTTGTCTTCAGATGAGCTGGAAAGAGCTGAATTGGAAATTATCCGTCTTTGCCAAAGGAAGAGATATTCTGAAGAACTGGCTAGTCTACGGAAAGATGGATTGGTAAAACAGAATAGTGAACTCTATAGACTTAACCCTGTGCTTCACTCCGATGTCATCAGAGTTGGTGGGCGTCTGGACAAGGCTATGATGCCTGAAGAAGTTAAGCATCCGGTAATACTGGCCAAGGATCTTCATATTTCAGATTTGATTCTGCAGCAAATTCATCATGACATTGGACATTGTGGACGGAATTATATGCTGGCTAATTTGCGGCAGAGATATTGGATCCCTGGTGCTAGCACGGCTATAAGAAGAATTTTGTCCAAGTGTGTGGTCTGCAGACTCTTCATGGAATCCCGAGTCAACAGCAGATGGCAGATTTTCCCCAAGATAGAGTCACACCTGACAAACCACCATTTACGCATGTTGGAGTGGACTGCTTTGGTCCCTTTGAAGTAAAACGGGGAAGGAGCGTTGTAAAACGTTATGGAGTGATATTCACATGCTTGACTGTAAGAGCTGTTCACCTTGAAATAGCAAATTCACTTGATACGGACTCTTTCATCCATGCATTAAGGAGGTTTACTGCACGTCGAGGACAAGTTATCGAGATCTGTTCAGACAATGGTACAAACTTTGTTGGTGCCCAACGTGTACTACAGGAGGCTATCAAAAACTGGAATCATAATCAGATCAATTCATTTCTGCTTCAAAAGGGAATTAAGTGGAACTTTAATCCCCCGGCTGGTTCGCACTTTGGAGGAATTTGGGAACGCCTTATAAGATCAGTAAAGATTTTAAATTCTATCCTTAGAGGACAAAGTTTAGACGAGGAGGGTCTTTACACACTCTGTTGTGAAGTTGAATCTATCCTTAATAATCGTCCAATATCCAGAGCATCTTTGGATGTTAATGATTTGGAAGCTCTTACTCCGAACCACCTTCTCCTCTTGAAAACGCAACCGTCTTGGACTATTTGAAAGGGATGATCTGTATTCACGACGACGTTGGCGACAGATCCAATACATGGCGGATCCTATTTTGGAAGAGATGGATCGGGGAGTACCTACTTCAATTACAAGAATGGCAGAAGTGGCTGGTGAAGAAACCCAATTTTCAAGTGGGAGATATTGTGCTTGTAGTGGATGATACTGCCCCAAGGAGCTCATGGATTATGGGCAAGATTATTCAGATCACACAGGATAAAAGGGGATTGACACGTCAAGTAAGAATCAAGACCAAGCGTTCCTGCTTGACCAGACCCATTACTAAAGTTTGCCTTCTTGAAACGGAGGACTTTTATTGACTATTAATTAACTATTCAATGACCGACTGACTAATTGACTGACTGACTTATGAGAGCTCTCAAATGACTTACTGAAGACTTTGACTAAAGACTGTTTGATTGACATGTTTATTTCAGTTGATTACGGACATTGTTCGCACATTGAAGAATTGGACATTTACACATATTTGTGTATACATTATTTATTAAATAAGATTTAGCGATTTCTATGCAAGTAATTATGCAGTGATGTATAATTTGCGTGATTGTGTTGTATTGTTGTGATTATTACAGTTTTGGGGTGTAATAATCAGGGGCTGGATTGTAGGTGCCAGGTTTGGGTTGATGTCTTTTATTTTGAAATTTGTACTTTCAGTTTGTTACGTCACTTGTTGTAGGTGCATATTACCTGTTAGTTTGCGTGTGGTTAGCATGTAGGAAGGGGGTGAGTAGCTGGGACGCTCACTTTCTGTTGACCGTTTTCATTTCATTTACTTTTATTCATTTAATTACTTTTTGCTTACTTTACTGTCATCATACATCATGTGCGTTTCAATGTTACAATAAACCATCTGGATCTGCAGTGGAAACGCGTCAACTTTTATTCCCTCTACTCAGCCTCTTAACGGTTACTGGCTGCCGCTACAGGTGCTGTGTGAATTCTGACATCTGCTGATAATGTCTCTTACGGCAGAGTCTATTTCCTCATTTCCTCTGATTTCAGTGTCCGAAACAAAACCAGAAATTAAATTGATGAGCCTCTAGTTCAAGCAGTTTCTAAAAAATACAGGGATGGCATTGCTTGGATACATGACTTCGAATCAGTAATTATAAGAACAATTCTCTCTTGCATAGTATTTAAATAATCAAATGGCAAAATTATAAAACTTCTGATTCTACTTTAAAAATTGAGTGTTTACAGATGGATGTTCCTCTTTTTTGATGTATTTGAATGCTTTTTGAAGCAATGCAGGTCAGATGTTATAAATGACAGTTATAACATGTAAGAGAGGTATAAAGTAAAGAATTATTGGTAACGCTTCCTTTTACAGTCCTGTTACCCATGTACATACTATGTACTTATTAAAGTAATTACAATTACTGGGGGTAACACTTTATAATAACTGCACGCTATTAATAATTAGTTAAGCATGAGTAAAAAGTTCATTCATAATTTATAAAGCATTAATAGACATTAATAAGCAGTTTATAAATACAGTTATAAACGTTTTCCCTGATTTACAAGCATATCTATAATGTGTTTAATAATTTTATTTTCATACTTTGTTAATGATCATTTAATGATTTCTAAATGAAGTATTGCATTATTTACAAACCAGTTATTTAAGAGTTGTCAGTGATTCGTAAGATCACTTAGAAAGTGTAAGTAAATGGAGTAAAATCAGGTAGTTATAAAGCATTTAGTAGTGGTCAGTTAACTATATTTGTGAGCTCATCTAAAGTGAGCACTATTCATGCCTTGTAAAACATATATAAATGAGATTTAAAGGCTCATTTATCTTCAAAACAGAAAATTGAAAAACACAACACAGTGAAACAACACAAATCTCCTTTGTAAATGCTTTACAAAGCATGAATAGTAGGGGTGTAACGATACGCGTATTCGTATTGTTTAAAATCCCTGTCGGACTCTTAATTTGAATTACCGGTAATCTGTGACATCCCATGTGGGCGGAGTCGGGACATACACGAACAAGTTCATATCTGCGGTTGTAACGAGACATCGTTGTTTGTTTGGATGGATGTGTGTGCGTTCTTGACAACGTAAGTTTCCATTAATATACTTTAAGTTAATATGTATGTGTATAAGAAGACGCATGTACAGTCGTGCTCAGAATTAATGGTACCCCTGGTAAATATGATCAAAAATGGCTGTAAAAAATAAATCTGCATCGTTTATCCTTTTGATCTTTCATTAAAAAAATTGGCAAAATCCTAACCTTTCATTGAAGTAAAAGATTTGAAAGTGGGGGGGAAATCACATTATAAAATAAATGTTTTTCTCCAAAACACTTTGGCCACAATTATTCATACCCTTTTATTAAATACCTTTTTGCAATCTCCTTTTGCCAAGATAGCTGCTCTGAGTCTTCTCCTATAATGCCTGATGAGTTTGGAGAACACCTGACAAGAGATCAGAGACCATTCCTCCATACAGAATCTCTCCAGATCCTTCAGATTCCCAGATCCATGTTTGTGCTTCTTCTCTTCAGTTCAGCCCACTCATTTTCTATATGGTTCAGGTCAGGGAACTGGGACGGTCATGGCAGAAGCTTCATTTTGTGCCCCCTAACACATTTTTGTGTTGATTTTGATGTTTGTTTTGGATCGTTGTCCTGATGGAAGATCCAACCACGGCCCATTATAAGATTTCTAGCAGAAGGCGTCAGGTTTTGATTTTTTATCTGTTGATATTTGATAGAATCCACGATGCCATGCATCCGAATAAGAAGTCCAGGACCACCAGCAGAACAATAGGCCCACAACATTAAAAATCCAACGGTATATTAAATTGTACACATGGGGTACTTTTTATCCTTGTGTGCACCAAACCCATCTAGTGTGTTTGCTGCCAAAAAGCTCTTTTTTAGTTTCATCTGACCACAGAACCCTGTGCCGTTTGAAGATCCAGTCGTGTCTGACCACTGAATATGCTGGAGTTTGTATTTGGATGAGCGAGGAGCATTTTTCTTAAAACCCTCCCAAACAACATGGGGTGATGTAGGGGTTGTTTGATTTTTTTTTAATAGGCTTTCTGACCCCAAGACTCAACTAATCTCTGCAATTCTCCATCTGTGATCGTTGAAGAGTCTTTGGCCACTCAAACTTTCATCCTCACCGTCCATTAAGAAAATATAGACACACGTCCTCTTCCTGGCAGAATCGTAACATCTTTAGTTGATTATAACTTCTTAATTATTGCCCTGATGATCAAAATGGGATTTTTCAATTCTTTAGCTATTTTCTTACATCCACTTTCTATTTTGTGATGCTTAACAATCTTTTGATGCACATCAGAACCATGTTCTGTGGTTTTATTCATTGTGATGGATGATTAAGGGAATTTGGCCTTTGTGCTTCCTCATATTTAAACTCCTGTGAAACAAGAAGTCATAGCTGGACAATTTCATGTTCCTAGTCACCCTGGTGTGCTAAAAAAAGGTAAATATTAATGGAAATAAACTTCATAGATATTTTATTCATAAGAAATTCTAGGGGTATGAATAATTGTGGCCAACGTGTTTTGGAGAAAAATATTTTTATAATGTGATTTTTCCTCCCCATTTTCAATTCTTTTACTTCAATGAAAGGTTCGACTTTTGCCATTTTTTTAATGAAAGATCAAAAGTATAAACGATGCAGATTTATTTTTTACAGCCATTTTTGATCATATTTACCAGGGGTACCATTAATTCTGAGCACTACTGTATGTCTATTCAATGTTATATAATTGTTTTGTGGTGATATTTATGCACATGCTATTGTTAGGAAGAGAGTTTCGATTAACAGACATGCACAAATATACTGTGTCACTCGGTGTTTATTGCAAATACATATATTAACCATGCTGATATTGATCGCTGAAATATTTGTGTGATATATCATTTAGTATTCTATTTACAGTTTGAGAGTGTTGTTAAGTGATTTATCACGAGTAGGGCCATTTGAAGTTGTTTAGCACATGAAACACACATCCAGGACTCTCACCACCAGCACTGGCGCCCCCAAGGGTGCATTCTCTCCCCACTGCTCTTCTCCCTGTACACTAACGACTGCACTTCTAAAGACCCCACTGTCAAGCTCCTGAAATTTGCAGACGACACCACTGTCATCGGTCTCATCCAAAATGGTGACGAGTCTGCTTACAGACTGGAGGTTGAACAGCTGGCTGTCTGGTGCAGTTATAACAACCTTGAGCTCAACACGCTCAAAACAGTGGAGATGACCGTGGACTTCAGGAGGAACAGCCCAGCACTCCCCCCACTCACCATCATGAACAGCACTGTGGAAGCAGTGGAGTCATTCAGGTTCCTGGGCACTATCATCTCTCAGGACCTGAAGTGGGACAATCACATTGACTCCACTGTGAAAAAGGCCCAGCAGAGACTGTATTTCCTTCGCCAGCTGAGGAAGTTCAACCTGCCACAGGAGCTGCTGATCCAGTTCTACTCAGCCATCATTGAGTCTGTCCTATGCACTTCCATCACTGTCTGGTTTGGTTCAGCTACCAAATCAGACATCATGAGACTACAGCGGACAGTTCGGACTGCAGAGAGGATTATTGGTGCCCCCCTGCCAACCCTCCAGGACCTGTACTCTTACAGAGTGAGGAAGAGAGCAGGTAAAATCATCACAGACTCCACTCACCCTGGACACCACCTGTTTGAACTGTTACTGTCAAGACAGAGACTCAGATTACTGGCCACAAGAACATCTCGCAACAGGAACAGTTTCTTCCCACAGGCCATTTCCCTCCTGAACAATTAACATATCTCCCAAGGCATATGCCTGTAAGTGCAATACTCCCCCCAAGTGCAATACTTCCACTGTTTAGTGCAATATCTCCTTAACCCGTTTAATCCCACCGGTCACAATTGTGACCGTAACTTTTTTCTTATTTCTCGAAGCTCTAAAAGTGTTGTTTTTGAGTCTAGGCAAGAAATTCAACTTTTAAATGAAAAAATAGATTGTATTGATTTAAATGTATCAATGTCATGTGACTAGTGTGAAAGGTCACATGACCAGATCAGTTTACTTCCTGCTTGCACATCTAGAAGAAGATGTCTTCCTCAGACTACTACAAAAAGAAGTAAGTAAAACATCTTAATTAACAGATAGAACTATCAAATTTTGTACATATATTCTTAAAAGGGTCTACTACTCATATATTTTGAGAACTATACTCTTGCATATATATTTTGCTCGTAAGAGGTGTAAATTTGTTAACGGTCACAATTGTGACCGGTAGTATAACACATATAACACATTTCAATTGAAACCACAGGTTTTAGCTGTTAATCCTATTTATCATTTGTTTATGTTTACACAGTTTAAAACTATCAGATGTGTTGGACCTCTTAGACGTACGTGACACCCCAAGTGCTGTGACAGGCAGGGTTTTTAAAAGATCAAAACGACCTGCCACATCCAAGATTCCAGCTTTCGTGACCTATGGCCCAACTGCAGCAGAGTGCATAAAGCAAACTAGACCCGATCCAGTCGATTTGTTCCTGTTGATGTACCCTCCTACTCTGAGGGAGCTCACTGTTGAGATGTCAAATATCTATTCAATGCAAACCAAAGGGAAGACACTTGATCTGAACATGGATGAGTTGCTGACTTTCTATGGGGTTCTTCTCACATCTGGCTACAGTTCTGTTCCACGGCGGCACATGTATTGGTCATATGACCCTGATGTCTACAATGAAGCCATCTCAAATGCAATGAGAAGGAATCGCTTTGATGAGATAATGGCCTCAATCCATCTGGTAGATAACTCAGAAGCCACAAACGACCCTTTCTTCAAAGTACGGCCCATCTTTAGTGCACTGAATGAGTCTTACAAAATGATGCCATACCAAAAATGGTTATCGGTTGACGAAAGCATGATACCTTATTATGGCAGGCATGGTTGCAAACAATTTATCAGGGGCAAACCAATCAGGTTTGGGTATAAATTGTGGAGCCTTTCATCACCTACAGGGTACATGTATCATATGGAGCCCTATTGCGGAGTGCACACACATCTCCCTGAAACTGGCCTAGGACAGGGCCCAAGTGTAGTCCTTGGTCTAGCTGAACAAGCGGAAGTTCCTACAGGGTGTAACTTTGTACACGACAACCTTTTCACCTCATTAAGCCTCATTGATGAAATGACAAAACGAGGTTATGGATGTCTTGGCACTCTGAGACCGTGCCGCCTGCATGATGTCCCTTTCACAGATGTGAAGAATTTCCAAAAAATGCCTCGTGGAAGCTCTGAAGTCCTTACACAGGGGAAAAAGTTACTGGTACGGTGGAAGGATAACAATGTTGTAACCATGGCAACCAATGCTGCTGAGAAGTATTCTGAGGTGACCGTAAACAGGTGGAACAAAGAGAAAAAAGCCTATGACAAAGTTCCACAGCCCATGTGTATCCTCACATACAACCAAAACATGGGGGGCGTGGATCTGCATGATCTTCAGGTGTCAAGATACAGGGCTACAATAAGGTCAAAAAAGTGGTGGTGGCCAATCTTTTCTTGGTCCCTTCAAAGTGCGGTAGTGAATAGCTGGTTGTTCTTCAGAGATGTTGTTGGTAGTGAATATGACCTCCTGGCCTTTCAGCGATCTGTGTCCCTGGGTCTCCTAAAAAGATATGGAAAACTACCTCTTGGCCATGGCAGAAGAGCTTCGATTGCAAAAACTGTCACTCAAGATTCTGTAAGAAGCGATGGAAAATCTCACTGGCCTGTGAACACAGGGAACCGTTTCCTCAGATGCAGATGTGTGTGACAAGCGCACTGTATATGCATGTGAGAAGTGTGATGCACCTCTCCACATTGAGTGCTTCAAGCTTTTTCATGGAGTCTAACCGATGTCTAACAGATGTCTAACCGATGAGCTGTGGTCTACTGTTTACTCAAATTAGTTTAAACTTTTTTATGAGACTGTGAAATAAGTACACTGTAGTTACTGATAGTACCCTATGCACTGCCCTAATATGTTCTGCACTATGTTTTAATGCACATCTTATGTCTGCCTGCTCTGACATGCAGAATGTTTTTTAAATGAAAATGTGTTTGACTGCCTGACTGAAAATGTATCAGACAAAATGACTCTGGAATGTTCTGATATTTAATAAGCTATGACTTATCCACTGTTAAAATGTTATATTAGTGATAATTAAAAATTAATATCTTCCTGGTAAAAATGTTCAGAGACAATATTATATTTTATTTTACTTAATGTTATTTTAAAGTGTTGAATTCTACATGGTGTATGGTTTCCATGTCCTGGCTTCTGTTATTTATGAATGAGCCTACCTCAGATGAGTTTGCCAATTGTTTGTATTATTGTAAGTTTAAACATTGTGTAACTTAACAGTAATAAAGTTATGAAGTAAATTCTAACCATATCTCATTCTTATATGTAAAATATGTTACTGTTATTTTATGTTTTAAATATGTCAATAGGTCTAATTGAAGAATTTGTATGAATTCTGACTATGCTGTTTCCCACCGGTCACTATTGTGACCGAGTATAAAACCTATTATTTCACTAACTTAACCAACATAAAATCAAAAAAGGCATAAAGTTTCTGTGTCAGGGAAGTCTAATGAGTAAAATACATGTACTCAAATTGCAAGAAAAAATTCGGGATTAAACGGGTTAACTCAGGTGATTTTATTTATATTTATTCATACTATTCAAATACTGTAAATATGTTCATAATCCGTAAATGTTTATTCTGACTAAACCCAACTGTGGCCTTATATTTTATTTTTTATTTTATATTTATAGTATTTTCATATTTTTTATAATTTTATTTTTAGATTTTGTACTACTGTTTCTTGTTGTATTTGTATCTGTATATGTGCACTGGAAGCTTCAGTACCAAAGAAAATTCCTTGTGTGTGCAAGCACACTTGGCAATAAAGCTCTTTCTGATTCTGATTCTGATCTTGTGACTCTGTTCTATTACTGGAGCAAGAGCTCCGCCTAGTGGTCATTTGTTTACTTTCATTTAATACTGCAATTCCCAAAGTTAGTATTGCTTTATTATGACAATATATATATATATATATATATATATATATATATATATATATATATATATATATATATATATATATATATATATATATATATATATATATATATATATATATATTGTTTAGCAATACGAGTACGTTCTCTTACGAGAGTATCTCTCGTACTGCGTAATATCTTACGCTATGGGGAACCCCATGCAACACGCCGTGCGGACAGGGATCCAACACCAGAGTCCCGGGGCCAAGCCCGGGGCGCATCTAGTGCACAATCACCACAACTCACACAGAGTAGAGGAGGAGAGGCTAGAAGCATCACTCCTTCATAAAAGTCCCGTAGGGGTAACAGACCCGTAGGGGTACCACACTCATGGGGCTGCCGCATCGGACTGAGCGATGCACAGGCTAACACTCCACACATAAGCCGCATGGCGGCCGATAAACCCGAAGTTCAGACCGCCAAAAGCTTAGCTTGTAAGGCGGGCACCTCCAGGTTATAGTACTTGATAAATGTAGACGGCGAGGCCCAGCCCGCAGCCGTACAGATATCCTGCAGGGAGACCCCGCTATACCATGCCCACGACGAGGCCACGCCTCTCGTGGAGTGCGCTTTGACACCCAATGGGCACTGCAGGCCCTTGGAAGTGTAAGCCAGCGCTATGGCATCCACTATCCATCTGGATAGGCTCTGTTTTGAAGCGGCAAGTCCCTTAGAACGGCCGCCAAACAACACGAAAAGCTGCTCGGTCTGTCTGAACCCAGCCGAGCGGGACACATAAGCCCTTAACGCCCTGACAGGGCAAAGGAGACTCGCGTCCCTCTCCTCATTGAGAACCGGAAGGGCAGACAGGGAAATTACCTGGGCCCTAAACGGTGTATTGAGGGATTTCGGCACGTAGCCGTGCCTCGGTTTGAGTACGACCTTTGAGTCGTTAGGCCCAAACTCCAGACATGACGCGCTTACAGAAAGCGCCTGTAAGTCACCTACACGCTTCACTGAAGCGAGAGCCAATAGAAACACCGTCTTAAGGGACAGGTGCTTCATGTCCGACAGCTGGATCGGCTCAAACGGGGCGCCTTTCATGGCCTCCAAGACCGTGGAAAGGTCCCAAGCCGGGACTGAAGGGGGCCTGGGAGGGTTTAACCTCGAGCTCCTCGTAGGAAACGCACGACTAAGTCGTTTTTCCCCAGTGACTGGCCAGACACCTGTTTAGCAAACGTTGCTATGGCCGCCACACAAACTTTGAGCGTGGATGGGGTCCTACCCTTATCCATCAGCTCCTGAAGGAAGGCAAGCACTTCCGTAACCCCGCAGTCCACAGGTGAAAAGCCACGGGCTCGACACCAAGTAGAGAACACCGACCATTTCGAGGCATAGAGCCGTCTGGTAGACGGAGCTCTAGCCTGCGCGATCGTGTTTAGCACTCCTTCCGGGAGGCTAGCGGGTACCCGTTGATGGCCCATGCGTGCAGGGACCACAGATCCGGGCGAGGATGCCAAATCGAGCCCTCCGCCTGAGAGAGGAGATCTTTCCTCAATGGTACAGGCCACGGGGCAGTGCTGGCCAGCCGCATCAGGACCGGAAACCAAGCCTGGTTCGTCCAGAGCGGAGCTACAAGCAGCACTGGGCATCCATTTTCCCTGATCCGCTCCAACACCTGAGGCAGGAGCGAGACGGGGGGAAAAGCATACAGGGGACCGCTGGGCCAAGCATGGGCCAGCGTGTCCCTGCTTTTCGAGAAGAATACTGGGCAGTGAGCGTTCTCGCGGGACGCGAACAGGTCCACCTGCGCTCTGCCAAACGTTTCCCACAGCAGCTGGACCGTCTGCGGATGCAGCGACCATTCTCCTGTCGGGACGTTGTCTCTGGACAGCTTGTCTGGACCCGTATTCAGGTGCCCAGGCACGTGTGCCGCTTTCAGAGAAAGGAGGTTGCGCTGGGCCCAGACCAAGAGGGGTTCCGTCAGCCTGCAAAGGCGTGTGGACCCGACGCCGCCCTGGCAATTTATGTACGCCACCACTGACATGTTGTCCGACCGGACCAAGACGTGGTGGCCTTTTATCAGGGGACGGAAGCGCCGTAGCGCTTTGTCGACTGCTATCATTTCCAAGTAGTTTATGTGAAGGAGCTTCTCCCGCTCTGACCATAGGCCAGCCAGCGGTCTGCCCTCGAGCAGCGCCCCCCACCCCGTGGTGGAGGCGTCCGTAGACACCACTTTCACCTTTGAGGCGGTCCCCAGACTCATACCAGACTGATACCAGCTGGTTACTTTCCAGGGTTTCAGAGCCGAAACGCACCATTGGTCGACCCTGAGGCGACACCGGCCCGTGGTCCATGCCCGGGGCGGGACCCGTGCTTTCAGCCACCTCTGTAGTGGGCCCATGCGAAGCAGGCCCAGCTGGAGTACAGAGGATGCTGAGGCCATCAGGCCCAGCATTTTCTGAAACCGTCTGAGCGGGACTATAGAGCCGTGGCGGAAGGATTCCGCGACGCGCTGAATACTTAGTACGCGCTCCGGTGACAGGCGTGTCGTCATGGATAGCGAGTCTAACACTGTTCCCAGGAAAGAAATTCTCTGGCTGGGACACAGCGAGCTCTTTTCCCAGTTGACTGTCAGGCCCAGTTTCTCGAGGTGCTCGAGCAGTGTGGCCCTGTGTTCTATGAGCTCTGACCGTGATCGAGCTAGAATCAGCCAATCGTCCAAGTAGTTCATAACTCGCATGCCCTGAAGTCTCAGGGGTGCGAGAGCCGCGTCCATGCACTTCGTAAATGTACGGGGTGCCAAGGACAGGCCGAACGGCAGGACTGTGTATTGATATGCCTGGCCCTCGAACGCGAATCTCAAGAATCGCCTGTGATGGGACGCTATTTGAATTTGGAAATAGGCGTCTTTCAGATCTATTGACAGAAACCAGTCCCCTTGGCGCACTTGCGCGAGGATTCCACTGGTCGTAAGCATCCTGAACTGGCGCTTCACAAGCGCTTTGTTCAGCTGTCTCAGATCTAGAATGGGTCTGAAGCCCCCATCTTTTTTCGGTACCAGAAAATATCTGCTGTACAAGCCCCCTTCGCTCTGAGCCTGAGAAAGGGGCTCTATGGCCCCCTTGCTCAGCAGTTTCGCTATCTCGGCTCGAAGTAGATGAGATACTTCGTTTCTCACCGTAGTCTCGACGCGCGCCGTATAACGGCGGGGACGTCGTGCGAATTGTAGCGAGTAGCCTCTCTTTATAGTGTTCAGCACCCAGTCTGATACCCCGGGTAGCTTTGACCACGCTTCTGCGTGAATAGCTAGAGGTAGAATGCAGACCGGGCTCTGGCCGTGACCAGGCAACGGCTCGAGAGCCCCGGTACCCTGGGAACACAACGCCGTGTTTACAGCGTTCGAGGCGGGGGGCGCGCTGAACACAGCGGGCAGCCTGGCCGCGCTCAAATTCTCTATGGCGGGACGCACAGCGAGAGTGAGCGGGGCGAATCCCGTGGGATTCGGCGTGCTTGCGGGGGGATGTGGGCGCAAACTTACGGGCACATCTACTGCACTGTACACGCTTTCGGTCGGAGCCGATAGATTGTGTGTTGGTTTCGTTTTTACAGAAACCAAGGGACACGCGGCATGTAGCGTGAGCGGGCATTGTATGGGCGCATTCACTACATTGTCTGCACAATCGACCTGAGTCAGATTTATGTGTGCTAGCCTCGCACCGTGGCGGGCTGCGTCTGGGTGTGGGAATGGGCACTGGGGCGTGGGCATTCTTACAACACTCATAACACCATCGGCCGTGGCCGGTATACCAGAAAATACACTCTTTATTGGATTTATCTGGGTAGCCATAAAAACGGCTTTTGTGTGCAGGCAAGCGGGCTGAGACACCGGCTGCTTCACTGCTAAATACACTGGCACAGTCACATCGCAAGGAACTGAACGAGCGAATCGTTTCGGTGGGGAACCGGCCGCAGCGGGATCCGAACACCGTCGCTTTCCTAGAGCGGCTAGGAAAGCTTCGAGGCCTCGGGCTTGAGCTCAATCTTCGGCCGGGGCCCGCGCTGAGCGGGGCGGCGTCCAGCAGAGCGAGAGCGCGGTCTCTGATCCCGGGCCTGGCGGCGCTGTGTAGCGGCGGCTGCGGGCGATGCAGGCCGAGGCTGCGAGCTGCGAGCAGACGGCTGCTTAGAGCGACCGGCAGTGAAGCTCGAGCGCTTCGGGAGGAAGTGCTTCATGGCCTGCGAAGTCTTCTGCACCTCAGAAAATCTGTCCGCGAAATCTTTGACGGCAGATCCGAAGAGGCCCGCAGGGGAAATGGGCGCGTCGAGGAATACAGAGCGCTCAGCTTCCGTCATCTCAGACAGCGTCAACCACAGATGTCTCTCAGCAACGGTGAGAGAGGCCATATTCCGCCCCATGGCCTGAGCAGCGGCTTTGGCGGCGCATAGAGCAAGGTCCGTAGCGCCTCGTAAATCCGCCACACTGACAGCACCCGGCCCTTCCTCGTCCAATTTAAAGAGAAGGTCAGCCTGGTAAATCTGCAAGACCGCCATAGTATGCAGCGCTGAGACCGCCTGTCCAGCGGCTGTGTAAGCGCGCCCGTGCAGCGATGAAGTCACCCGGCAGGCTTTAGAAGGAAGCGTCGTCTGCGCGCGCCGTCCCGCAGAGGGCGGGCAGAGATGCGACGCGACCGCCGCCTCCACAGGAGGAATGGAGAGATATCCTTTATCTCCCGCGCCGGTGACAGAAGAAAAAGCCGCAGAGGTGGAAGTGCGCAGCCTGGCGGAGAACGGGGCGGTCCATGACTTGGCGACTTCGTCGTGGAGCTCAGGGAGGAAGGGGGCGGCCCTAGACTTAGACGGGGCTTCGTCCTTCTTGAGAAAGCGCCCGTCGAGTCTGTTGCGCGGCGGCAAGGCAGGCGCCTCCCACTCGAGGCCGATGCACTCCACGGCCTGGGTGAGCAGACGCATCAGCTCAGCCTCAATGCCGGGTCTCTTCCCAGAGGGTTGGCTAGACACGTCAGCGGGGGGGAGGTCCACAGAGCTCGCCCAATCCTCGCTATCAGAAGCCACAAGAGAGCATACCTCAGCAGGTTTGTCCAGCTCGGGAGCGGAAGTGGCGGCAGACGGCGGGCGCTGTCCGTCCGGGAGCGACTCAAGTGAAGCCGGCGAAGCAGGCGGGCGAACCGGCGAGCTTTGGCGGGCTGGAGAAGGCTCGGGAGCGCGCTGGGCGCGACGCTTCTTACGGCGCGGCACAGAAGGCTGGGACGCGGGCTCAGAGAACGACGCCAGGCGAGTCCTCAGAGTCACCATAGGCAGAAGTTCGCAGTGCGGGCATCCACCATCCGCGAGCGCGATAGCCGCGTGCTCATGACCCAGGCAGGACACACAGATGACGTGACGGTCCTCATCACTGAGTTGGGCGCGGCACGAGCCACAGAAAGGCATCTTTAAAAAGACGCAGCTCTTTTAGAACAGATAAATGGGTGTTGCGTCACGTAAGCAAACACACACACACTTAGCAGAGTAAAGGATATAGTATGCCGGAAAGCGCAGCAGGTACGGCGGTTGAAGGCGGCTGGGCCAGCGACTTCAGAAGATGGCACGTCCCGCTGATAAGGCTACAAGTCAACGGCGCGGCTTCTCACTCTGGATCCAGCGATGCGTGAGCTTCGCGTGAAGAGTAGAAAAATCAGAGGAAATACAGCTATCGAGGGGGTATTTATAGGGCGAGACCACGCCTCTACTGGCGGGACATGACGAAATGAGCGCGAAGCATCCCCATTCGTCATTACGTCACGCAGTGCCTCACTCGATAGGCTGCAGCTTTTCCAGCAAGGCAGCCAATGGGCGCGCGAGCTGTCTCGCCCTTGTCTGCTTGCTGCTGCAAAAGCGTTTTGCATATTTAAAAAATTAAGGATAATTTTTGGCTTCAATATCTCGAGGAAAAGGAGTATTCCCCATAGCGTAAGATATTACGCAGTACGAGAGATACTCTCGTAAGAGAACAAACTACTTGTGGATTTATTGGAATAAATCAATGCTTGGGAACTGAAGCTGTCATGAACTTTTTGCTTACAAACCTTCTGATCGAGGTTGAGGATGAGATGTTGACAAACCAGTCCATTAATGTACATACATCTTTAACACGTATTGAACCGTTCGGTACGATGCTTTCGGTTCGGTTCTCGGTACGCATTTTCGAACCGAACGGTTCGTTGGACCATTTTTCCTGCCGACCAAAATTTCGTTATTTCAAATGTAGGCGCGTCGTGCGTGGTAAGCGCGTTCATAATAAGACGCTGGCGCGAGCACAACATTGCCCAGCATCAAATGGCAAACGTAATGCAAGCGGAACGAAACTGAGCTACTCGTTGTTGTGTGTTTGACAGACCGTTTATCAGTTTGGACCAAAGCAGCGCGAGCCGATCTCGATCAAGCTACAGTTACTAACTACACAGTGCTGAGACATCCAGTAAAGAAAGCATTTGAATTCGCCACTGAAGTAATAACATCGCTGCAAGATCTAGTGAGAAACATTCACATTTCTCTGTTATTAACAGATCAAACAGCGCTGACGTGGAAACCAGGAATAAACATTGTGCCATGAATGAACTATTCAGTGTCACAGATCATCATTCACCATGGATTTACTGTAGTAACACTCACACTGTAACCATGTAAGTTTGGCAGGAATAGTAGGATATAATGCTTTCAAGTAACATTACGTCGGTTTTATTTTGACATTATGAATACAATTGCTGCCCTCAAATGTTAATCTGAACTAATATAAACCTTTTCTACTACAATATATAATTTTTCCAAGGATTGAAATCATTCATCAATCATCATTGCTCAAAGTAAAAAAATCATACTTTATGATGTTAATTTTAATAAAAAAATAACAAAAAAAATTAAATCAAGGAAATTTCTCTTTCTTTTTCACCCCTAATGAATAGTCCTCACTTTAGATGAGCTCACAGAAATAGTTGACCACTGACCACTACTAAATGCTTTATAACAACCCGAATTAACCCTTAATTACAGTATAGACATGGTAATAAAGCATTTATTAACACATTAAGTAACTATTACTATATCTCTGAATAATATGTATGAATGTACATTTAAATAGTTTATTAATCATTTACTTACACTTTCTAAGTAATCTTATGAACCACTGACACCTCTTAAATAAATGTTTTATAAATAATGCAATACATCATTTAGAAATGATAAATTGATCATGAATAAAGTATGAAAATACAATTATTAAACATTATATATTATATATATATATATATATGCTTTTAAATCAAGAGTAAAGCATTTATAGCTGTATTTATAAACTGCTTATTAATGTATATTAATGCTTTATAAATGATGAATTAACTGTTTACTAATGCTTAACTAATGATTAATAGTGTGCAGTTATTATAAAGTGTTACCTTACTGGGTAATAACTAGTTACTAACCCTGAACCCTCCCCTAATCCATGTACTTACCTTATATTAGACAGTACTTTCTAGGTAAGTACACTGTAAATACACGCAAGTACTGTAAAAGGAAGCGTTACCGAATTATCACTGTGAAAAGTTCCAACGATAGTTCGGCTTGATGCTTTTATTCTGCATATTGTTTACACACTTTTTTTATGTTTTCAACAAAGAAAATCTGAAGAAATAATGTAAGAATGTTGTCTATATTTTCTAAGCTTGTTCAGAAATTGTGATTAAAACTATTTCTAAAAACTAAAAAGTAACGCCTTTCTCGTTAAACTTCATTTAAATAAACAAATATTAGGATATTCCTTCTTTATGAGCCTAAATATGCTAATGCAATATTTTTGAAAATGCCCATCCCTAATTTATATGAATAAAAGTTCAAGTTAAATTTGATCATCATATAAAGTGGTTTACTATCTTCAGAAAATTTGGACTAAAACGCTCAATTCATATCGTTTTATGAAAATGTTGAACACGAAACTAAAACAGGTTTTGCAACAGTGTAACTTATATGAACAATAATGAGATTTTAAAGGTAAAGAGAAAAAAAAACCACCTCTGAATGTCAAAGCAAAATAGTTCACTGAACACATTAATGATGTGATTTAATTGTACAAGACTTGCTTTTAGACATAATGACTCACCAGTGACAGAAACAATGAAGATCTTTTCACTGACTCTGCTGCTGTTGCTGATGATCTCCAGTGTATAATCTCCAGAGTCTGTGTTTCTGGTGTTTGTGATGGTCAGAGATCCAGTCTGATGATCCAGCTTCAGTCTGTCTCTGAATCTCTCATCACACTGATCATCTGTACAGATCTTACTCTGATCTCCAGTGATTTCAGCGATGAGAATGCCATTATAATACCATCTAATACTGTCTTGTTGGTTTGTTTGAACACCAGTGTTTAGAGTGACTGAATCTCCCTCCGTCACTGACACTGACACTTCTTCTGTATCAACACCAGACACACCTGGAGAAGAAATGAACAGTTAATTATGAGTTGAACAACGTTATATAACGGGAAATTGCTGTGACAGTGTTCATAAAGATTGTGAATAGAGAAAGCTGTCTTGATTTATAATGTAACATGTAAACAAACAGCAGAAGAACATCATTGATTCACACGTTCACTCATCAGACAAACATACATTAGTCTCATGAAGGATCTTATGCAACTTGATAACCATCATACAAACAACATCCTAATTCATATATAATTCTGCTCATAAGGTTGCATAACACATGCTGTGTTCATTTTAACAAGGAGGAATCATAAAAATGTCATGTGTTTTATTTGGTCCTGAATAAGCTTTCACATAACATTACATATTGGAACCCATGCATTTCAGCAGTGACTGTCTATGAATCCTTATATTAACTCAGTATGAAAAGATGAATCTTAAAAGCATACAAAAGATGAATCTTAAAATCTTAAAAATATTTAAAAAAGTGAAAACAAGCCTTTTTGAATTGGATGGTCAAGGTAAATCATGTTATTTTATCTTGTATCAAAGATGTAAATATATGATGTAAATTTATTCTGATTCTGATATTATGTAGCTTTTATGTATGCATCGTGTTTCCTTGTTTGTTTGTCTTTAAAACCATGCCAGATTCTGTGGCTATATTGGCATGGCAACAAAAATGTAGGGTAAAACTATAGTGTTAATTTAGTATTGCAAAAAACTCAACTATATCTTGTTCAACTTTTTTAAAATCTTCAATAAAATAAACAGAATAAAAAAGGTTTCTCACAGGGTTAAAATCAAAGAGTTTTGACAGAAATAACATGTTGTTGGATCTTCTCCTAGTATTACAAACGTGTGTGTAATCCTGCATGGCATATTCTGCAACGGGTTTAAACAATCTGATCCCATCGGTTTGAGATTTGATAGCAATCATTCTTCCAACATTGGTGCTGATTTAAGGAAGTTTGTTCATTGCATATTGATCCTAGCCTGGCATGCCAGACCTACATCAAGATGTTAGGTCTGGGAACTCTCCATTGACATGCCTCAATCCGAGGGGCGGGATAAACGGTTACCTTTCAAAATCCCTCTGCACGCAATAGGATAACGCTACAACCAACCAGAGCAACGAGTGAGTCCCATGCGTTTTTCCACCAGCGGAGCTAATTGATATATTAAACTTTTGCCGTATCGGGTCGTCAAAACTCCGAACACATCTTCCTTTTTTAAGAATGACTTAAGTGACGTTCTCTTAACTCCAAGTCATCCAGAGTCGCGGCCAAAGCCGATTCGAAAGACCGCTGCATCTTCATTGTTTTCAAGTAGCAGGGAAATCACCTATGGAAATCACGCGAACGTCATGAACTGTGCCACCATTGTGTTAAGCCCACCCGCCGACTCTATACACAATGTGATTGGCCTGACCAGTTTTTGTTTTTTCCAGCTCAAAAGCCTATGGAGAGTTGCTAGACCACACTGGCTGCGAAATAATTTTCACTGCCGCTAGGGTGCGTCTAGATTTCTAGGCTATATTAATCCCATTCCGTATGCCATTTGTTATTAATATAGAAATTAATTATTGGTTTTATATCCATAGTAAGGATACTCGAGCATTTAAAGGGACAGATAAGCAGGCGCTTAGAACAAACAAAACGATATTGTCCGCTGGTGTGGAGATCTGTCTGTGGACTGCAAGAGAGGGGCGTAACAGGAAGTGGGCGTTACTTGAAGTTGTCCAAATCACTCAGAACCGCACGATATGTCAAACTAAAACGAGATGTTGTCAGCAAGATGCCAGCTCGTATAGAGACAACAGTAAGAATATTTTCCCGAGATAACCGTGTGAATCGTAGTGTATGAGTCACATTGCATCACAGGAAGGCAGAGCAAATCGTTTTGGACTTTGAGCTCAATCTGTCTCGCTGAGTGTCCTACAGATGCCAGCAACACAACACAGTAGTAGAAAGCCCTGGAGGGATCATTTTGCATTATTAAATAAAATGTAAAGGCATGGGTATGTGTCACCTAATAGATGTAAATGCATAGATGTTGCCTAATTTATTGTTTTCTATAGCAGGTTATGACTTTTCCCTCATTTGTCCTGCAGCTGTGTTGCTTTTAAATTGTCCTTAAACCCTCATTGTTTTTGCTTTCAATTCAAAGATTTTGTTATGGGTGTGCTTGTTCATTTTCCTCAAAAGTATCAAAAGATTTGTTCAGTATTGCTGTTGATATCAGTCAAAATTAGCTATTTTTTATCAGCAGCAAAGCAGGCATACAATAAGACATCAAAAGATGTTTAAAATTATTTATGGAAAAAAAAAAAAAAAAAAAAATACAGCCCAATTCCAAAAGGATATATTAGTGATTGCTCCTCACTTTAGTTGAGGTGGGACGAATAATTCATAAAACAATACATTGCAATAAATTATCAGTAGGCTACCCTGGCACTAATGCACATTGCAGCTGCTTTACTGGATACCAAAACAAGCATTGCGGTTTTTGAACAGCTAATAGTCAGTTTAATCAACTCTATATGTTCAGTTTATGTTAAACTCGTGCGAGATTGATTCAAAAGCATACAGAACTGTCTGTTCTCTAATCGCTCTAGCGGTACTTTGATATCATACACCGACCGGTCTGTGCAGCTGCTTTAAGAAAAAAAAAGAAGAAAACAGTGATAAACTTGAAGTGTGCGTAACCTGAAGTCTTGCAGGCTGCAGACAGATTTTATTGGGGGTGGATGCTAATATAGTGATCTTTATTATCGTTCTTTGTGTGAAGTAGGGGTGTGCGATATTGAAAAAATTATATCTCGATATTTTCTGGGATTTTCTCTAACGATTATAGGCGATATTTTGCTGCGTGTGTTTTTTGTGTTGGTACTTTGGCAGGTTCAGGACTGCCGTGGACAGACTCCAACAGATGTTGATATTCTTCATACTATGAGTGGTGGTCAGTTCACAGCAGTGACAGAAATGATATTTTCCAATGTTTCAATTCTTACCTAATAAAATGCATTTTTACCTTCAAAAGCCTTTTTTTTATAACCTAATTCAACTGTCAATTTAACAAATTTAATCAAATTCAATTATAAAAATAAGATAGGACTGTTACCAATCAAATGAAATCAGTATCAACAAAAGTGGTCTTCGCAATATTGATCTTTAAAATGATTTAAAACAAGAAAAGATATTTTAAATGTGAAATTGAAACCGCCAGTAGGGGGCAACAAGTCACTTTTAATGAGCGAATCATTGAGTTTCAAACGATTCATTCAAACGGCTGATTCATTCAAGGAAAGAATCATTTGACTATCTTAAAATCCATGTTAAGGCAATTCTAAAAAAAAAAAAACCATTTTAAACACATAATAAATGTTAGAAATGTATTGCTAAAACGTATTACAAACACTGTAGACTGTGAAGTACTGAATTGTGGAGTTAGACCGTTAAACAGTTTTTCATCATTGCTGTGTTCCGGATTTTTTTGGGCGGGGCTAAAACGGGGTCTTGATGACGCACTGATGCCCCTGAGCTCCTGGACACGCCCCTACTTGATGACGCATTGGAGCCACTGAGGCCCTCACCTAACAATATAAATAGAGATCAGTTTGCCGCTCAATCGCGAGTCAGTAGTTACTACAGCCTACAGTTTGCTAGCTAGCTATGCTTTCGTCACGGAAATGCGTAGTAGGCTACCTGAGGGTTGTTTCATAAAAGAAGCTTAGAAAAGCGGGGATTAAGCTCCAAAACCCGACTTGAATTAACCTAACAAATCAGTTGGGGCTTAAGGCGGTTTCATAAAAGGTAATTCAAGTTCACGCAATCTCACTAACTTGAACCAGGTTTATCTAGTCTAGATAATTGCGTGTGCACGCGTTCCTGAAGCAGCCCTAGAGGTCCATCGTGGATCAAATCGATCCACCATCAAACAGCGTATATTTTGTGCTTTTTTATGCATTTGTGACATGTTTTTTCCCCCACCTCAGTGCAAAACTTACATTATACAGTTATATTTTCCATCTGTAAATGTTAGAAAGTCGTGCAAATGTATCCATTTTGCTGCTAATCTTCATATTGAACAAGCGCTGCTGCGCGCATGCGCGCCAAATAGATCTGCAATAATTCTGACTAAAATATACATTTTGATTGGAAAATTAATATGCGATATTTTATAACATGAGGATGATCTTCTAATTATAATAATTTATCTTTAGGAAGTTATTTTATACTTCTAATAAAAAAAAGAAATTGAACAGAAGTAGCCTAATTCAGGGAAGTTTTTTTTTAAAGAAACTAAATATATAAAGATACAAAATATGGTTTTGGGTATGGGATCTATGCTACGTAATAAAGATGATGCATACTTATTTAGAATGCTGAGAATTACAGCTTTTAATGCAATATATATATATTTTTTTTTGAGAAAGCAAGAATCCCCAGTTTTAAATGAGTGGTTAGATTTGTCTTCTAAAGTACATTATGGAGAGGATAACATTAAATTAGGAACAAATGTATACATTTTGAAAAGATATGTGCAACTCTAAAATCAAAGAATATTCCATAAAATAAAGGAATATATATTAGCCTACATTAACTACATTTTTATATAACCTTCCCTTTTATTTCTAGTTATTTGTTATTTTATTTATTTACTTATTTAATATTGAATATTTGATATTTGAATAATATTACTTCAAAAACTATTAGGAATTATGTGTCATTATAAGATTTTGATATAAACTATGTGAATGTTATATTTTTATTTATTATTTGTTTTATTTATATGTATGTGTTGGTGGGTATTATCACAAAAGAAAAAAAAAATTGTGTTTGAATTGAAAGACATAAATGTGTTTGAATTGAAAGACATATGCTAAAATATTTGTTAGGACATTATATGTCCCTTATTTAGAATTTTAAACCTACAAGTGTATTTGGGGTAAATCAAATGTAGGCTAATATACTGTCAATTACTAAGCTCAGATTAATCTTACCAGTTAAAATTTATACTGTGCTTTTGTAATTATTTATTTTTTTATTTTGTGATTTTAACTTCTGCTTTAAAAAGATTTTTTTAGATTGTGTTCTAATGTTCTTCTAATATACTAAAATAACATGTACTAAAACAAAAACCAGACAAACTGCCAAATAAAACCAGAGAGAAATGTATTCATAAATCTTTAAAGGTGCCCTAGAATGTGAAATTGAATTTATGTTGGCATAGTTAAATAACAAGAGTTCAGTACATGGACATGACATACAGTGGGTTTCAAACACCATTGTTTTCTCCTTCTTATTTAAATCTCGTTTTTAAAAAACACCCCTGAAAAACAGTCGAATCTCCACATAATACCGACTGTGACGCAACAGTCGGGGGTCACGCCTCCAAAAATTTGCATATCCCAGCCCTCAATGACAAGCACTGCACAGAGCCGAACCATCGGAACAAGCGAGGATCAGAGAAAAAAAGGCAGATCATGGAAATAAATGCTATGCTCCAGGCTGTGCAGGGAATGTGAGGACTTTTCATACCCTTCGCACAGAAAAGAAATGTCAACAGGCGTGGTTGATGTTTATCTATAATCGGATACCGCAACAGTTTAATTCGAAGTTGTTAGTTTGCTCTGCCCATTTCACCACGGACTTATTTTCGAACCTGGGTCAATATCAAGCTTCTCTCAGCGTCTCAAACTGAAGAAGGGGGTAATTCCAACTATATTCCCGCAACTGGTAAGTAGTGATTTTATTAAAGATAATTTACACTGTGTTAGATCCAGCGCAAGATCCTAGTACAGTGACTAATAGCAAACTCCGAGTAACGAGCATACAAAACTAACGTCAAATAGGCTAATTCTCAGTGAATAAACTATACAGAAAGCGGTCAAAGAACAATCCACACAGCGAGTTTATCTCTCTTGCCAAACTCGTTATGAAATCAATGACGCTGTTACACTGCACAACGAAGCTCTTACTGTATTTACATCGTTTGCATTTGTGAAAGCATTAGAGAGAGAAACTGCGTTGTCTCGCGATCAACAAACAGACTGTCATCTGCTTACTCAATGCTCATCACAGCAACATTTTATGTGATGGAAATAGATTTAAATACTTTAAAAACATTTCACGATTCGTTAATCTCGATAGCTGTAATAGTTAAAACGTATATAACAGCTGTAGTATAAGCAGGGGCGTAGGAATGAGTTTAACTTTGGGGGGACCAGGGGTGATTTTAGGATTTTAATTTTAGGGAGGCTCAGTCCCCAATGACAATACGGAGGGGTTTTTCTTGGCTCAAAACGAGGAGGAAGACATGAAATCCTGATCATGTACTTATTTATGAGATAATTAGAATATTATCTTTCACAGACCATAGGCTGTTATTCCCACAGTATTTTTGTGGATGTAGCCCAGTACCTCTAGGGGGGTCCGGGGGCATACCACCCCGGAAGAAAATTTTGTACATTTTAAAGCTAAATTCATTAATCTGGTGCACTTTGAGTCATCCAAATCCACTGTTGAAAATAATAATCCACCCGCCAATCGACGAACCTATGAATTCTCTGATTTAGATTATGCATCTAATTTTTTCTGCATCATATTTTCTGCATCATATTGTCACTTCAACCCAAATCAGTTTATTGGAATCAACTACTTGGGTTCAATTCAACTCGACTTCAGTGGACTACATTACACATATTGTAGACATGATTCATGGGTCTTTTTTTAAAATTATCTTTCTAGATATTTTTTGTCTTCATTTTAAAATCTGAAAGTTCTTGTTTTAGGTTCTTCATATGCCTATTATATAGGCTATAACAAGGTATCCTATATATATATATTATATATATATATATATATATATATATATATATATATATATATATATATATATATATAAACATTAAGAAATGTTTTAATAAGTGAATAAAACGTTTTTCATTATATCTTAGAAAAAACATTAAGAGAACGTTTATATAGCCTAATGGGAGAATTGAACGTTTGAATAACGTTCTTATAACCAGGCAAGAACGTTAATACAACGTTTATATGAAGAGAGAATTGAACGTTCTTATAACCTAAAATTGTTAACTGGGGAAGAGGAGAGATTCGCGATTGCACTGAACACGTTTTAAGTTCAGGCATATTCTCTGAGCGAGCCCAGAGAGATAATTCCTACAAGAGAAGTGTATCTGAGAGCGCGCGCTCGGCACATCATATTCCGCCCGCGAGCAGAGAGATTCACGCTCGCGCATTATATTAATGTACTTTCGCGCTACAATAATGCTCTCTCGACATTTGATAGGGAAACCAATCAAATACGTGTGTCTCACGGCCAATGCGTGAGAGTTGGCAAATATTTTTGTCTTCCGCGGTGTCATTTTTGGGTGGGACAAATGCGACTGTCTCCAATATTGGGGGGGGACACGTCCCCCCCGTCCCCCCCGGTTCCTATAAGTATTCGAGAGAGTTTCACATGTCATATTTTATATGCAAGCAGGTCAGCCAATCACAGCAGTGGCCGGTTCTCACAGAAGACACGCCCCTTCAAACAGAGTGTTCAAATCCAACATGACATCATGACTTTTGCGTAAACATATACGCCACTTTCAAGTCAAGTGGCGTGTTATTTATACGCATTTTGAGCTATCCGCGTGTATGCGTGTATATCTACGCCGTTATGTCCGAGTGATTCCGCGTGTATGTACACGCTGTTAAAAATCCGAGCGAAATAAAGCCAAATTTTGATATACATCTGAGGGAGCGATATTTTTCTTACTAGGATGGTAGGGAAAGACTCATAAATGGTATTAACCAGTGACGGGTAGGTTTAGGGACGGGGTTGGGGTAGGTCATATATTTATATATACAGTAATGTAACGTTAAGTCAACGGCGTTCATAAACACGCTGAAAAGCCATTATGCGTGTTGATAGCACGCCAAAAATGGAAATACGAATTGGCGTGTCATACATACGAAGTATCATGAGACTAAAATCAGGCTAGGAAAAATGCCTTTTATTTCTAAATTATGACTATTTTTGATCTAAAAAACATACTAACTTTATAAGGGCAACCCAGGAAACATTATAAAATAATAATAAAAAACATTCTAGGGCACCTTTAAAACAATCTAATTAAATCTTGGGCACAAAACATTCAGCCAGTAAAAAAACAAAACCTGTAGTATGTATATTGTATTTATCTATCTATATATCTATATCTATAAATACAGTACATATACTGTTCATATATCTATCAGTGTAGAGAAAGAATTCTCTGATAACCGAGGCACTCCATAATTAAAATGTCTTTATTACATTTTCTCCTAAACGGACAACTTTAAAACGCCTTATATATGTGTCTATATTGTCTATATTGTAGCCTTATTTAAGTTGATTTTCTGTATACTGTGTTATTTATTTTTGGACTAATAGTGGTTAATAAAGTCCAATAATGGTATTAGAGAGTGTCAGTGGTAATAACATTGTGTTCTTGTGTTGAGGATCTGTGTAACAACTGAGGCTTAGCCTGACAGTTAGCCTGGCCTGGACCAGGCTAGTTTCCCAGCATAAGTTGCCAGGGTAACTGAGTTTGAACTTTTTTAAGTTTGATTTATGAAACCGAATCTAGCAAAAATAAGCCTGACTAACCGAAATAAGCCTGGCTTATACTCTAATCTTGTTTTATGGAACAACCCTCTGGATGCGGTCATGTACAAAACAGATCAGTGTATTTACATTTCCGAGAAACAATCATATCAAGAAAAGGCGAATTAATTGTGAAGAGACACCTTGATGGAGAGCTGAGAATCACCGCAAACACATACCTCTATAGTGATCATTTTACACGGGTTTTATAAACTTTCGTCTGACACAACTGGGATTCCGCTGTTACTGGTGAACGGGGCTGAACCAACTATCTCCCGCCTCGGCCTTTATCCTCCCCTCGAGCAGACAACTGGTGAGTGCGAGTGGGCGTGGTTTCAGCTCAGCCAGCGGACACGCCCCCAGCGATTGAGAGCAGAGACTACTGCACATTTATTCAAGATTTTGATACAGTGGCGGAGCCAGAGGGCTAGTTGGGGTGGCGAGGGCTAGTTGGGGTGGCAATTGCCACCCCAGACAAAGTCCTTGCAACCCCTGTTGCCACCCCGCTGAAAATTTATTTACACTGTTTGATTTTTACGAACATTTCCCAAATCTCAATGCATCTTACGCAGCATGCACAAGCATTTACATTTGCATTTAGTCATTTAGCAGACACTTTTATCCAAAGCAACTTACAACTGAAATCAAAATCAAATCAAATCCCTTTATTGTCACACAACCATATACACAAGTGCATCAGTAGGTGAAATTCTTAGGTGCAATTCCGAGCAACATAGCAGTCATGACACGATGGGACGTATAACAATTACAGAAGACAATCAGATTTACATATCTAAAGTGCGCACACTTACTAACATTATCGTATACAGTAACAAAACAATAAATAATATACAATGTACAATAACAACAATATACAATATCCAGAAAGAGGTATTTATACATACAATAGATACACGTGAGGTGAAAATATAAATATATATATATATATATATATATATATATGTAATGTGCGGTAGGTTATGTTGTGCTGAGTTGACAGTTAGACTGTTTATGGTTATTGATCATGAGGGATCAAGAGTTTAGGAATCTGATTGCTTGTGGGAAGAAGCTGTCATGGAGTCGGCTGGTGTGTGTCCTGATGCTGCGGAACCGCCTGCCTGATGGTAGCAGTGAGAGCAGCCCATGGCTCGGGTGGCTAGAGTCTCTGATGATCCTCCGAGCTTTCTTCACACACCGCCTGGTATATATATCCTGGAGGGAGGGAAGCTCACCTCCGACGATACGGCTGGCAGTGCGCACCACCCTTTGCAGGGCTTTGCGGTTACGGCTGGTAGTATTGCCATACCAGGCAGTGATGCAGCCAGTCAGGATGCTCTCGACAGTGCTGGTGTAGAACCGTGTGAGGATGTGGCGGTTCATTCCAAACTTCCTCAGCCGTCTCAGGAAGAAGAGGCGCTGATGAGCCTTCTTCACGACGGCCTCAGTGTGGACGGACCATGTGAGTTCCTCTGTGATGTGGACACCGAGGAACTTGAAGCTGCTGACTCTCTCCACCGGAGCTCCATTTATGGTGATGGGGCTGTGATCTCTGTCTTTCCTCCTGAAGTCGACCACTAGCTCCTTTGTTTTGCTGATGTTGAGGGAGAGGTTGTTCTCCTGACACCAGTGTGTCAGAGTGAGCACCTCCTCTCTGTAGGCCGTTTCATCATTATCGGTGATCAGACCTACCACCGTCGTGTCATCAGCAAACTTGATGATGGAATTGGAGCTGTGAGTTGCCACGCAGTCATTTGTGTACAAGGAGTACAAGAGTGGGCTGAGAATAGTGTTGTCAAAAGTACCGACTTCGGTACCAATTCGTTACTGAAATTTAAAAAATGTGACGCTTTGAGCGCTGTTGAGCGGAACCATAAACGCCTCCGATTGGCCGTTGTGATCACGAGCTCATCGGACATGTCTGTGATTGGCTACAATGATCAACGCATGGGAGCGTTTGAGAGCACACGGAAGTGTATGGAAGTGTTTTGAAAGCAGGAGCGTTTGAAAGCACAAGCAGGCGTCTATCGGCGCTAGCAGACCGGTCCACTGATAGACGCCTGCTTTCAAACCCTCCCGTGTGTATCTGTGCGAGCGCTCGCTGAAGAGCGTCATTGATGTATATTTACAACATGATTTTGAAGCGCTGATTATTGTAGCCAATCACAGACATATTTGATGAGCGCGTGAGTACAATGGCCATTCCAGAGTGTTTACGACTCCGCTCAACAGCGCTCAAAGCGTCACATTTTTAACATTTCAGTACCGACTTGGTACCGAAGTCGGTACTTTTGACAACACTAGCTGAGAACACAGCCCTGTGTGGCTCCGGTGTTGAGAGTCAGTGGTGGAGATGTTGCTGCCAATTCTAACCACCTGGCGTCTGTTTGACAGGAAATCCAGGATCCAGCTGCACAGCAAGCTGTTTAAGCCCAGAGCCCGGAGTTTCACATCAAGCACGGAGGGCACTATGGTGTTGAATGCTGAGCTGTAGTCTACAAACAGCATTCTCACATATGTGTTTCTCTTTTCTAGGTGGGAGAGAGCAGTGTGTATTGTAGATGCAATAGCATCATCAGTGGATCGGTTATTGCGGTATGCAAACTGCAGTGGGTCCAGTGAAGGAGGTAGAACAGAGCAGATGTAATCTCTGACTAGTCTCTCAAAGCATTTACTGATGATGGGGGTCAGAGCAACAGGACGCCAGTCATTTAAGCAGGTGATATTGGTATGCTTTGGTACAGGTACAATGATGGATGTTTTGAAGCAAGTGGGGACTATAGACAAGGAAAGGGACCGATTGAAAATGTCTGTAAAAACACCAGCCAGTTGATTCGCGCACTTCTTGATGACGCGGCCCAGAATGCCATCTGGGCCCGCGGCTTTACGGATGTTCACCCGTCGGAAAGATCGGGTTACATCCGCTACAGAGACGGAGAGTGTACTAACCTCTGTAGCTTCCGCCGCGAGAGCTCTTCCCGCGAGGGGGGTGTTAGTTCCCTCAAAACGAGCATAAAAAGTGTTTAGCTCATCTGGGAGAGAGGCAGCGTTGTTCACTGTGGAGTTTCTGTTTCCTTTGTAGTCCGTAATGATATTAATTCCCTGCCACATGCTTCTAGAGTCGGTGGTGTTGAACTGTCCTTCAATCTTTTCCCTGTACTGGAGTTTTGCTGCTCTGATAGTTTTTCGGAGGGCATAACTTGCTTGTTTTTGCCCCTCTGTACTCCCGGAATTAAAAGCGGAGGTCCGCACACTGAGAGCTGCACGAACATCGCTGTTAATCCATGGTTTCTGGTTCGGGTAAATCCGTATTGTTTTGGTCGGAACAACGTCTTCTACGCACTTCCTGATGAAACATGTTACGCTATCAGCGTAAGCATCGATGTCTTCGTCAGAGGCCGACCGGAACATCTCCCAGTCCGCGTGATCAAAACAGTCCTGTAGCATAGAGTCTGATTGGTCCGACCAGCACTGGATCGATCTGAGGGCGGGTGTTTCCTGTTTCAGTTTCTGCCTGTAAGCGGGCAGAAGAAGAACGGAGGAGTGATCCGATTTGCCAAAAGGTGGGCGGGGGAGGGATTTGTAGCCATCCCGGAAAGGGGAGTAGCAATGATCCAGAACCCGGTCTCCTCGTGTGTTACAGTTTATGTGTTGGTGGTATTTTGGTGCTATTTTCTTGAAGTTGGCTTTGTTAAAGTCCCCGGACACAATAAACGCGGCCTCAGGGTGTGCGGTTTCCTGCTCGCTTATTACACCATACAATTCCTTTAGTGCCCGGTCTGTGTTGGCTTGTGGGGGGGATGTACACAGCTGCGATAATGACCGCTGTGAATTCCCTCGGTAGCCAGAATGGTCGACACAGAAGCATGAGAAATTCCAGATCAGGAGAGCAGAAAGTCTTGATAGAATGTACGTTCCTCTGGTCACACCAGGATTTGTTAATCATAAAACATACACCCCCGCCTCTACTTTTACCTGAGAGGTCTTTAGCTCTGTCCGCTCGATACACGGAGAACCCCGCGATTTCGGTGGCCGAATCTGGAATCTCAGCAGACATCCAAGTTTCTGTAAGGCAGATAATGCAGCAGTCCCTCGTCTCCCGTTGGAAAGAGATCCGTGCTCTCAGCTCACAGAGCTTGTTATCTAGAGACTGAACGTTTGCTAGCAGGATACTGGGAAGCGGGGGTCGATTTGCATGCCGTCTTACTCTAACGAGAACGCCGGCTCTTCTTCCCCTTCTCCGGCGGCGTTTCCGCGGCCGAGCTGCCCAGACAAAGGGCTCCGTCTTGTTTGTAAACAGCGGGGCATCATTGAAGAAATGAAAGTCCAGTTTTCGGTATTCGATTGCCGAACCAATGTCCAAAAGTGTTTATGTCGTACTCAATAAGACAGACAACATCCAAGACAAAAAAACAAAAGAACTGTAAACAGAACAAACAAAAAACTACAATGTTGTAACGGAGCTCGCAACGCAGCAGCCATACTCGGCGCCATCTTGAGTAACGCCATCAACTGAGGACAAAACCAAGCGAGTCATCGTGAAGAGGCAACTCAAAATACAAAGTTCACACATAGCTCGGAGTAGTATAAGCCATTCAAGCGAGGATTAAAAGGAAAGGGAAGGTTGTTTTTTTTATTTATTTATTTTTATGTTAAGTGCTGCCGGAAGAGATGAGTTTTCAGTTGTCTTTTGAATGCTGTCAGGGATTCTGCATTCCGGATGACGGTGGGGAGATCATTCCACCAGCATGGAACCGTGAATGAGAAAGTTCTGGAGAGTGATTTTGTGGCTCGCTGTGATGGTACCATGAGCCGCCGCTCATTGACCGATCGTAGGCATCTGGTAGGGATGTAGACTTGTAGTAGCGAGTGGAAGTAGGAGGGAGCTGAACCTGTGGTCAATCTGTAAGCAAGTGTCAATGCCTTGAACTTGATGCGAGCAGCGAGTGGTAGCCAGTGCAGAGAGATGAAAAGGGGAGTGACGTGGGCCCTTTTGGGCTCGTTGAAGATAAGACGAGCAGCAGCATTCTGGATCATTTGTAGAGGTTTTGTTGCACATGATGGAAGTCCAGCCAGAAGAGCATTGCAGTAATCAAGCCTAGAAATGACCAGGGCCTGGACGAGAAGTTGTGTTCCATGCTCAGTTAGGAAAGGCCTGATTTTCCTGATGCTGTGCATAGCAAACCTGCATGATAGAGCTGTCTTTGTAATGTGGTCGGTGAAGGTCAGCTGATCATCAAAGATTACTCCAAGATTTCTGACTGACCTTGATGGGGTGATTGAGGAAGAATCTAGCTGGATAGTGAAGTCGTGTTGTAGAGATGGATTGGCAGGGAGGACAAGAAGCTCAGTCTTTGCCAGGTAGAGCTGCAGGTGATGTTCCTTCATCCATGCCGAGATGTCCGCCAGGCAGCTTGAGATCCGTGCCGTTACTGTGGGATCATCTGGTTGAAATGAGAGGTAGAGCTGGGTGTCATCAGCATAGCAATGGTAAGAGAAACCATGTGCCTGTATGATGGGTCCCAGAGATGTGGTGTAAATAGAGAAGAGGAGTGGTCCAAGAACTGAACCCTGAGGAACCCCTGTGGTCAGCTGATGTGCTTTGGATACCTCGCCTCTCCATGTGACCCTGAAGGAACTACCTGTGAGATAGGACTCAAACCAGTTGAGGGAGGTTCCAGTAATGCCCAGTGATGAGAGGGCGGACAAGAGGATTTGATGATTCACAGTGTCGAAAGCAGCAGACAGGTCCAAGAGAATGAGAACTGATGATTTGGAAGCAGCTTTTGCGATCCGCAGGGCTTCTGTGACTGACAGTAATGCAGTCTCGGTAGAATGCCCTTTCTTGAAGCCAGATTGGTTGACATCTAGCTGGCTGTTCAGAGACAGGAAGGATGATACTTGGTTAAAAGCAACTCGTTCAAGTATTTTCGCAATGAATGGTAGGAGAGAGACAGGTCTGTAATTCTCTAGAAGTGATGTGTTTAATGTTGGTTTTTTAAGCAGTGGAGTTACCCGCTTAAGGAGTTGCCTGCTTAAAAGCTGTAGGGAAAATACCAGTGTGGAGGGATGAGTTGATAATGTGTGTGAGAGCTGGTAGAAGTGTGGGAGAGATGGCTTGTAGAAGGTGTGAGGGGATGGGATCAAGAGGGCAGCGCGTGCTGTTGCTGCTACACTTTTCAATGGTTAAGCTGACACGCAGCGGCAGCTCCTCCTTCGTGCTCCAAACGGCTCCAAAACAAAACATAACGTGGCAGCACACACATGATCGATGAAGAGCGTTTTGCTGGTATGTATGGCTTTAATTGGTATTAAATTTTAAACTGGCCACAGTACGACCCCATCTTAAAAAAACTAGTCTGGACTCCAAACTATTGGCTAACTTTCGACCTATCTCAAATCTACCATTTTTATCTAAGATTCTAGAGAAAATTGTTTTAAATCAACAGTCTTATCTGACTATCAGTTCTATTCATGAAAAATTTCAATCTGGCTTTAAACCCCGCCATAGTACTGAGACAGCGCTCCTAAGAGTTTTAAATGATATCATGCTAACCACTAGGGGTGCAACGGTACAGATAGCCCACGGTACGGTCCGTACCTCGGTTTTTGGGCCACGGTCTCGGTTCGGTTTCGGTACATGTTTTGTGCAGAAAGAGACTGCTATTTCATCCCAAAAATATGTTTTATTTTTCTTGAGCATAAACAGAATGTCACAGTAGGAAGAACATCAATGTGTATGGAATAAATTAACACTCTAGTCTGTACTGAACAACACTAAGTAATACAACCTCTTCAACTACCACTTATGAAATACAAAATGTAAACAAACACACTTTAGAATATTTAAGTGGATCCCAATTCCAAACCTTGATATATGAAGTGATCGATGTGAAAGAAAAAGTGCACTTTTACCTTTAAACAAACATAAATTAGCTTGTGGTTTGAATTTAAAAAAAGCAGAGCAAAATAATATAAAAAATATATATATTATCGGGGTGTCATTGGTTAAATCTTACCCAGATACAATAGTGCTATTTTCTGATTGGCTAACAACACCAGACGAATCAGACGCGCTTGATTCCTGCCGGTTCCACAGTGAGAGCGGCACGGCCAGTGTTTTGGGCGCTGTGGCATATTAAATATATTACAAATAGTTTTTCAGCGTGAGAAATACAATGTGTGGCGGGAGAGCGTGACAAAAGACCGAAATGAGTGACTGTCACGATCAATGCGTAACACTTGAGAGAGCCCTGCTAGTAATACGAGCCAGTGAGTGACAGAAGTTAGCGTGTCAGTGCACAACAGTGATTGATTGGACACGTTAACTTGCGGGAGCGGGCTTTCGTCTGCCTGGACAGGCAAACGCACCTGAAGGCGTGTAAAGCAAAAACTAAAAGGATCAGTGCGAACTCAATGGCGAAACCGAAGTCCCGCGGGACACGAGGGTAGATTGTCCCGTGCAGGGCTGACCGAACGGTCCGGGATTTTACCGTGTACCGTTGCATCCCTACTAACCACTGACTCTGGGCAGTCTATGGCATTGGTTTTGTTAGACCTCAGTTCTGCCTTCGACTTAGTTAACCATGACATTCTCATATCACGCCTTGAAACATGTGTTGGTCTTCGTGGCACAGTACTACAGTGGTTTCGGTCGTACCTCACTGACAGGAGGTATGTTGTCAACATCGGTCACCATTCTTCCTCTGAAACAAATCTAAGTTCTGGTGTCCCCCAGGGCTCAATTCTTGGTCCTGTACTGTTCTCCCTATTTATGCTTCCACTTGGGTCTATTTTTAACAAGTACGGGGTCTCCTTTCATTTGTATGCGGACGACACCCAGCTTTACATCCCTCTGAAGCGTGATGATAGGCAGGCATTACAGCGTATCACGGATTGTCTGGAAGAGCTAAAACTATGGCTTACGTCTAACTTCCTGAGCTTGAATGAGAGTAAAACCGTATCTATTGTGTTTGGTTCAAATGGACAATATTTACATGACCCTGACTTTACATCTTTGTCGCCTTATAGTACCACGTGTGCCAGAAACTTGGGTGTTTGGTTTGACACTAATCTTAAATTTGATAAGCAGATAAGTACTGTGATTAAGTCGTGTTTTTATCATCTTCGTCTTTTGTCAAAGGTGAAGCCTTTTCTTTCCCTTAAGAAATTCGAAACGGTCATGCATGCTTTCGTTACATCACGACTCGATTATTGTAACTCACTGTACATTGGCGCTTCACAGGCCTGTGTTGCACGTTTGCAGTTAGTTCAGAATGCAGCAGCTCGGCTTCTTTCTGGGAAGCGTAAATATGAACCTATCACACCGACCCTGATCTCACTACATTGGCTGCCGGTCAAGTATAGAATTGATTTTAAAATTCTACTGTTTGTTTTTAAATCCGTTCATAATGAGGCACCACAGTATTTGTCAGACCTCTTACACCGTTACGCTCAGCCAAGGTCACTCAGATCAGCTAATTCTAGTCTGCTGCAAGTGCCGAGGACTAGATTAAAAAATAGAGGAGATCGCGCCTTCTCTGCCATTGGCCCGAAATTATGGAACGGTCTCCCGGTCCATATCAGAACTGCCCCAACCTTATCGATCTTTAAGTCTACTCTTAAGACCTATCTCTTCTCTTTAGCCTTTAATATACCCTGACCCTTTATTTTATGATTTTACTTTTGTGTGTTATACCCATTTTACAACTGGTGCTTGTCTGTAAATTGTAAAATTGCTTAAATGTTACATTTTACCATTACTATTCTTTTTAACATTGTATGTACAGCACTTTGGTCAACCTCGGTTGTTTTTAAAATTGTGCTTTATAATTAAACATGTATTGTATTGTATTGTATTGTAAATTAAACTAAGTACTGTTTTAACGGGAAGTAAGGTAGACGTTGCAGTGCTTAGCATTAATACTTAAATGAGCATTACTAGTCTCGTGAAACTGACTGACTGTCACGCCTGCGTAAAGATGCTTAAAACATGTCGTTAGCAAATAGGGTTGCCAACCGTTCCGTAAAATACGGAATCGTTCCGTATTTGACACATAAAAGGCTTGTTCAGTATCGTATTGAACTGCTCCAGAACGCACTATGTTCCGTATTTTTGAAAATCAATTCAGTGTAAATCCATGACAGACGCATACCTTCTAATATTTCTTCACAGCATGAACTAAGACCCGCTGCTATAATGGCAAATTCGGGGACTTGGCGCCCCCTTGACGGGCTCTGACGTGTAAAGACGTAGAGTTGGCTCACCGCCACTGTTTTGATAGCTTATTTTATTAACTTGCTGGCTTTTTTATCATTCAAATTTGTCAGGGTGGCTAATATGTTTCTGTGGTGTGACAAACTCAGAACACACACTTAATTTTGATTTTACAGGGACTTTAAAGGAGCTGTATGCAAGATTGTGGCCAAAACTGGTACTGCAGTCACTTCCAAATTACTGTAGAGCAGTGTATACCCCCCAGTGGCAAATGTAAGGCACTTAACATTAACTTCTTGTTTATTAAACTTGTATACAATCAATATCACATCAAGCTGATATTAAGAGAAAACTGCACTCTTGTGATATTTATTACAAAATTACGCAGTGAAAGTGTGCACTCTAAATGCGCACCGGCACTAGTCTAATCTACAAAACTACATCCCGTAGAGTATGCATGCACTCTCTCTGTGTGTGTGTGTGTGTGTGTGTGTGTGTGTGTGTGTGTGTGTGTGTGTGTGTGTGTGTGTGTGGAGAGAGGAGGGATAGGCTATACTTGATAATATCAAATCGCACATCGTTAAAACAACAATTACGACATTATCGCAGACGATGTATAGTGTGAACAGGCCTTTACTGTGTATTGTAAGGCTAATTTGAAGTGTCTGTTTTCTAGAGATAACATTTGCTTCTACAAACAAACTTTGTGTTGGAGATGTTCTAAACAAACCCAGTGCCAGATGTATAGTTTCCTTCTTGAGCATCAGTGAATGTTTTCAGGTATTATAATAGTTTGCATCCCTCAAATCCCACCACTGTGAAAAGATGGTTCTCAACAGAAGACTCAACATGATCCCATTTGTTTTGTCATAAACATCTTGCAAAATCTGCAAAGAGGTTATGCAATTAAGCCTCTCTACTCATATTCAACTTTATTATGAATATTTCCATTAAGACAATTTTTATTTAGTATTTTATTAGAATGTGTTTTACCATTTATTGACGTTTTAGTCTTGCTGTTTGAATCTTTCACAAAAATAAGTTTTTATTTACATTTTAAGCTTTTTGCAGAGGCAAACTAACATTGTATTCAAGTATTTGATCAATTTATGCACTTAAACCTATGTAAAATACATGCATATACATTATTATATGTTTAGATGACGTTTTATAGGCTTCCAGATCATACGACCTGAGCACATATAACAAGACATGGCGCTATGCCGTTCGTCGTTTGTTGTGGACAAGAAGCGAGATTGCATTTGCAACAAATGAATGCAAGATAAATACAACTGATGAATGCATTTCTTTCGAATATAAGATTAGAGCTAATACAAAATATAAATGCATCACTGTTGACTTTATGGTTAGCCGAGGGGTTGTAACCTCAGTCGAATATAATGGTCAAGTAAAACACACAAAAAAGCTAAACACAAATGAAAAATGTTATTCCTGTCAAAATTAAGCAATCAGATACAAAACATGTACTTTCGGTTTCAGCGTCGGCAGGGCGTAACAGGCCTAAACACTAGCGCGATGATAGTTAGTTAGTATAAGCCGTAGTTTTTATCGTGGACAAGAAGCGAGATTGCATTTGCAACAAATGAATGCAAGAAAAATACCACTGATGAATGCATTTCTTTCGAATATAAGTTTAGAGCGAATACAAAATATAAATGCGTCACTGACTTTATGGTTAGCCGAAGGGTTGTAACCTCAGTCGAATATAATGGTATATATAAAACACACAAAAAAGCTAAACACAAATGAAAAATGTTATTCCTGTCAAAATTAAGCAATCAGATACAAAACATGTAGGCTACTTTCGGTTTCAGCGTCGGCAGGGCGTAACGTTAGGCCTATTTACACTGCGCGATAGTTAGTTAGTAAGCTTCGTCAAGAACCGAGACTGTGTAACAAACAAAGCGTATAGGCCTAATGTTAAAAAATAATAATGTTATAATGGTCAAGAAAACACACACACACACACACACACACACACACACACACACACACACACACACACACACACACACACACACAGCAAAATACAAAGGATAAATAGATTTCTGTCTCCTAACTAAAAAAACAGGCCAATACTTTCGGCTGAAGGAGAGATGTAACCTACAAGCCTGTCTAACAATGGTCAAATAAAAACACACTGCAAAATACAAACGTAAAAGCATTTCTGTCAAACTGCCTTTATAGAGATTTACAAAACAACGTCGGCAATAAGAGAGACTAGGTCTAAAAGTCTTACCATGATCGAGTAAACACCAGAGGAATAAGGCCAAACAAATGAGAAGCTTCATCTGCACCACTTTCCCGAATAAAATAATGCATATTTTGATACACAACAGAGATCGAACAAAGTAATAATAAAAAAAAGAGAGATCGGGCATGTCACTTCCTTGTTGACAGTCAAAGAGAAAAACTGCGTTCAAACCGCATACTTCCCTACTATATAATATGGGGAAAAGAGGTGAGCGAAAAGTACGTACGAATCATAAAAGAGAATTACCTAAGTGACTAAAAACATGCCTACTTTCATTCTTCTTCTTCTTGAGTTTAATGGCGGTTGGCCAACCATTTAACGGTGCATTACCGCCACCAACTGGACTGGAGTGTTACTTTCATTCTATAGGCCTTTATCACAGTCTGCGTGTCGTCACATCCTGCTCCGATTAGTAGCGTAAAGGAGTTTCCGCCTGCATTATCGTCAATGGACGGACGGTAGTTTTGAGAAGAAAATTAAACTAATTTAGTTTCACTTTACAATAAACGTCAGTATTTAAAACAGTTTATTTAGACTTACATAATACCCTACTATGTATGTCATCTTTCATTCTAATGAGTAACATTATCAGATAGACGCGATTGTCAGCGCTGCCGATGATTAAGGTTAACAAGCAGCGCGCAGCTCAAGTTACTGCCAGAGGAATAATCAAACGGATTTATGTTTATATTTAATGTTATTTTCTTTATTTTTGCATTATATTATCACCTATGATTCTCCACAGTATCACTGCACTCAAACACGGATGATACGTTACGATGATCAAACCAGTTATTTTTGAATAATTGTCTATGGGCTGGAATTATTCCTTAATCACCATAAAATAGAGTTTTCGTAATAGATATTTTACGATTTGTCTAATTCTAATGCTCTTTAATGTGTGAGATGTTGTTTGTATTCTATTCTTGCAGTTCTTCAGTAAAATAAGGTGATCAGATTCTGTAATATTGCGCACACACATACAGTATGGCTTGCGTTCTCCCCTTTAAATCACTAACTATTCGTCGGAATATTACACATTTTTTTCTGTTTCACAATACTCAATTAATGATCGAGGCTGTGAGGGACATGCATCTCTTCAATGGGCTGTACTGTTATTTAATAGCGCTCGTATGTGCGTGCACACTTCACAAGTCATCTGCTGCCTGCACGGAGGTCAACATTATGTTTACAGAGGTAAGAACAGTCAAAAACATATATTGTTTGAGATAAGTTTGCGAGTGTAGGCTACTTGCTGACTAGCGGTGGTGGCAGAGTGATCTGAAACATTTAACATGAACGCGCTTGACGTCACATCCACAGACAGCGCGGGAAAAATCCGACCCGACAGAAAATAGGAAAAATAGGATACAGGCTTATAGGTGCACCCACTGTGAGCGGACAAGGTGTCAGTATGCTCAACAGGAGATGTTTGAGTCATAAATGGTAAAATAAAAAGGCTATTGTTACGTTTATTTTGGGGAAAAAGTTCCATATAGTCCCTTTAACCCAAAGCTTAAACATATTGATAAAGCACTGCAGTACAACAATAAGCTCTATTCTTTATGACAACTCCAATAACAACGACAAACATTTCACATATTTAAAAAAAAAAAAAGACATTGGAGACCTAGAAGCTGCGCTGAGCGAAACTTACACACACACACACACACACACACACACACACACACACACACACACACACACACACACACACACACACACACACACACACACACTTATTGAGCATGCAACAAAACCCATAAAAATAACGATTATTAAAGGGTACCTATTAAGGAATTTTGAAAATGACCTTTCATGTAGTGTGTAACATAGATCTAAGTGAACAAAAACATCCTGCAAAGTTTTAAATATGAAAGTTCACCGTATACAAAGTTATTGTCTCTCAAAAGTAAGAATCGACTCTTAGTCGCTGATATGAATCGATAGACGAACGATGCATTTTCTCTATCTTTATGACGTCACTTGTACAAGTTATTTGAATAAGATACGCCCACTCATTGTGCGCGCCACAAAACAGTGAAACTTGAAAACAACATGTCGACGAGCTGTTCTGAAGTGCGAATCAAAAGCGAACTTTTATTCACTGCCCAGGGACGAGCATGTGAAGAATCTGGCTAGAGTTTATATTTACAACTATACCACACAAGTATACCCACCTTGAGCTGTGTTCGCGTCATTTTAATGAGGATTCCTTTACAAACATAAATGCTTTCAAGTGTGGATTCGCGAGTCGCCTGATACTGAAGGAACGTTCAGTACCAAGTTTATTTGGATCAGCTTCATCCTCCGAATCACAACCTGTAAGTACTGTTAATAATTGTTGCTTTTATGGGTTTTGTAGCATGCTCAATAAGTGTGTGTGTGTGTGTGTGTGTGTGTGTGTGTGTGTGTCAGTTCGCTCAACGCAGCTTAGGTCTCCAAGCTGTGTGTGTGTGTGTGTGTGTGTGTGTGTGTGTGTGTGTGTGTGTGTGTGTGTGTGTGTGTGTGTGTGTGTGTGTGTGTGTGTGTGTGTGTGTGTGTGTGTGTCAGTTACGCTCAACGCAGCTTAGGTCTCCAAGCTGTGTGTGTGTGTTTTTTTAAATATGTAAAATGTTTGTCGTTGTTATTGGAGTTGTCATAAAGAATAGAGCGTATTGTAGTACTGCAGTGCTTTATCAATATGTTTAAGCTTTGGGTTAACGCGAAAAATAACTGACTGGGTCGTCTGACCAATCACCACAGATTAGTGTCACGCAAAGGCGGGGTTTGAAAAATGAGTCGTCAAACAAATCATTAGGGAATCGCTGAGCAAATCAGGTAAAAATAAATGCATATTATAAGACAACAAAAATGTTTTTTTTTTGTCATTGCATGCATGTAAAACTGTTGTTGGGGACTCCCAGAACAATATTAGGAACATTTTAAATGCCATAATAGGTACCCTTTAATAATACTTACAGGTTGTGATTCGGAGGAGGAAGCTGATCCAAATAAACTTGGTACTGAACCTTCCTTCAGTATCAGCCGACTCGCGAATCCACACTTGAAAGCATTTTTGTTTGTAAAGCAATCGTCATTAAAATGACGCGATCACAGCACAAGGTTCAGGTATACTTGTAAATATAAACTCTAGCCACAGATTCTTCACATGCTCGTCCCTGGGCAGTGAAAAAAAAGTTCGCTTTTGATTCGCACTTCAGAACAGCGTCTCGTCGACATGATGTTTTCAAGTTTCACTGGTGTCTGCGGCGCGCGCAATGAGTGGGCGTGTCTTATTCAAATAACTTGTCGAGGTGACGTCATAAAGCTAGAGACAAAGCATCGTTCGTCTATCGATTCATATCAGCGATTCAGAGTTGACTCTTACTTTTGAGAGACAATAACTTTGTATACGGTGAACTTTCATATTTAAAACTTTGCAGGATATTTTCGTTCACTTAGATCTATATTACACACTACATGAAAGGTAATTTTCAAAATTCCATGAACAAAAGAAACACTAATCATTTGCTCCATATCACTGCCATCTTTAATATTTATGGTGTAAAGCGCAGGGCGCAATTACTGCATTTCCGAATCCACTTTTGCTAGTTTAACGACAAGAAAAATGGTCTGCGTGCCCTGCGCATGGTCTAGAAGGGTTGACTCTATTCTCTTAATGAGTAATGGGCGTGTTTTGGCTGTAAAGTGCAATAAACAGGATGTGAACAGGGATCATTTTGACGTTGATGAGTGCTCACTGTTGACGCTGACAGCAGCGCGGATTGATAGAAATGGAAAGAAAATAGTGCCGATTAAAACTGAGGTATGAATTTTGTCCCGGCGTGTTTTTTGTGTGGTAAATTAATCAAGCTTTGAAACGCAAATTTTTTTTTCACGTAAAAACGCACAGTTTTGTGGCCCCGGAAACTAACCGGGAGTACTTCCTTGAAAAACTTCCAGCGGCCAGAACTCTGACCAGCGAGGTGACTACAGAGTGGGTCAGTGTGTATGCACTATAGTGCTGGTAAGGATTACATACAACTTCATGTCTTAAATGTCGAACTAACCCTTTAACGCAATAGAGGGGGGAATGGGCTTCTCCACACAGCTCACGCTGAACAGCGATGCAGTGCCAAACGCTGCTCCTCCTGCATGGACTCCACCGCTGCGGCGTCTTGATGTGAGTGATCATATATTTAATCACAATTTATGGTTAGGCTAAAGTTTATCCTCTGGGGTCATCATTCTCCTGTGAGAAAATACAAATTCACAAAAGGTAAAAGTACTGAGGAGGATTGATGTTTCAGTTACACAAACACACACAAAAAATACGGTAAAAAAGCTGTGAGAAGATGCCATAGATCTGCTGCAGGAGGCATGAGGACATCATCTGTCAACAAAGCAATAAACTACAGTGTCTGTGATTTAAGATCTGTAAGTCTGTTATATATACATTGCCGTTCAAAAGTTTGGGATCAATACGATTTTTATTGTATCTTATGCACACCAAGGCTGCATTTATTTGATTAAAAATACAACAACAAAAATGTAAAATTGTGAAATATTATTACAATTTAAAATAACTGGTTTCTATTGGAAAGTATTTTAAAATGTAATTTATTCCTGTGATTCAGAGCTGAATTTTCAGCATCATTACTCCAGTCTTCAGTGTCACATGATCCTTCAGAAATCAGTATAATATGATGAATTGCTGTTCACGAAATGTTAAATAAATCTTAAAATAATACTTTTATCCAGCAAGGATGCATTAAACTGATAAAAAGTTACTGTAAAGAAATGTATAATGTTAAAAAAGATTTAAAATAAATTAAACAACTTTCTACTCATCATTAGCCTGGGAAAACCCAGACAACTTCCGGCAAATTTAGATTTGCTCTGCAAGTAGTCTGGCAAAGAGCTCATTCAAGCCCATTTCTAATCCGTCAAAATTGCGGCACCAATCAGAAACGTTGGGGCGGGCTTTACACGATGACGATCGCTCTGATTGGTTTTAGGTCTATCCAATTGCGTTTGAGCGCAACGCAACCGTTGGTGAAGCGCAGCAACTTTTAAATGCATTATTATATTCAAATTGCAAACACATGAGGACAGTCTCCATGAAAGACCCACTGGTAGATGATGGTGCTTCTACATTTCTCTCTGAAACGGTAGGAAATTATATTAGATATAATAGAGGATTTTAACTGTGACAAGATGACTGACAGAGCAGTTTACTGTGACAGGATGCAAGCGACAGATCCGTCCGATAAAGATGACGAAGTAGTATGTCTCAAAGCTTGCCTACTTTTTTGCTACACCTTCAAAAGTAAATACCTTTCGTTCACAAAGAGTACATACTTTTATGGTGTAGTGTAACTTGGCGAATTGGGACACAGCATATGGCTTTACACGATGACGATCGCTCTGATTGGTTTTAGGTCTATCCAATTGTGCCCAGAGGCATTTGAGCGATGTCCGTTGGTGACGCCCCTTTGGAAATGAGTTATTAATGAAGCTTTGGTTTTAACCAGGCTAATTCATCACAGAAACCTGAAGAAAATTGTCTACAACTGTTTTCAACATTGATAATAATAATGAATGTTTCTTGAGCATCAAATGTGTTTAGAGGGGTTCGCCAGGGTAACCTGGTATCGCCATATTTGTTCTTGATAGCCGCTCAACTTCAACTACTTCCCTGGTGAATAGTCAACTAAAAGGGGTTAATATAGCAGATAAACACATTATAATAACCAAATTAGCTGATGATACCACACTCTTTTTAAAAAACGACTTGCAGATCCCTAACGCTCTTGATCTTATATATAGTGTTCTCAAAAGCTTCTGTTCTTTCTTTGAATTTAGATAAATGTGAACTCCTGCCCTTAAAGCCTCGTTCTGCTCCATTTCTGCACAATATTCCTGTTAAGTCTCAAGTGAATTATTTGGGTATTACAATTTGTAAAGCTGTCAATGCGAGAGGAAAAATAAAGTTTGATCCTATAATAAATATTGGGAGAACAATTGATTATGAATTCTGATAAATCTTCTTCTGATAAATTCCCAGAGGTATATATTAATGACTATCTGCATGCATTGAATGTAATGGATGGAAATGATCCAGAAAAAAGAAATGTTAATGTAACAGACAAAGTTGAGATTTTATAGTTTGACACCTCAGGAGGGACAACACTCTTGCAAACGCTTGCAAGACGGAGAAGAGATGTTATGTGTGTGTACTCAATATGTTTAGGTTGTTAGGACCACATGTGTTTTAAATGGGAACTGAGAACATCGTTTACCCTAGACTTAGAAAATGTGTGAAACCAGAGAAAGGTCAAAAGGTGACAGTCAATTTGATAGTCAAACTTACCAAATAAAGCTTTTCTGTATGTGCTGCATAAAATAGGTGTGAAAAGAAAATAGATATATATTGAATGTGTGCTTGCGCAAGCTGTAGTGAGAGGCCCATATCAGAATGACATTTCCTACACAACGGCTGTTTCTGGAACTAAACAACAGAACAGGAAATCACCCACTTTCTGTGAGATGTCAGAAGCAGAACTGCTTGAGTTTGTGAGGAAGATTAGTATAAAAGACGGTTAGAAAAGTATGCTTAGAGCTATGCTGTAAAACAGTGGAAAACAATCTTAAGGCAGGACCTGAATTCAGCCGAATTCAAGACTATATAATAAGCAAACAAAGGAAGATTTATTGCTCTTCCTTGCTACCAACAATCTAGTATTCCACCTGTTACTAGACTCAAGAAGCCAACTAGTGTTAGCTATTTTTTACATCTGTTAGTATTCGTTTATAATCGGATTTATCATTGGATTATTGAGTACAGTTTTCTTCTGCCTGGATCAGGAAAATCCTTTCTGGAAGAAACCCACGAGGGGTGAGCATTCTTTTTGATAAAAGTAATTACTATGTGTTTTGATTTGATCATATAGCCTAGCCAAAGAGGCAGCAAGTAACAAGGTTGTTGTTGTAGTGCAAATTAAGAAGTACCACAAAAGATAGTACCACTTGTATAGACTAATCATCTAACTTCTTGCGGGCACGACTAAAGGATAGGCTCTTTAGTTACCGCGAGATTATCTCGATAAACTTTGAGTATGGTTTTAAGATAATTGGGAACAGTATTAATTGTGAGCGTATGTTAATAAAGGACTAGGTTAAGTGTAAAGTTTGACCTTATAAGTGAATTAACTGCCTTAGAATGAAAGCCCATAGGAGTATGCATCTTAACCCGTTTAATCCCACCGGTCACAATTGTGACCGCAACTTTTTTCTTATTTCTGGAAGCTCTAAAAATGTTGTTATTGGCTTTGGGCATGAAATTCAACTTTTATATGAAAAAAATAGATCATCTTGATTTAAAATCCATTAATGTCATGTGACTAGTGTGAAAGGTCACATGACCAGATCAGTTTACTTCTTGCTTGCACATCTGGAAGAAGATGTCTTCCTCTGACTACTACAAAAAGTAGTATATAAAACATCTTAATTAAAAGATAGAACTATCATATTTTGTACATATATTCTTTAAAGGGTCTACTACTGATATGTTTTGAGAATTATACTCCTGCATATATATTTTGTTCGTAATATGTGTAAATTTGTTAACGGTCACAATTGTGACCGGTAGTATAACACAGTAACAGTACTTCAATTGAAAACACAGGTTTTGGCTTTTAATCCTTCACTGAACGAATGCCACACCTGTAAGGTGGATGGATTATCTCTTCAAAGGAGAAGTGCTCACTAACACTTGTTTAGACAGATTTGTGAACAATATTTTTGAGAAATAGGCATTTTGTGTACATAGAAAAAGTCTTAGATCTTTGAGTTCAGCTCATGAAAAATGAGGGCAAAAACAAAAGTGTTGCGTTTATAATTTTCTTCAGTGTATCAGTATCCCAGAAACTATCAATGTGTTGGACCTTCTAGAGATATGTGACATCCCCGCCGCCCCCCCCCAACCCCCAACCCCCACCCAAATTGAAAGTGACTGTGATAGTGAGGGCTCAGATAGGGAGTACCAGGGTGAAATGGCCCATTTGACAGGTATTGAATGGCGATGCAGAGGTGAAATATTTGGAGGATTAGGCAGATGTTCATGAGAACCAATTGTTGTGCCCCACACATGACCCCAAACAACCCAACAACCCTTTCTACAACGTACGGCCCATCTTCAGTGCACTGAATGAACATGCATCTCCCTGAAACTGGCCTAGGACAGGGCCCAAGTGTAGTCATGGTCTAGCCCATACGGGTCTAGCCAAACAAGCAGAAGTTCCTCCAGGGTGTAACGTTGTACATGACAACCTTCTCACCTCACTAAGCCTCCTTCATGAAATGAAAAAATGAGTTATTGGATGTCTTGGAATGTATTGTGTAAATAGGTCTAATTGAAGAATTTGTATGAATTCTGACTATGGTGTTTCCCACCGGTCACTATTGTGACCGAGTATAAAACCTATTTTTTCACTAACTTAACCAACATAAAATCAAAAAGGGCATAATGTTTGAGTGTTAGGGAGGTCTAAGGAGTAAAATGCATGTACTCAAATTGCAAGAAAAAATTTGGGATTAAACGGGTTAATAAACAAAAAAATACAGTTTAACCACCATACAACCATTTCAGACCCTGAAGGCCGTTTTATCATTATTAACATTTCAATCAACAATAATCCAATTACAATTGGCAACATTTATGGACCAAACTCTGATGATTCATCCTTCTTTGTAAATTTTTTTTCCTCTCTTTCAAACATTTCCAACGGTCCAATAATTATAGGGGGAGACTATAACACTGTAATCAATCCATCATTTGACAGGTCAAAACATACAGGAAAATCTTGGCAGTCCTCTAAAACTATAAAACAGTTCATGAGTGATTTTGGTCTTGGTGATGGTTGGAGGCTACAACACCCACTCGCTAGAGAATACACCTTTTATTCTAATGTCCACCAAACCTACTCCCGCATTGATTTCTTTCTAACCAGTAATTCAATCATACCAAATATCTTAGAAACCAAAATACATCCGATCATTATTAGTGACCACTCTCCAGTAACTCTGACATGGAATCCATCTGCAATACCAAAGCACCGCACCAGATGGCGTTTTAATACATCACTCTTGAAAGATCCAGAATTTGACAGTTACTTCAAGAGAGAGTGGACATCCTTCCTTGAAATAAATGACTCTCCAAAGTCGTCAGCATCACTGCTCTGGGAAACATGGAAAGTAGTTTTACGGGGGAAAATTATATCATATTCAGTACATAAAAAAAAAAAGGACAGAGAAAAAGAAGTCCAACTGGAAGAAAGAATAAAAGAATTAGAGATTTTACACGCAAATAATCAATCAGAAAGCACCTATAAAGAAATTAGAGAAAAAACATTTTTGCTTAATGAAATAATAAACAAAAGAAACCAGTTTCTGATTCACAGGCTCCGTCAAGAAACTTTTCACCATAGCAATAAATCCGGAAAATATTTAGCCAGTCAAATTAAAAGAAATAAAGAAAAAACAGCAATAACCTCCATCAGAAACTCGTCAGGGAAGCTAACCAATTCACCAGTTGAGATAAACAAGATATTTCAAGAATATTATGCAAAATTATACTCATCTGATCTGGACCCAAACCAAGAAGACATAACCCAATTCCTCGATAACACCATTCTACCAAAACTCAACATGGAACAAGTAAACACACTAGAATTACCAATCACAGAAAAAGAACTTCACTCCGCATTGAAAAGCATGCAAAATAATAAAGCACCAGGTCCAGATGGCTTCCCTGCTGAGTTTTACCAACATTTTTGGTCAACCTTATACCCACTATTTAGCAGAACAATAACAGAAATAAAACATAACGCGAAGTTCCCTTCCCATATGAATACAGCACTTATATCACTAATTCCTAAACCTAACAAAGACCACACCTTCACATCTAACTATCGTCCTATCTCACTTATAAATGTTGACATAAAAATTATTAGCAAAGCACTAGCCCATAGAATTGAACAAATTATACCATATATAATCCACCCTGATCAGACCGGCTTTATAAAGGGTAGACACGCATCCAATAACACCCGCAGATTATACAATTTAATGCACTACTCATCAGTACAACAGAAAGATACTCTCATTGCCACATTAGATGCCGAAAAAGCTTTTGATAGGGTCAACTGGAAATTTTTATTCACCACGTTACAAAAATTCGGCTTTGGAGAGTCATTTATTAACTGGATTAAGATTTTATACACATCACCATCGGCCACGGTCACAACCAATGGACTAACATCACAAAGCTTCACACTGCACAGGGGGACGAGGCAGGGATGTCCACTCTCTCCATCCCTATTCACGATTTTTATTGAACCTTTAGCAGCAGCTATCCGTCAAAACCCAGCAATCAAAGGTATTGAAACACCACAACAAACACATAAAATCTCACTTTATGCAGATGATATCCTACTATATATACAAGAACCCCTAGCATCTACTCAAGAAATAATTAAAACAATCCAGTCCTTCTCAAAAATATCAGATTATGCAATAAACTGGAATAAATCTTTCATCCTCCCTTTACATAAAGCCAAATGGGATGTGGCACCCCATCAATCACCGATACCTATATGTCATGATCACATCACTTACTTAGGCATTAAAATTTCCTCCAGACTGTCAGAGTTGGTAACACTCAACTTCACACCACTGCTAAAAAAAATAGAAGAAGATTTGCTCAGGTGGCTCAACCTTCCAATCTCCATAATCGGCAGGATAGCAGCAATAAAAATGACGAAAATTAATTACCTATTTTCAATGATTCCAACCCACCCCACACTCACCTGGTTTAAATCACTAGACTCCATTATAACTCGCTTCTACTGGAAAAATAAAACACCAAGGATTAAACTCACTACACTACAAAAAAGTAAGGTTCAAGGAGGACTAGAAGCACCAAATTTCCAATATTACTCAATGGCTAACCAACTGCAATACATATACAAATGGATTCACCCCACCCAATCTGATATTATATGGCTAGATATAGAACAATCACTATGCAAAGAATTAAATATAGCTGACATACCGTTCCTCACCAAATCAATTAAACAACACACATGTTTTAATGCAGTAACTATAGCCGCCACTCTGACAGCCTGGTGGAAATTTCACCAAATCACAAATTCTACATGAGCTCCATCTAACCTCACCCCACTGTGGAACAACCGTGACTTTATAAGCAATAAAAAAACATTGAATTTTCACACATGGGCGGAAAAGGGTATCACCCACATTAAGCATATTCTCAAATCTAACACATTTACACCATTTCCGCAACTGGCCCAGGAGTATGGCATCGGGAGCAACGAATTTTTAAAATACCTACAACTCAAATCTTCTGTTCTGACAAAAATCAACATCAGAGACACAAATTTAGAACTTCCACCGGCAATATCAGACTTGGTCAACATTTCCTCCCCAAAGAAACTTCTCTCTAAAATATACAAAATCATTTCAAACCAACTTCAGACCATACACTTACCAACAATAAAATGGGAAAACGATCTTTCAATAGCCCCTGATGCCAACTTCTGGACCCAAATCTGTAAAAACATCTATCTCATGTCCAAAAATGCGAATCTTCAGTTAATACAATACAAAATACTTCACAGAACACATTACACGGGCAGCAGATTAGCTAAAATGGGTTTCACATCAGAAGTTTGCACACACTGCAATCAAAATTCTACAGATACATACATTCATGCAACCTGGCACTGCATTCGAATCAAACACTTTTGGGAAGAGGTCACACAGTCACTATCCACTATAGTCGGCTGCCACATCCCACTGTCGCCTTCTCTTTGCTTGCTGGGGGACCTGACAACAATCACTGATAAAACTATAAACTCTAAAATACTCCTCATAGCTCTAACCATCGCCAAGAAAACTATCCTCATGAACTGGAAAACTAGAAATAAATTACACATTAACATTTGGAAAAATCTCATTACAGACTTCATTGCAATGGAATACGCATCTCCCCTTCATGATTACGCATCTGAAACTGACCTCTGCCGTCCAACACTTTCTGACCTCTTACAGCTATGAATTCTTTCTCTGTTTTCAACTCCGACTCCTCCCACCTTCTTAACCAACCCACGAATATTAATGCATTTTAGCTGTTTGAACTTGTTTATGTCATCATTGTTGTTACTATCTTTACTGTTATTGTTATGATTACTATTTTCACTTTTATCTTTTCATTGTTGTAATTGCTGTTGTTGCTGTCTTTTGCTCTCACCATTGCGGTCACCACTGCCATCATCATTATCATTTATTATTAATATTATTATTATCATTATTATTATAATCATCAATATTGCCATTGTCAATGCTGTATTTGAATTAAGTGTCATTTTCATCACTACGGCAATAATCCCCCCCTTATCTCTTCATGGGTTTTTAATGCACCACAACATAGAATAGAAAAAAAAAAAAAAAAGAAAAAAAAAAAAGTATGTATATGGAAAACCTCACAAACACCAGGGCAGGCAAGACAGGCGAGAAGTGGTTTCAACGGGACAGCATCTCTGTCCCAATTTGAGACACTCTCATACTGTACTCCCTCTTTTAATGCACCTTAGACATTGCACATACACAAAAAAAAAAAAAAAAAAAAAAAAAAAAAAATTAGGAAAAGATAGGGACCGATGAGATGTGGGGGAAGGTTATCTTACATTATCTTATCATCTTATTATAGCATCTTTTATTTTATACAGCATTGACAATGGCAATTGTTACATAGGAGGAAGGATGGAAATAAAAATCGACCAACACAATATTGGCAATATGGTGGTAGTGGGGAGTGGGGTGGTGATGGTAATGACAATGGTAATAAATAATAAATGGTTACTTTGTTTACGCACACACACACATACACATACCCACACTCACACACCCGCTCACATGCACACTTTGATCAAACACTTAAATCACTTTTATGTCACTTCTGGAATTATGGATTTACAAGATTGCTCACTAATGCACTATGTTGGTTTGTATGTATGTCTGACTGTTAAATAAAAAAAATAAAAAAAATGACAGCCCAAAAACAACTGTGTTTCCAACTGTGAACCATTATAATATATATATATATATATATATATATATATATATATATATATATATATATATATATATATATATATATATATATATATATATATATATATATATAATATATTAGTCCTTGCATTCTTTCTTGTGGCAAAATTTTGAAGAAAAAAAAAAAACTCTAGGCGACAAAATGCATTATTCAGAAGTCTTGTGGACACATATTTAGTAGTGTTGTAGTCAAGACCACCTAACCCGAGACCAAGACAAGACCAAGACCAGAGTGTATCAAGACCGAGACAAGACCAAGACTTTTAGGGGCCGAGACCAAGTCAAGACCAAGACCGAGGGAGAGCGAGAGCGAGACCAAGACCAGCGCCCCACACTACAAACAATTGTGAAACATGATCAAAAGAGCTTCTCAAATTGATCTGAAAGATCCACATTCCCATAAAAATACATATTAAAGTTTAAATAAACGTAACCATCTTTATTTAATTCTCCTGGGTGACTTCCATCATTTAGTACAGTATGCAAAAAAAAACAATTATTCATTGTTCATCACTAAAGTCTTCACTTTTCTCCACCTTTTATAAACAATACATAAAAAATGTATGTTGTTTTTAAACCTACAACAACCCTTTTTAAACGTATTTTAGCACAATTCACAACCAGCTGTAATTCAGGAAAAAATATCCGAATGCTCCACATTAAAATATGGTCTTCCGATCTTCTACCATCGTGTCGATTTATTTTTAATAATATGTGCCATGCAAGACAGCGCTTAGGAGACGGTGAACCCTTGTTTATACTTTCGCCTGGCTCAGAAGAGAAAGAGTGCGTGCGCGACCGGGGCGTTCTCTCGCTCTCTCTCTCTCTCTCTCTCTCTCCCGCGCTCTCTCTCTCTGTCACACGCGCAGCAGTTCGCCTACATTACTCATCGATCGTTTTACATCTAATAAAAGCAAGGATGTTAACAAAAAAATGAGACAATATACTGCCAATTTAGTGATATTTTCACAGTTATGGTCTTGACTGGTCTTGAAAAAAAATCGCGAGTCCTCAATGTCCGAGACCGAGACAAGACCGAGACCAAATGCGGTCGAGTCCGAGACGAGACCAAGACCATCAAAAAGTGGTCTCGAGACCGGTCTCGAGAACTACAACACTAATATTTAGTATGTGTTTTGTGGCCTTATTTCAGAAACTTTAATTTTTTCGTTTTTTCAATAACCATGCATAAACATTATTCTCTCAAAAATACAAACATGTACATACATAATCAACTGAAAAAAGCACAAATGTCAGGGCATGTCGAAACATCTCAACGACCCCAAAAAACCCTTAGACTCTAGAGGGTTAATCAAAGGAAAGGGCAATATTTCATTGCAGAAGATTATGGTTATATTTAAGAATGATTTATAGGTTACACTACAGTGGTATAAAAATACAACAATCTAGTAATTACTAAAGCTAAGAAAAAGTTAAATTCCTGGCTCCAAAGAGACTGGTCTTTACAAGGAAGAGCTCTCATTGCCAAATCGGAGGGTGTTTAGAGATTGACCAACCCTGCTCTTTCTTTGCATGTGGACAAGACAATTTGTGTAGAGTTTGATAGAATGCTTTTTGATATTTTATGGAAACACAAGAGACATTACATCAAAAAATCTGTTGTCATAAATAGCTTTGAACATGGGGGTTTTAACTTTCTTGTTATGTCATGCATAGTGAGTTTTTTACACTGTTAAAGAGTTGGATTCCCATGCTAAACATGGACAAAGTTTCAAAAATTAAGTTGTATGTTTGATTGAGTATTTCTGTTCTCAAAATACTCCTTCCTGGTTGTCACAAGTTTCGAAAACTTTTTTCCCCGAGTATGGGCGCATCTGACAGCTGCGCCGGAATTTCCTTATACGGTCCTAAGGGCACTTCTCTCGGAAGGGCGCGCGCAGCTGTAGAGCGATAGCCGTAACCTATGTCCATCAAAGCGCTGTGCAATGGCTGCGCTGCAATATGTCACCAAAGTGTGTTTTCGTTTGCCAAGGCAAGACAACACTGCACAGATTCCCAAAGAATCAATTGTTAAGAGACCAGTGGATGGAGTTTGTTTTTCCAGAACATCAACACAGTTGTAAAAGTGTTCTTGTTAGTTCCATGCATTTCGAGGATGATTTTTTTTTATAAACAAGGCCCAGTTCGAAGCCAGATTTGCTAATCGTTTAGTTCTCAAGGATGGAGCAGTCCCAACACTAAAGATTAACGGTCTTGCGTTGGAACCGCAGGCGGTGAGTAGAACTGCTTGTTAGCCATTGTTTGTTTTAGGATGTCATAGCTTCCAGACGCTCTCAACGTAAAAGCTTCGTGCGCTCGTGGTTATTTAGCTCCCGCCCACACGGCACGCCTCCACCCGCTCGGCTTTTTACGGAAAGACTCGGTACAGCCTATCTTTCTTTTATAAATATAATAAAACTAAAGACTTTTTGGAGATATGATGGATGCAATATCACTCTATAGGTACTCAAGATTAACATGAGATTGACTGAAACTGAGTGTTTCACCCCCCCTTTAAACAATACTTTGTAAAAGAATATATACACACACACATACATATATTTATATCAGTGGCGGGCCGTGCATTTCACACCTAGGCCTTCTGTCCTACCTCAATTGATAACTTTTAATAGTGTAGCAGCGCAAAAACTCTCTATAATTGTTGTTTTTATTTTGCACCGGCATTTATAGGGTTAATGCGGTGAGTTCGGGAAAGGCCGGTAGAGAGAAACGAGCGCGTGAGTTCGGCTGGTGCGTTTGTGTACAGCAGTGGTTCTTGCGTTCCGAATCCGATTATAAGTTCAGAAACGGAGCCTCCAGCTTATCTTGTCGTTCAAGGGTTACAATAGTCCCTTTTCAGACATTACAATAGTATGAATATTTGAAGAAAAAAAAAATGAGTGTCGATCATAAATTTAAAATAAAAATTAAGAAGAAAATCATATTTACCACGGGGAAAAAAGCATTATACTCACCAAAACTATTTTTTTTCCTCAAGAAGACTTCCATTACAGTTGTACAGGTTATCTAACTGCGTTTAAGTTCCAACAATGTGTCTGTCCCGTCATATTTCTAGCATACCGGTAGTTGTACTTCACTATTAGTGTCTGCTCGACAGAAGCAGTGGAAACAGTCACCGCAAAACATGACGATGCACAGCTGCCCCATGCTCTCACACACACATGACGATGTGTACAGCTGCCCCATGCTCTCTCACACAGAGTTTTGAACGAAATCAATGAGATCAGCGGGACATTTGTCTTCAAAATCATTCGTGCATGGCATAACTTACATTAGTCTGTTTTTACCCGGAGAGATCGAACAGAGTTCCGTTACTCTGCGTTTAGCTCAGGTTGAATAAGTGATTTTTCCGGTAGGTTTGAACCTGCTGGGGGTCAATTAATTTGTGGGTTGAAAAACTATTAAATCTACAGGAATATATTTTAGCTTACGCAGTTCGCTACAGATGCGGAATCGCGGATATTACCAGTAATAGTACGCGCTCTGAGCATCCAATCAAATAACGAGAAAATGCAGACGTTATTGAATGCCTGCTAGATGGCCCCGCTGCAGTCAAAGCGACATCTGATTGGCTGATTAAATCTGACTGATTATCTGATTGGTTAAAGCAACAGTTTCATTGCCATTCATTTTAAGTTACAGCGCCCGCACTGTCGATTCTGAAGGCCTCCAGGCAGATGTATTTGGCCATGGCAACGCATGACGGCTGAAATATGATTGGATAAAAGCTCTAACATAAAAACACACTACTGGAAGCAGCAACCAAGAGAAAAGCTATGAAATTAAGAGAATGAACTAGTGGGAATAATTTAATACTCATTCATGGAAAAAATATATTAAAGTGCAAGTCAGTGATTCTGATAAGTGTTTAGGCCAGCAGAGAAGGCCTTGCTGGCCCTGACGGCCCACCACTGATTTATATATATATATATATATATATATATATATATATATATATATATATATATATATATATATATATATGTGTGTGTGTGTGTGTGTGTGTGTGTGTTTTTTGTGTGTTTTTTTTATGCAGCCTTGATGAACATAAGACTTTTTTCAAAAACATTAAAAAAATTACCAATCTCAAACTTTTGAACAGCAGTGTATGTATTTGTGTATCGCTATGTTTGATATATGCATTCATACCACTGTTCTTTAAAAGGTTTTTGTGCACAGTAAATCTCATATCTGTAGTACTTACTGGTACTGGTGCATGGCTCTTGCGGTGACGATAGTAAATCACAGCAGCAGATACAGCTGCAGACACCAGCAGAACAACAGCAACAACTAGTCCAGCTACAGTTCCTGAAGATAAACCTGAATCTGGAACAGATGAAGAGAAACAGTCATTATTATGAGAGAATGACTGATGATCCATCCAGTAACAATATCGTTGAATGATCATTACACCTTTATACTTTTATCATCAGGTGTATGATATTGTTTTAACTGATAAATACAACATTTGTTCATCAGCACTCAGTTTAATTCAGTCCATTCAAAAGCATGAAAAAGGGTCACTGACTCAAAATTTCCCTTTTTAAACAGTCTACAACCCAACACTTATTGGGTTGATTTAAAATATTGAACTGATTTTCAGATTCCTCAAAGTAAAATACACTGAATGTTTTAATTATACTCACCAGTGACAGAAACACTGAATCTCTTCACCCTAGTGATGCTGAAGCTGCTGTTGCTGTTGTTGATCAGTAGTTTATATTCTCCAGAGTCTGTGTTTCTGGTGTTTGTGATGGTCAGAGATCCAGTCTGATGATCCAGCTTCAGTCTGTCTCTGAATCTCTCTTTACACTGATCATCTGTACAGATCTTACTCTGATCTCCAGTGATTTCAGTGATGTGAATGTCATTAAAATACCACTTCATTAAATAATTTGGGTGTTGTATAAAAGCAGAATCTAAAGTGACAGATTCTCCCTCCTTCACTTCATGTAGTTCAGCAGTAGAAGCATCTGAAACACAAACCAACAGCTGCTGGAGGATCTTGCATTAACATGTGTTTTAAACATATAAGCTGCATTTAAATGACTGCAAATGACTTAAATGACTGCACTCATTAAATGACTCACCAGTGATGGAAACACCCCAGCGAGCAAAAAGTCGTCTAGAACACGTCTAAAAGACGTAATTGTTAGACATCTAGAAGACGTCTTCACAGGAGCCAGAATGAAAGTTTTTTATACGTCTTTTCTGGACGTTGTATAGACGTAAATTAAAGACGTGCTACCGACGTAATTGTTAGACATTCAGAAGACGTCTTCACAGGAGCCAGAATGAAAGTTTTTTATACGTCTTTTCTGGACATTGTATAGACGTAAATTAAAGACGTGCTACAGACGTAATTGTTAGACATCCAGAAGACGTCTTCACAGGAGCCAGAATGAAAGTTTTTTATACGTCTTTTCTGGACATTGTATAGACGTAAATTAAAGACGTGCTACCGACGTAATTGTTAGACATCCAGAAGACGTCTTCACAGGAGCCAGAATGAAAGTTTTTTATACGTCTTTTCTGGACATTGTATAGACGTAAATTAAAGACGTGCTACCGACGTAATTGTTAGACATTCAGAAGACGTCTTCACAGGAGCCAGAATGAAAGTTTTTTATACATCTTTTCTGGACATTGTATAGACGTAAATTAAAGACGTGCTACTGACGTAATTGTTAGACATCCAGAAGACGTCTTCACAGGAGCCAGAATGAAAGTTTTTTATACGTCTTTTCTGGACATTGTATAGACGTAAATTAAAGACGTGCTACCGACGTAATTGTTAGACATCCAGAAGACGTCTTCACAGGAGCCAGAATGAAAGTTTTTTATACGTCTTTTCTGGACATTGTATAGACGTAAATTAAAGACGTGCTACCGACGTAATTGTTAGACATCCAGAAGACGTCTTCACAGGAGCCAGAATGAAAGTTTTTTATACGTCTTTTCTGGACATTGTATAGACGTAAATTAAAGACGTGCTATCGACGTAATTGTTAGACATTCAGAAGACGTCTTCACAGGAGCCTGAATGAAAGTTTTTTATACGTCTTTTCTGGACATTGTATAGACGTAAATTAAAGACGTGCTACCGACGTAATTGTTAGACATCCAGAAGACGTCTTCACAGGAGCCAGAATGAAAGTTTTTTATACGTCTTTTCTGGATGTTGTATAGACGTAAATTAAAGACGTGCTACCAACATAATTGTTAGACATCTAAAGGCAGCCAGAATAAAAGTTGTATTAGTCACGTTTTCTGTAGTAGAAATGTCAAAGAAGACTGTTAAAGACCCATATTGAAACGGAAATCCCATATGTGCATTTTGCAAGGATCCAACTTTAAAAAAATCTTTACTTCAAAACAGTGGCAGTGAGTTAGTTCTCACTGAGAAAAACCCAGTTACTCATTGTTAATGGTTGTCGTGTCATGAAACTGCAGTCACACAGATCATAGACCTAAATAAGATTTTAAAGAATTTTGCTAATATTGAATACTCAATTGAATACGGCAACTGTGTAGTGTATATACAAGTCTTGCATTTGTATATCTTATCAATATAATTGTAATAAACTGCTTACCATTTGCCTGTAAACCAAACTGATCACTCCAAGAAATCAACTATTTAAATCTCAAAATATATATTTTATTACTATTTTGTTCTACTGGACCAAAACTTAACAGCCAGAACAGTAAAGTTATAAATTAACACAATTTCCCTTTAAATAATCTATAAAATGTTGTTAAAACAGTATTACATATCAATTAACAAAAAGCTTCACAAGCTATATTTATAGCAGCAAGCCCCGACTCTCCCGGGGGCATGTTTCAGATGATCGGCTGCAGACTTTATTTGGGCCTCTGTTGCAGCTGGGTCCCATTTCATGACAGCAGCTACAATCAAAGCAAAAAAATACACATGTAAAATAAATAAGTACAAACGCCACTGTTGTGGTTTAGCTTGCAGCAGAGATGCATAGAAAATTTTAGTACTCGAATCAATGTAATGAAATAGTTATTAAATCACAAATCAAGTAAAATTACATCAAGCCTGATATAAAGCATTCCACACACACATATACATATATATACACACTAGGGTTGTGCCGATAGACGATATCATCGTCCATCGTGATGGCTGACAGACATGATGTTAAGCCAGCATCATGACCCCCCCCCCACCCCACCCCAGCTGTTAATAATTATTCTAATTGTTATTAGAATAATAACACAATACCACTGTTACCAGTTAAATTAAATGATTAAATAAAAATCCATCTTTGCAGTGCAAAGGAGACACAGAAGCAGCATCAGAACTGGCATTAATATTTTACACTCCATCCATTTACAATTGCATTAAATATTTAAAAACTCTCATAGCTTTATTTATTTTAATATGAACTGATTTCTAATTAAAACATTTTAATTAAAGAGTACTTTAAATGTGAAAGTAAAACCGCCAGTAGGTGGTGGCAAGTCACTCACTGTTTCATTTATCAACCGATTTGTTCAGACGGCTGATTCATTCAGGAAGAGTGATTGTTCATTGAATCGTTAAAATGATTCGTTCAAAACGCGAATTTCAGTCAAAAAAAATCATCTGTTGCATTGAGACTCTGCTATGGTTTCATTTTGAAATGCTCGTCAGCGAAATAAAGAGAAAACAAATAATATTGACAATATTGTTTATAAAATGTAACTCACAATGTTCATTTCTGTTACATAAAATAAATATCATATTTGCTATTGTGCACGGGAAAACAGCCCTCTTGCCGATGTGATATTGTATTTGTGTGATAATAACATAATATACAAAAACATAACAGGACAAAGGCTAGAACTGCACTGACACATTACGAAGTGAAGGCAAGCATGAGAGCCAAATCAAATGCGATGTCAGCTCGCAGTGCGCCATGCCCTCGTACATAGTTAAAAGTAAAACAATGATTACAATATCATAATAGACAATACACCTCGCACACCACTACGCACATAAAAAATGAACTTACAATTGAACTGACATTTACCAACTTGCTTCTCCTCCTCTCCTACTGTTTCGCGTGCAGAGACAGACGCAATGCTGCCGCGAATGTGACGCGAAATGTCACGTGAACGAGGAAATCCACAAAGAAAGCATAATAAATAAAAAAGTACGCTAATTAGTTCATTTTAATTAGGAAAACATTCAGATGTGTCCAAGTCAAATTGCCATCGAAAATTTAAGACCTTTCATAAGTAAAAATAAGACTTTTTAAGACTTTTTATGGCCTTAAATTCTTAAAATCTAATTTAAGACTTTTTAAGGATCCGCGGACACCCTGACTAATATAAACGCACATAGCTGTTTGCTTGGAACACCCCTTTAATTGTAAATTTATTAAATCACATGTAATGTTTATAAATAGTAGCTAAAGGAGAGTAAACTGATACCCCCTTTATTTTCTCTACCTTATGCCGTCCGAAAAGGTATGTGATTTTCTTTCTTCAGATGAACACATTTTAGAAAAAATAAACTAGACTTTTAGAAAAATTATCCATCTCTTGTGTTCGTGTGTTAAATACTGCAAGTGAATAGACACCAAAATGCTGAAGGTCGGAAAAGTCCGAGAGCATTGTAAAGCTCACATGATAAATGCAGAAAACATCTCGTGTGAACAACACAGCAGTCAGTCCCTCCAGGATTTCGCGATGTCGCGATCGCAACTATTAACGCAACTTCAACAAATCCCCGTGAATTCAGTGCGCGTTGCAATTTTGACCAATCACCGCAACTTTTCTGCAACTTTGACCAATCGTCGCGGTCTCCTGCTAAGCGTCATCAAACTCACTTCTTTGTTTTGTTCAGAAGACGCAGCAGACATGTGTGCTGGGGGGGCGCGATCGGACTGTCTGTGTGTGTGTGTGTGTGTGTGTGTGTGTGTGTGTGTGTGTGTGTGTGTGTGTGTGTGAAGAGAGAGAGAGAGAGAGAGAGAGAGAGAGAGAGAGAGAGAGAGAGAGAGAGAGAGAGAGAGAGAGAGAGAGAGAGAGAGAGAGAGAGAGAGAGAGAGACGCGAGGCGCGATCGGACTCTGTGTGTGTGTGTGAGAGAGAGAGAGAGAGAGAGAGAGAGAGAGAGAGAGAGAGAGAGAGAGAGAGAGAGAGAGAGAGAGAGAGAGAGAGAACGCGGGGCGCGATCGGAGTGTGTGTGTGTGTGAGTGTGTCGCGATCGAACAGTGGAAACGAACAAAATGACGTTTATTTTGTTTATGAAGGACATTCCAACAGCAAAGTGTTTAGTGTTGTTTCCACGGACTTATCACGTATAAGTCACGTTTTGTTTTATATTTAAAGAATTGAGTTTGACCATTTTATTTTCCTTTCTTTTCTTGTGTTTATCACTTGTAATAGGCTACTAACTATCACAGTGCATTAGTTCACCCAGTTCCCAAACTCTCTCAATTCAGATAATTTTACACATAAAAAATAGCTCGTTCTATTGTCTGACAAAAAAATTAAGGAAATGAGAACAGCTTTATTGGATATTCGGGTATATAATATTATATTATATTAAAATACAGTATTAAACTTTTGATTTTTCCACCATTTAACTTTTGTGGCTAGAAAACGGTATTTTGCACTTTATTAGTAGGCTATATTGGCATCTTTCAACATAAATGCTACTTAATGTTTGTGAGGTTCTGCACATTTACATTTTTGCAGGTGCAGATCTTGTTTTTTAAAAAAAGCATAGGGTGTATTCACACCAGGAAAGTCCGATAGTTCACTTGCTTTGGTCCGGACCAAATAAAAATGTTTTTTTTTTTTTTTGGTACGGTTCGCTTTCACACTGCTCTTTTTGCAAGTGAACCAAAATGTGTAAACAAAACCACACGTGTGCTAAGGTCGTCCATTCATTGGACAAGGATTCTCAAGTAGGGAAATCAGGAAGTGCAAAAAAGGCTCAGGGATATTATGGGAGAGGGATATTAGAGACGCGCGTGTAATTAATGCGTACTAGCACACACACGCAAGGTCTCTCGCGCTCTCTCCCTCTCGTGCGCGTATTCAACGAAACCTATAGGCTAATATATAAAAATATATATTAACGATTAAATACGGGACAAAACATGATTTTTTCATAATAAGTCAGAAGCTTGTTAACTCAGTGGCGCAGTGCTTTCTTGCAATTGGGTCGGTTCATGTTCAGACCGTAAACGAACCGTACCAGAGTTCGTTTGGAACCGTACCGAGACCACCTCTTCAGCTGGGTCTCGGTTCGGTTGTTTGGTCCGCACCCGAGTTCGATTGCTGTATTCACACCTGCCCAAAAGGTCCGCACCAAGGGGGGAAACGAACTAGAGTTCGATTCAATCGAACCAAACAAGGCAGGTGTGAATACACCCTTAGTTTGTTAGATTTTGCTGTGTCTTTAAATCGTTTGTTTTGCCTTAATAAGGTTACTAAAGGTTAGTTAACTGGTTTTGTGCTCATTAACGTGTGTTACAAAGTGAGCACGTTTGTCTCTGAAGTAAATTCTGGACTACAGAGCAGATGGTGAACAGTGTTTTCTGTGGGACATAAGTCTCTTTGGGGTGGACTTTGGGCTTTTTTTTCACTTAGTAAAACCTATAACATGCACAAAAAAAAAGATATATAACACAATAAAAGAAAGGGGAAAAGCCAAAAAGCATAATATGAGTACTTTAAGTAAAAATCTATCTACCTTTGCTGTTTTAACCTAAAAACAAATGCAGAAAAACATTGCAACTTTCATTGCAACTTTTTAGAAAAGCGGCCGCAACATCAGGCATTTTAGGCCGCAACAATCACAAAAAAGGCCCGCGAAATCCTGGAGGGACTGAGCAGTCTGTACTGTATGAAGTTTCTGGCGCATGCACTTGCATACTATTGGCTTACAATAATGGATAATTTTTCAAAAACTCTTTGTGGAAAGAAAGTCATATATACATCTGGAATGGCACGGAAAAAAAGAGATTATTTTTATTTACTTTGGAGTGCACTGTGCCTTTAAAATTGACAAGGGTTTAGATACTGCAGTGGATACTTACTAGTGATGGACTTGTTTCTCTGTTGGTGCCTGTTCTGCTCTGTAAACATTGTTCCAATGCTTGATCTAAAAAAAAAAAAAAAAGTTAAAAAGTGTGTTAATGGGTTATTATTCTGGGTGACATATAACCATTTTGAATGTGTTCCTTAAGTGTTATATAAATCTGGAGAACCCTTACTAAAATTAACAATGTTTTGTGACACTAACCAAATGGTAATAAATTATTGTAATAAATCCACCATAAAAAACATGGTTTCTACACCTTTACTATAATAAAAACCATGGTTAATTTAGCAAATGTCCTTAAAAGAACAGGGCTGAGTTTCCCGAAACCTTCTTAACGCTACGTTGTTCTTAAGTTACACCTTATGCTGTACCTTATCGTTAATACGTGTTTCCCGAAACGCTCTTAGTTAAGTATACCTTCTGTAAGTCATACTTTCGGAAGGTTGGTCTGGACCACTCTTAGCTTTACCTTATCACTGTTAAAGATCGATATTAATATAATTCTAAAGTTTTAATACACCCAGACAGTGTTCAATTAGGCTAATTCAAGTGTTTTCATGCAAAGAATAAAATTGTCATTACACTGATTGTTGTTAGAATATTAATTATATTATTATAGGCCTAGGCTATATAATAAAATTTTTATACATTTATTTTAATTAAAGAGCGCTTTTAAAGGCCAGTGAAAGCATAGGCTACTGTCAGTTAAGTCCTATTCGGATGCTAATATTGTTTATCATGGGCTCGTACGGTATTTTAAACATTTACAGGGGTAAGTCGGTTATTTTAGTGCCGTCCGAATCCATAATATCAGTGTTTTTTCTCACCCAACCCGCGTAAAAATCTCTGTCCAAATTAGTACCTACTGATTTTTGACAAACAGGTCGTGTGGTAATTTAATTGCCGTCTGAATCCACATCTCTGAGTTTACAAGAAGAGATTCAAAATTCACTGTTTAAATCCTTTTTGATCACTGCCGAGCACCGTAGCTATGTGACGTACACTTTTATTACTGAAATGCTTGAAAGTATTTACAAGAACAATATTTCATCGCAGCTCACCTCAGCGAACAAAAATGGGAAAGAGAAGAAAGCACATAAAAAAATTTAAATTATTATGGCAGCAATATATGATACAATATTAAAACATGTAGCCAAGACTATTATAGGCTGTTATAGTTCGGATTATTTTTTATAATATCCCATGAGTCCTAGTAAATGCAACTTCAACTATTTCTTAAGTGCTTATTTTATAAAGAACAGCGCTTTCTCACATAAACAGACCCTGCACGAGTGAATAATTGATTCTCGAGTCATCGATATCAGCAGATTCAGCACCATCGCCACGGACAGCACCCGGTAACGTAGCACGTAAGAAGGTATATCTTAAGCAGCTTTCTAAGGTATAGTTCGGGGAACACGCCTAGAAATGTTATAGCTTCAGTTAAGTTATACCTTAAGAGTCATCGTAGCGCGCTAAGAGACAACGTTATCGGGAAACTCAGCCCTGCTCATCCAAAAAAAGAAGAGTTGAAACTGTATGAGTTTCTTATGTAGAACCATAATTCAGATATCTTGAGAAATGCCTTATTTGTTTTTGTTTTTCTCATGCAATGGAACATACAGTTGTTTTATTCCCAACATTCTTGTGTTTCACAAAAGTAAGTTAGACATTTATTTTGGGTCAGCTAGGCCTGTAAACTCAAGATAGAAGATAAAACATTGTCTTTGAGCAGAGTGTACATGTTCTGCCTTTATTTCACGTGTATTTTATGAATACTCACCATCTGGAGATCGTGTTGCTGGATATACTCCCAAAATGCCTGGATCATGAAGGAAACACACACAGCAATATTAGCTATTTGTTTTTACTTAGGCTACTAACAGAGACATTTGCAAAAGCTTGCAAAATTGACTCACCAGCTCCAAAACATATAATGAATCGTTATTTTGACTGATCGATAACGTTTGGCCTAACGTTAACGTAAATCCCGCGATCAACAATTTAAAAACCTAGTTTGCAGATTCTTCTAGACTCGTAGAGGAGTGTGGTTCGAGTTCCTCTGTCTAAAGAGACAATATTCTCAGTTCACTCATTGTAAAGCTCCAATGCTGAGTTTTATTTTATTTTTTATCATAAACTAAGTTAGCTGACAATACACATGCTAGCTCAGCACATAATTAGCCTAATACATTGGAATACCGTACTAATATCAATATTACTCTAGCGCTAATCGCGTTTAGATTCTCAATTTAATACACTATATTTTGATGTATTAGAATTTGTATAAAATAAAAGTTATTTACGTTACCTTCCGTAGATTGCAATATGTCCGTTGTTCGTTGTCCATATTCCTTGTTTGTTCTTCATTTACATTCCGCAACTCACTCAAAATAAACATTTAGCAGTCCGATGTAAAATAATCCATGTTTTAAACAATGTAAAAGCCAAAAAACCGAAGTCGAACTGTCGAAGGATTCTACCTACCCGAGCAGCAGCACACACACCCACTCACTTCAACTGACGTATATTCAAACTTGACTCGTAAAGGCGCGAATAGTTGTCATTGGCCAGATTCCTGGATGACAGTCAGAATAACCAATCATGCTCAAAACAACTCGGAGAGACAGCCAATAGTGTGAAAACAATTACAGGACAATATATGAAACGTTTTAAAAGAAAGAATAGGAAAAAAAATATACACATGCTATTTCTTTAGTTGTATTTGTAGGCTGGCTGTTATATTTAATCAATTGTTTAAATGTGTTTTCATTGCAGTGCATGATTAAAAATGAAAGATAAAAAATGAAAGATAAAAAATGAAAATTAAAGATTAAACTTACAGTAACTTGTATACCATATATTTATTTATCACTGTTCTGATAAACAGCAATTTAATAGAGAAAACAGAATAATTAAAAAGAGCAAAACACTGCATATCTATTCATATACAATTCTGTATGACCATGTGAAAAACTAATGGATTGGTATCATGGTGGTGACATTAGAGTTACATTCATGTGACCCATAATAACCCTTTTGCACTTTCACAAATTCTTGACCTTTCCTTTAGAAACACTCTAATGCCTAATAAATGTCAACATGCTTTGTGGTACTGTTACACAACATATTGGTTTAGGGTTAATCCCTCTGTCCAGCGCAACACTTTGCTAACATTGGCATAATTAAGTTACAACATAATACCCTGGTTTTCACAGGCAATGCTTAAGCCAGTAGTCCAGACTAAAATGCACGTTTGAGCTGTATTACCTGAAAGCAACTTGTAGGCTACTGACATATCTTATGTCAGTGCCATTGTTTTGTCTCAAGATGCACACCAGTAATGTTTTTTTTTTCTAAGGTACATTTTTAAAAGCTATAATTGAATGCCCAAATTTAACTAAGGCCTAATCCTAAGATTTATATCTAAACCCTGTCTGTGAAACCGGGGGTTAGAAATTAAGGGGCTAACCCTAACCTTAACCCTTGTCTACAGACTTTTATTTAACAGCATGGATACTCCAAGGTGTTGACTGTAGTGGTTAGGTCTTTAGCATTGATAAGGACAAAGATCTTCTCACTGTGACAGTCTGTAATGTATTTTAGCAATGATTGTTTGTATGGATTGTCCCTAAACTAGAGCTATTGATGCATTCAAGACATGTCATAAAGATCGTATTTACGAATTGAACACACACATCGAGACGACTCAACGTCGGCGATATGTTATGCCCTAAATTAATACATGATTAACTAACTGTATTTTTCTATGTACATTTCTGAAATGCACTTTCTGTAAAGCTGCTTTGAGACAATGTGTATTGTGAAAAGTGCTATACAAATAAATTTGAATTGAATTGAATTGAACATGAATGCCACCACAATGATAAAAATAGGAAGTTATTTACTGTAAAATGAGGATTTGTTTTTTTTTTTTACAGTGCAGTATGAACATTCTGAACTAGTTCTGGCTGTCAGTGGACATTTAGATTATGGCCAGATTGGACATATTTTATTTATTTAATTTATTGACTGTTTCTGGATGTCAACGGACGTCCAGATTATAGTCAGTATGAACGTCTTTTCTCAACTAGTTCTGGCTGTCAGTGGACGTTTAGATAATGGCCAGATTGGACATCTTTATTCACGTAATTTATGGACAGTTTCTGGATGTCAACGGACGTCCAGATTATAGACAGTATGAACGTCTTTTCTCAACTAGTTCTGGCTGTCAGTGGACGTTTAGATCATGACCAGATTGGACATCTTTATTCACGTCATTTATGGACAGTTTCTGGATGTCAACGGACGTCCAGATTATAGACAGTATGAACGTCTTTTCTCAACTAGTTTTGGCTGTCAGTGGACGTTTAGATAATGGCCAGATTGGACATCTTTATTCACGTCATTTATGGACTGTTTCTGGATGTCAACGGACGTCCAGATTATAGACAGTATGAACGTCTTTTCTCAACTAGTTTTGGCTGTCAGTGGACATTTAGATAATGGCCAGATTGGACATCTTTATTCACGTCATTTTTGGACTGTTTCTGGATGTCAACGGACGTCCAGATTATAGTCAGTATGAATGTCTTTTCTCAACTAGTTCAGGCTGTCAGTGGACATTTAGATAATGGCCAGATTGGACATCTTTATTCACGTCATTTTTGGACTGTTTCTGGATGTCAACGGACGTCCAGATTATAGTCAGTATGAACGTCTTTTCTCAACTAGTTCAGGCTGTCAGTGGACATTTAGATAATGGCCAGATTGGACATCTTTATTCACGTCATTTTTGGACTGTTTCTGGATGTCAAACGGACGTCCAGATTATAGTCAGTATGAACGTCTTTTCTCAACTAGTTCAGGCTGTCAGTGGACGTTTAAATTATGGCCAGATTAGACATAATTTCTCAGTGTCATTAATCGACTAATTCTGGCTGTCATTGGACGTTCAGATCATGGCCTGGACGGGCGGACGGGATATCAACCTGTTTTGTATGTCCACAGACGTCGCTTGCTCAGTGGGACTGAAGATCTTTTCACTGTTGCTGCTGCTGAAGATCTTCAGTTTATAAACTCCAGAGTCTGTGTTTGTGATGTTTGTAATGGTCAGAGATCCAGTCTGATAATCCAGCTTCAGTCTGTCTCTGAATCTCTCTTTACACTGGTCATCTGTACAGGTCTTCCTGATATCTCCACTGATTTGTGCGATGCGTGTGCTGCTAAAATACCATATTATATCTTGTTGGTTTATTTGAATACCAGTGTTTAGAGTGACTGAATCTCCCTCCATCACTGACACTTCATCTGATCCAACACCAGACACACCTGAGCAAAACATACAATAGTGTAGTGATTTTTTCTTCTTCTACAGATCATAAATGCGAGTTGAAAAATATGTCTGGATTAATCATTTTAAACATGCAAAACAAACATCGGAAAAAAACACTGACTCACACTTACGAGTCTCATGAATGATATTCTCACACAACATACAACCCACATCCTGTTTCATATTTTCACACCTTTCACCTACAGTATATTTCCAAATGCAATTAATCAGACATTTCATAGACTGAATATAAATATTACAAAGATGTGATGCACCGAAACCATCTTTTTCAGAATCGATCCGATCCGATACCAACAATTCTGAGTATCGACCGATACCCGATACCGATCCGATACCAGTGCAGTTTTTTAGTAGAATTTCTATAACTCTGTGTGTTGAACTGATATTTATGGAAGCCCGTTTCCGCCACAGTTGAGTAAAAAAAAAAGATTATCTAAGTCATAATAATGAGAAACTTTCTCATAATTATGACTTAGTATATTGAGAAAGTTTCTCGTTATTATGACTTAGTATCTCATTATATTGAGAAAGTTTCTCAATATAATGAGATACTAAGTCATAATTATGAGAAACTTTCTCGTAATAATGACTTATTTTCTCGCACTTCTACGCATGCGCAAAGCAGTGGAGCAGAAGGGAGTGCCCTAGCGACATCCGCTGGTCAAAGCCGTGTAAATGCATCACAGCAACCATGGCACGCTCTGCAAAACTGTTGTTTTCATTAAAGTCAGTGTGAACTAAGTGCAATTTGTAGCATCATTATCAATAAATAACATCAATTCAAAATCATCAGTATCTTCCATACTTTTCCATGCCCACGAAAAGGTGTGAGTGAAATGCAGACGCAGGACGGTTACCATGGTAACGAAGGACGCCTGCTTGTGCACACCGATGGAAACACATATTTTGCGGATGCGTCTAGGATATTTGATGTGCAGGTTCATCTGGAAGATATCAATAGCCTACGATATCAATTAAGATGTTTATGAGTTTGGGGACATTTACACATAAGTGGGCTGTGGGCAGTGGAATGGGGAAAACGCAAGGCCTTGAGACGTGTGTTTAAAAGCTGAACTTCTTTTTTAGAACGCTGTGTCATGCGCGAGACGCTGCAAAAACGCGAGCACAACCTCTAGGTCTAGTGCGCGTTTGCCTAAAAAAACAATGAAAAAGCAGCGCAGTGGAAACGCAACGCACCCTTATACAAAAACAAAACTGCTTGAAAATGTTTGTATACAGATTTCCAGATGAACCTTTCTGTGTTGCTGCTTGTTCATACACAAAATACAAATGAATAACAGACAATCTACTAGATAGTCTTTTATTCATTTGTATTTTGTGTATCTAGTATGGAAGCCAGTCTCATATACTGATAATTTATCACAAATGCAGAGCACTGTATTTACACGGCTTTGACCAGCGGATGTCGCTAGCGTGGCACTCCCTGCTTTGCGCATGCGTAGAAGTGCGAGAAATTAAAAAGTTTCTCATTATTATGAGATGTTAAGTCGTTATTTCGAGAAAGTTTCTCGTTATTATGAGAAAGTTTCTCATTATTATGAGATGTAAAGTCATAATTACGAGAAAGTTTCTCATTATTGAGATGTTAAGTCATAATTACGAGAAAGTTTCTCAATATAATGAGATACTAAGTCATAATTACGAGAAAGTTTCTCAATATAATGAGATACTAAGTCATAATTATGAGAAACTTTCTCAATATAATGAGATACTAAGTCATAATAACGAGAAAGTTTCTCATTATAATGAGATAAGTCATAATTATGAGAAAGTTTCTCATTATTATGACTTAAATAATCTTTTTTTTTACTCAACTGTGGCGGAAACGGGCTTCCATAGATATTCAATCATGAGTGCACAATTATTGTATAAAGTCTGAACATTTAGTGAAAAAAACAGTTAGTGGGGAACAAATAAGAGACAATGGCCCTCATTTATCAAAAGTGCGTACACCAAATTTCGAGCGTACACCTGGCGTACACCCTAAACCACGGTGACTTTGAGATTTATCAATATGGACGTTGGCGTACGGCACGCTCAAATCCCATGCCAGCTCAGGAGGTGGTGTACGCACGTTTGAGTTAGTGCGGAAATGCGCAGAAACACAATTCCTAACACCACAAAATGCGCTGACAAACTAAAACATATGACAAAAAAAACAACAACAACAACATAGTAGGCTAATTATAAACTTCAGTGTAAAAATCTGTTACAAAGAACCGGCAAAAGTAATGATTATGAATATGTAAAATATAGCAAGGAGATATTTTAATTGTTTATTAATAAAGAAGTGTTTTCTTTGTGTCGGCTGCAAAGATGAAGTTGAGATGCTGAATCGCGATCTTCGCAGTATCCTGAACGCGCCAGAGAAAAATGCACATTTCAGATTACATAAGCAGAGAGCAGTCTGCAGTCTGTTTTCTTTCGTTTTGAATTGTTCTGTTTAAAAGTAGACATGTCTGTCTGAGCCAAGTACCTTATACGCTGAGTTTCGGTTCATTTATGAGATGAGCTCAGTTCACGCGTCCTCCGTTTCATATCATCTGCTATTTACTTTCCTATTTGTTAAATCCAGGTAGGCCTAATTGGTTGACGAAACATTGATTACAATTAAGATACAATTAATACAAAACGAAATTCAGTTTAAAGAAAGGTTTTGTGCTTTATGTTTGATGTCTCTGTGAAAGTTTTAAAATATATTTTAGTGCCGCTTTTAGAGCGCTCATGTCCGTATCATTGTTTTTTCCTCATATGCGAACACGAATAATAATAAGAATAAGAATATTACAAATGGACATGCAATTATTAATGTGAATGAATGGTACTCCACATCACATCATCATCACTATTGTACATGATACGATATTAAATGCTAATTGTTTCAAAACACATGCTGTAAAATAATGCATTGTGATAGGTCATTTGATCTCCACGTCGGAGAAGTTTCTCTTCTTTGCCGTCTTCCGTGTGTCCATGGCGTAAAATGAGGGCGTGGGGGAAGCGTAGACTTGAATATTTAGAGGCGTGTTATTCTAATGACGATCGTTTTCAGCCGCTGCATTTATCAAGGGCAGGTATTGCGTACACCAGGATTTCAAAGGTACGCACAGCTTCATACATCAGGCGGTGAGAGGAGTGTAAGCATAATCTTACGCCAACATATACGCCCGTTTCTACGCAAGAATGATAAATGAGGGCCCATAAGTGTAACACTAAATCTGGTAAAACGTTACACATTGCTTTTGTATTGTTGTAAAATACATTAATTAAAAACAAGATAACAAAAATTAAAAAGATTATATATAGGGGAGAGCGGGGTAAGTTGTCACCGGGTACACACTGTTCATAACTCCAACACTAGAGGCTCTATCTCAAAAATCAAATAGCCACTTTGTGTGACTTCTTCTTCTATAGTCAACTTCCTGTCCACATGTGGTCAAGATCACTCTAATCTGAAGTTAGCACAATTTTCTTATTTTTCTGCTTAAAAAGTAAAAAAATTGCACTTTACATTTTATGCAATACAACTTTGTTAGGTATGAATGTTAAAAATAATTGTTTTGCACAAATTAGATGGGGCAGTAACGAGTCTTTTGATACTTTAGCTAAAATGCTATGTTGAGCTAACCTTGAGATTTAGCCAACATTAACACACATGTCAGTTTGGGGCAAGTTGTCTCACTGACTTTGGGGCAAGTTGTCACATGTGACAACTTGCCCTGGACAAATAAACACATAGAACATGCTCAGAAAACAGTGTGATATTGTAGGCTAATTTATTTGTAGTTGCAATAAGGGGTTTGAAGGAAGGAAAGGAAGGAAGGAAGGAAGGAAGAAAGATGGTTCGAAATTATCAACGAAAGACAGAACATGGCAGTACACCACCTGACATAATGTTAAAGGCCAGGCCCCAGCACCAACCCTGCTCTGCCAGGCCCCAGCACCAACACTGCTCTGCCAGGCTCTAGCACCAACACTGCTCTGCCAGGCTCTAGCACCAACACTGCTCTGCCAGGCCTCAGCACCAACACTGCTCTGCCAGGCCTCAGCACCAACACTGTTCTGCCAGGCCTCAGCACCAACACTGCTCTGCCAGGCTCTAGCACCAACACTGCTCTGCCAGGCTCTAGCACCAACACTGCTCTGCCAGGCCTCAGCACCAACACTGCTCTGCCAGGCCTCAGCACCAACACTGCTCTGCCAGGCCTCAGCACCAACACTGTTCTGCCAGGCCTCAGCACCAACACTGCTCTGCCAGGCTCTAGCACCAACACTGCTCTGCCAGGCCTCAGCACCAACACTGCTCTGCCAGGCCTCAGCACCAACACTGCTCTGCCAGGCTCTAGCACCAACACTGCTGAGTATATTGTAGTCTCTGTGAGGAACATTTTGATTCATTTGTTGCTATAGGAGAGGAAGAATTTTGCAAAATTGTTAATTCATCTAAATCGACAACTTGTATGCTAGACCCTATACCGACTAAGCTACTGAAAGAGATGCTTCCAGAGGTCATAGATCCTCTTCTAGATATCATTAATTCATCTTTGTCATTAGGATACGTACCAAAAACCTTTAAGTTGGCTATGATTAAACCGCTTGTTAAAAAACCGCAACTTGATCCTACAGAATTAGTCAATTACAGGCCGATCTCGAATCTGCCTTTTCTGTCAAAGATACTAGAAAAAGCAGTATCCTCACAACTGTGTTCCTTTTTAGAAAGAAATAATATCTGCGAGGATTTTCAGTCCGGATTTAGACCGTACCATAGTACTGAGACTGCTCTCATTAAAGTCACAAATGATTTGCTCCTATCATCCGATCGTGGTTGTATCTCTCTATTAGTGTTACTTGATCTTAGTGCTGCATTTGATACTATCGACCACAACATTCTTTTAAATAGACTAGAAAACTATGTTGGCATTAGCGGAATTGCACTAGCATGGTTTAAATCATACTTATCTGACCGATATCAGTTTGTAGCAGTAAATGAAGAGATGTCTTATCGATCACAAGTTCAGTATGGCGTACCACAAGGCTCAGTACTAGGACCGCTGCTCTTCACTCTGTACATGCTACCATTAGGAGATATAATTAGGAAATATGGAATTAGCTTTCACTGTTATGCTGATGATACTCAGCTGTATATTTCTTCAAAACCTAACGAAACTTACCAATTCACAAAATTAACGGAATGCATAGCTGATATAAAAAATTGGATGACCAGTAATTTCCTATTACTAAATTCTGAAAAAACAGAGATTCTAATCATTGGACAAAAAACTTCCTCACCTAATAACCTAGAATACTGTCTAACACTTGATGGCTGCTCTGTTAAGCCTTCGACGTTAGTTAGGAACCTGGGTGTGCTCTTTGATACTAATCTTTCATTTGAAAGTCACGTGTCTAGTATCTGTAAAACCGCATTTTTCCATCTTAAAAATATATCTAAATTACGTCATATGCTCTCACTGACAAATGCGGAACAATTAGTTCATGCGTTCATGACCTCAAGGCTAGATTATTGTAATGCTCTACTGGGTGGTTGCCCTGCACGCTTATTAAACAAACTACAGCTAGTTCAAAATGCAGCCGCTAGAGTTCTTACCAGAACCAGGAAGTATGACCATATTAGCCCGGTTCTGTCAACACTGCATTGGCTGCCTATTAAACATCGTATAAATTTTAAAATATTGCTGATTACTTACAAAGCACTAAATGGTTTAGCTCCCCAGTACTTGAGCGAGCTCTTAACGCATTATAGTCCTTCACGTCTATTGCGATCTCAAAATTCTGGCCAGTTGATAATACCTAGAATATCAAAATCGACTGCTGGCGGTAGATCCTTTTCCTATTTAGCACCAAAACTTTGGAACAATCTTCCTAACACGGTCCGGGAAGCAGATACAGTCTGTCAGTTTAAATCTAGACTAAAAACACATCTCTTTGGCTTAGCATACACATAACACATTATAGATTTCTATAATTCAATGTTAGGCTGCATAGATTAGATCAGCCGGAACCGGGAACACTTCCCATAATTCCTGATGTACTTTGTACATCATAAGAAGGATGGCGTCTACGCTAATATTAGTCTCTCTGTTTATCCCGAGGTTTACTGCGGACCGCCGGATCCAGGGCATATCCAGATCTGATGAAGGACCATCACATGGACACGTCGACACGCATTATCAGGGCTGTGAAGGTCCATGGACACCTCACCACTCATCTCCTCACCGGCCGGATGACCCAACCCAACCAGATGAACTGGATAATATCGTGAAAGTTCTGATCCCATCTGACTCCTGGCATTATGCTGCCTAACTCATAATCATACACTGTTCATTCGTTGGCCAAAGGAGGACTGGCCCCCCGACTGAGCCTGGGTTCTCCCAAGGTTTTTTTCTCCATTCTGTCACCTGATGGAGTTTTGGTTCCTTGCCACTGTTGCCTTCGCCTTTTGGCTTGCTTAGTTGGGGACATTTAATTTTCAATTGAACAATACTATTACAACATTGTTTTCCTGTTATCTCTGTAAAGCTGCTTTGAAACAATTTGTATTGTAAAAAGCGCTATATAAATAAAGGTGACTTGACTTGACTTGCTCTGCCAGGCCTCAGCACCAACACTGCTCTGCCAGGCTCTAGCACCAACACTGCTCTGCCAGGCCTCAGCACCAACACTGCTCTGCCAGGCCTCAGCACCAACACTGCTCTGCCAGGCTCTAGCACCAACACTGCTCTGCCAGGCTCTAGCACCAACACTGCTCTGCCAGGCTGTAGCACCAACAGTTTTTGGTTAGAAATAAAATCATAAATAAAAAAAATAAAAAAATATTCACAATTAAGTATCGTAGTTGTGTTCTTATTTTTAGATAATCTAGTGTGACAACTTAACCTCCGATGGGGCAAATTGTCTCAAGTGCTCACTCTCTATTCTACAGTCTATAACTCTATAATGAGATAAGATATGGAGATGTTATAACTACAACATATGTGCCCAAGACTTCCTTCTTTGATTTGGTATAACATTTATACCATTGTGATGTATGGTACTCAGTAAAAGTTAGACAGTGTGAAAAGTGTGACAACATACCCCGCTCTCCCCTAGCCTATGCTACTATAAAATTGAGACAGGTATAGCACAGCTGTTTAATGAGGCAGCAACATATGATAGATAGGACAGAACAAGAAAAGCTATTAATATAATAATATTTTTTAATTGCGTCACTGCATTATTCATCACTTCATTGTTCAAGGCGTTGACGCTTGCTTACAGATCGACCACAGGTTCAGCTCCCTCCTACTTTCACTCGCTCCTACGAGTCTACATCCCTACCAGAAGCCTCCCAGCAAACATTGGTCCGACGGCAACGTCGTGTCCCTGGCCAAAAATAGTCGCGGTATGACGGCATAAATCGGTAAAAATATGTAACACAGAACATTTCCTAAAAATGCATTCAGATACACTTGTACATGTCTACAGTTGCATGTATAATTGTTATTTTAACTTTTAGCTACGTAGTTCAATATATAGTGCATCGGGTGAGAGGACGTCACCTGGCGACGTCTGTTCCACGTATATTTATAGTCCAGAATGACCCTCTATGAAATCCTTGGGAAATATGCAAAAGCTGTGCTTAATCCTTGCATGGTTAATACTGCAATAATTAATTTAATTGCCCGAGTAGTTTTAAAGAGGTTGTGAAGACGTCCACTGACGTCCTTTACACGTCTAGTCAGGCTGTGTGAATATACGTCCACTGACGTCTTTTGCACGTACAGTCTAGCAAGACAGAAAAAAATATCAGGAATTATCTTTATGAAATACACGATTTGTATACAAAGTAAATATATTTTCTTTACCTTGTTTAAAAAAATTATAATCACAAAGTGCCCAGTGTGGTTACGTGATTGCAAAGCTGCCTTGTAGCCTACCTGATGTATTCGTTGTTATTTTTTATGGAATGTATGCATATACATCATGTAAAACAGAAATATACCCGGTCACAATTTATGTCTGAGTTGGCCAAAACCATAAACTGTGCTGCCAAAATGTAATAACAAAACATCTCGCGATATTACAAAATCCTGCGATGGGATAGATTATCTCGCGAGATGTTAAGGCGTTCTCATAGATTCTGGAACTTTGAACAACCACGAGGAGAGAGGAGGGAGTTGTGTCGATATTATTGAAAATCTAATGTTGGGTAAGTACATTTTGTATTATTAGAAAACGTGCTTGAGTTTTACTTGTTTGACATGAATGAACCGAAAGAAATGATGCCCACATACATTGTCAACTGAAGTTTACTGAGTTTGGCTAAAATTAGCCAGTAGGCTAAGTTACCCTGAACGTATACAACGGTACCATAGTATAAAGTATTGTTTAATGATACAGTCAAAGTCATTACTGTAACTTATTAATGTAGCCTTTTGAGAGTTTCTTTCAGAAAGTAAATTATCTGAATTGGAATGAAATGTTTAGTTGGATTTTAACATGTATGTTTTCAGTAACTGCTTTAAAAATAAAAGCAGAACATCTTTTATACAATAAAATAAAAGGTAATGCATGTTGATTACCTTTTTCTAATGTTTCAATCATGATTCATTAATCCTGTTCCATGTTATTTTTTTTTTAGCTGTAGACCATTTTGAAAATAAATGCAGATAATTTACCTCAAATTTATAATTGTATTTATTTAATATATATATAATTCTCTTCCCTTAGATGCTGTGAAGAGGTGGAGCCCAAATGCTACAGACTCTGAAATTGATGCAGCAATGACTGAAACACACTCCAGGAAGAGCTGGTGGATACAAAAAATGAGCCAAACAATGTGTTTAAAGGGATAGTTCACCCAAAAATGAAAATTGTCATTATTTACTCAACCTCATGTCATGTTTCAAACCTGTATGTTTGGAAGAATGTTTGTAACCAAGCAGATGTCACTTCCTATTACAGTTTTTCTCAGTCGCTTTGGTGTGTTTTTCACATCATCTCTAACATGTGCTAAATAATAAGTTCATTTCTCAGAACAATTTGTACAAACTGCAATATACAATAGATATGTTTCTAAAGCTAGTCAGTCACTAAAAATCCTTAGTACATCTCTCAAAAGTAAATATTCATGCCAATGATCATGTCAGTGTCATCAGAATGATAAGTCATTGAGTCATTGTTCACGAACAAGGTCGTCAAAATGTTTAGGCATGATGTCAATGTTACTGTGTACTTTGACAGTAGCTATTACCTGATGTAAACTTACAGTAGGCTTCAGTTTGCATGACAGTTACTGTATTGAATTTGCACAAGGCTGCACTTCTATGGCATATGTCAATTTCAACACTACTATTTACATATTACTGTATGTGGGTTATTGATTGAAAGAGAATGGACAAGATTTTGTTTTTCACAGCTTTTACAGTACCAGTGCTAGTTTATGAAAGAAAAATCAAAATAATTTACAGTAAGAAACAGACAAGGGGCACAAAGGAAGAAAAAAAACTAAATTAGAAAGAAACACAGGAAACACCCCTAAGGTCTGTCTATATGCTTGCCAATTGATTACTGTATTCAGGACAACTGGTTGATTGTTGGTTGAACTAACACTTTACATTCCTTCATAAGTGAGGGTCAATTTCACCTGCACGATTCATCAATTCACGTTTTTGTACAAAAGGTCTAATAGAATTGTGTAAAACTATGCTTGACAGTTATGACAAATAGTTCAACAATTTTGCATGTAATGGCTTATTCAAGGAACTAATGCTTAGATGTTTTGAGGGGTAAGACTATTCAACAGAGAACCATTTACTATATTTTGATCAACATGACATGAGCAATTGGAAATGTGGAAAAAAGCTGACACTTGTACATTATCAATTGCAATATGTACAAAAGCAATTGCAATTTGTTCAAAGGAATAAGAAATTGCTTTAATGATGTGCACAAGTGACTAGATGATTTGGAATGTGTACAAGTAGTATCAAGAATTGCACTTTTGATCTAAGAAATGCACCAAAGCGACTGAGAAAAACTGTAACTACCATAATAATCTTTCTCCAATAATGGTAGTCAATGGTTGCTCTATTTGCTTGGTTACAAACATTCTTCAAAATATCATCTTTTGTGTTCAGCAGAAGAAAGAAACTCATACAGGTTTGGAACATGAGGTTGAGTAAATAAAAGAATTTAAATTAAATTTTTGGGTGAACTATCCCTTTATATAATAATTCAGTATTTTGTAATTTGTATTTTAGTTTGGTTAACAAATGTTAAACATTGAAAAAAATTAAGAGAAATATAGGCTGTTCAAGATCAATAAAATGCTGGCTAAATCAGAACATGCTGCTTTTTTCTTATATCCACAAATAATGTGTTCTTGTTTGTGATGTGTACACGTGATTAAAACGTTTTATTGACGGTCAGGTCCGACGGGACAAATTTTGGAGCCTTTTAGAACCTTTGTCAAGATGTGTATTGTCTTTCACGATGTTACACAATATGTGTGTGGTTATTTTAAATGCAGGCTTATATATACACTTAAATTATGCAGCAACACATTTAAACACCCAAATGACGACGCATTTAGACGTCCTGGGACGCGCTGAAGAGACGTGGAATTCACGGCCAGAAAAGACGTTGAAATCACGGCCAGAAAAGACGTTGAAATCACGGCCAGATGACGTCAAAGACGTCGGTTCAACTTTCATTTTGGAACTATTTTTCAACCATGACGGGACGTGTCGGACGGACGTCTTTTCAACGGTCATTACACGTCCAAATGTTTGCTGGGCTACGATCGGTCAATGAGCGACGGCTCGTGGTACCTTCACAAAGAGCCAGAAAATCACTCTCCAGAACTTTCTCATTCACGGTTCCATGCTGGTGGAATGATCTGCCCACCGACATCCGGAATGCAGAATCCCTGACAGCATTCAAAAGACAACTGAAAACTCATCTCTTCCGTGAGCACTTAACATAAAACACACACAAAAAATAATAATAATAATAATAATAATAATAATAATATATCGTCACTTGTCTGGTTTATGCTACTCTGAGCAATGTTTGAACTTGGTATTTTGAGCACTTCTTGGGTTGCTATTGTCTCTTCACGATGAATCGTTTGGTTTAGTCCTCAGATGTAAGTCGCTTTGGATAAAAGCGTCTGCTAAATGACTAAATGTAAATGTAAAATGTATTATGATATGAACGACTCCAATACAATGCGGCACACAGCGCTTATGCGCGCATCCCGAGTGCAGAATGATGCGCCTGAAGCAACACAGAGTCACAGCACCAGTGCGTCAAGTCCGCATTGAAAAGTTCAAAGCACAAAGGAAATACATATTGATGCGTAGTGTATTATACAGTATCTATCAATGCAATAGTTTATTCAGCTATTTCTTTTAACAGTTTTACATTTCAGTTACTGTGCGCGAGAAGAACAATGATAGTGCTCTGACTCTTCTCTAGTGTTGTGATCTAACAGACACCCGGTAGAAAGTAACATGATTAAGTTACAGCAATAAAGTCCAGCAAGATAAAGTTGTTTTATGCGAACCATAGACCTTTATCTACAGATCAAATATAATAATCGTAACATTGAATCATCTTGGAGAGAGTTTCATCATTGTTGACTGCGTACCCGAACGCGACGCGCTGTTTGAATGGTGAATGGAGAATGACTGACAGCCGCAGCGGAGGGAAAATTTTACGTGATCTTGAATTTAATGACTTAAATATTGATTTATATCTCACATTATACTATAAAATGGCTTCAGAACACTTATAATAAGAGTGCACGGAAACTTTATGGTGCTTTATGTTGTGTGCCTTTTGTGTCAAGTCATGACTCGTGAAGCTCTGTCGAGTCCACGACTAACTTGGACTCGACAGAGCTTCACGAGTCATGACTTGACAGCTTTATTAGACAGGTGAGCAAATGTACATAAAACAAATCAATGTTAACATTAGCTCAACAAGAATACATGTTAGAATATGGTCAGTACGTTTTTCTAATCTTGATCTGCTGCTAGTTTCGTATAGAAAACGAACTAACACGTAGAATAACATTATAGTAACTTTCAACACACAATGCCGTTTAGTGTGATAGTGTAACGTTAGACCAAGTGAAACAGCGCTGCGTTCCCTCACAAGTTTAATTCGTCTAATAAACTGACCTGTGTGAGTAATCCAGCACTTGCATGCAGTTCTGTAGTATTAAATATCCTTATTCCTTTATATCCGTGGGTCTCGCGCGTGATAGGCCTACTTTATATCCGCGGGACTCGTGTGTGATATACTTTATATCCGCGGGACTCGTGTGTGATATACTTTATATCCGCGGGACTCGTGTGTGATATGCTTTATGTAGCCTACGGGACTCGTGTGTGATATACTTTATATCCGCGCAGTGGCGGCGCCAGGGGGGAGCTAGGTGATGCTGTAGCTCCCCCTATAATAGCCATAGCACCCGCCCAGCACCCCCAAGAAATGTCTGTGATTTTTTTATATTTATATTTTAATGTCATGTTTGATTTGAATAGTCTTTTTCGTGTTGTTAAAAAAGGGTATTAAAGAATAATTAAAAAAAATATATTTAGTCTAAAAAAACATGAGGCCCAAACAGCCGATCTTCTTTGGCCAATGGACGCGGCGCCCGGTGAACGTTTGCAGACATCCCAAGTCTCACGTATATAGATAGCGGCTCCCTGATGGCCGCAAATTAGTTCAAATCTCCCTGAATCTAAGCTCCAAACGTGTAGCGCGCGCAAGACAGAGAGAGCGAGAGACCTTGCGTGTGTGTGTGTGTGTGTGTGTGTGTGTGTGTGTGTGTGTGTGTGTGTGTGTGTGTGTAAATGTGCGTGTGTGCGCATGAAGCGCATGTAATCGGGATCTAAACTCCAAACGTGTAGCGCGCGCAAGACAGAGAGAGCGAGAGAGACCTTGCGTGTGTGTGTGTAAATGCGTGTGTGTGTGTAAATGTGCGTGTGCGCGCATGAAGCGCATGTAATCGGACAGAGAGAGCGAGAGACCTTGCGTGTGTGTGTGTGTGGTGAGTAAATGTGCGTGTGTGCGCATGAAGCGCATATAATCGGAATCTAAGCTCCAAACGTGTAGCGCGCGCAAGACAGAGAGAGCGAGAGACCTTGCGTGTGGGTGTGTAAATGCGTGTGTGTGTGTAAATGTGCGTGTGTGCGCATGAAGCGCATGTAATCGGACAGAGAGAGCGAGAGACCTTGCGTGTGTGTGTGTGGAGTAAATGTGCGTGTGTGCGCATGAAGCGCATGTAATCGGAATCTAAGCTCCAAACGTGTAGCGCGCGCAAGACAGAGAGAGCGAGAGACCTTGCGTGTGGGTGTGTAAATGCGTGTGTGTGTAGCCTAAATGTGCGTGTGTGCGCATGAAGCGCATGTAGCCTAAGCTCCAAACGTGTAGCACGCGCAAGACAGAGAGAGCAAGAGACCCTGCGTGTGTGTGTGTAAATGTGCCCTAACCCCCCCCCCCCCGTTAACAAAACCGAACAATCGGCCCAAATTTCAAAGCACCGTCTATTAAGTGTTGAGCATCCCCATAGCACCTGCAACAGAAAATCTCTGGCGCCGCCACTGTATCCGCGGTGTGATTAGGGATGGGACGATTACCGGTTTCACGATAAACGATAAAATGTCCTGGCGGTTAGTATTATCGTTTAAAATTTAATTATCATAAAAACCGTGTTTGATTATCGTGATTTTGAAAACTCGCGGTAAATCCTGTCCAGCCAGAATCAGTCTGACGCAGGCGCGAGCAGGCGCGGGCATGCAATGACGTTTTTTGCGCGAGAAGACATGGCGGAAGGCAGTGACAGCGCACGGGAGATTTTTCAGCCATCCAAGAGGACAAAATCGGAGGTATGGCGTATTTTGGCTATTACAAGAGTCCCGAGGGCAATTTAATCGAGGATGGGCACCCTGTCTCCAAATCTTGCAAGAGGAAAAGTCGCTGCAAAAGGGGGAAACACGTCAAATCTCTAACGTTACGTGATAACCACCCACTGAGTTAACTTTTACCTTAAGTTAATACCACAACTAACTTGGGCAAATAATTAGACAAAAAATATTGATTGGAGATGAATTATTTCATTATCTCACTTGTAATTATTGCAAAGCTTCCGCGAAGAGAAAAGTTTTACAGCAAGTGGATTTTTGAGCCAAGACGAACGATAGTAAACTTATTACGCAGTTTTATTTTTTATTTTTACCACAGAAATAATTTCAGGGACATGAAATATTGAATTGTGATTAACTTAATGTTTTTAAATCTAGCCGGTTTATACATCCGTTATACAAGTTACTTGCATGCAAAGTCTCTTATGCTCACCAAGACTGCATTTATTTAATTAAAAATACAGTAAAAACAGTAATATTGTGAAATAATATTAAAACATTTAAATAATTGTTTTTTTATGGAGAAGCATCACATCATCCTTTAGAAATCATTTTGATAAAACATTTATGGTTCTCTTACGAGAGTATCTCTCGTACTGCGTAATATCTTACGCTATGGGGAAAACTCTTTTCCACGAGATATTGAAGCCAAAAATTATCCTTAATTTTTTTATTAATGTAAAACGCTTTGCAGCAGCAAGCAGACATAGGCGAGACAGCTCGCGCGCCTATTGGCTGCCCTGCGGCAATACCAGCAGCCTATCGAGAGAGGCTCTGCGTGACGTCACGACGAATGGGGGCCTTTCGCGCCCATATCGTCACGTCCCGCCAGAAAGGGCGTGGTCTCGCCCCATATCTAGGCTCGATAGCTGCTCTTACGTTGATTTTCATCTCTTCAGCGAAGCCTCCCGCATCGCTGGATCCAGAGTGAGAAGCCGCGCCGTCGACCTGTAGCCTTCAGCGGGACGTGCCATCGAGCCTGGAGTCGCTGGCCTCGCCGCCTTCAGCCGCCGTACCTGCTGCGCTTTCCGGCGTACATATCCTTTCCTCTGCTTAGGTGTGTGTGTGTGTGATTGCATTATCTGCCTTTTTTTCCCACCCCTCTAAAAGAGCGGCGTCTTTTTAAAGATGCCTTCCTGTGGTTCTTGCCGAGCCCCACTCAGCGATGAGGACCGCCATGTCATCTGCGTGTCCTGCCTGGGTGAGGATCACGCGGCCATCGCGCTCGCTGACGGCGGATGCCATCATTGTGAACGTTTGCCTATGGTGACTCTGCGGACTCGCCTAGCTTCGTTATCCAAGCCCGCATCCCAGCCTGCCGTGACGCCGCGCCGCAAGAAGCGCCGCGCCCAGCGCGCGCCCGAGCTATTTCCAGCCCGCCAAAGCTCGCCGGTTCGCCCGCCAGCTTCGCCGGCTTCGCTCGAGTCGCTCACGGACGGACAGTGGCCGCCGTCTGCCGCCGCGTCCGCACTTGAGCTCGACGAACTTACCGGAGACGGCATTGAAACTGAGCCGATGCGTCCGCTCTCTCAAGCCGTGGATTACATCGGCCTCGACTGAAAGGCGCTCGCGCAACTAACGCGCAATAGGCTGGACGGACGCTTTCTCGGGAAAGACGAAGCTCCGTCACAGTCGAGACCCGCGCCTTTCCCCCCTGAATGGTGAGAAACATTTGTGGCTAACGCTATCCGAGATGACGGAAGCTGAGCGCTCCGTGTTCCTCGACGTTCTCGCTCTGCTGGACGCCGCCCCCCTCAGCGCGGGCCCCGGCCGAGGATTGAGATAAAGCCCGAGGTCTCAAGGCCTTCCTAGTCTCTCTAGGAAAGCGACGGTGTTCAGTTCCCGCTGCGGCCGGATTTCCACCAAAACTTCTCGCTCGTTCAGTTCCAAGCAATGTGACTGTTCCAGTGTATTTCGCAGTGAGCAAGCTGGTTCCACAGCCCGCTTGCCTGCGCACAAAGGCCGTCGTTTCGGCTAACTAGCAGCGCCGCCAGGCCCGAGATCAAACACCGCGCTCTCGCTCTGCTGGACGCCGCCCCCCTCAGCGCGGGCCCCGGCCGAGGATTGAGGTAAAGCCCGAGGTCTCAAGGCCTTCCTAGTCTCTCTAGGAAAGTGACGGTGTTCAGATCCCGCTGCGGCCGGATTTCCACCAAAACTTCTCGCTCGTTCAGTTCCATGCGTTGTGACTGTCCCAGTGTATTTCGCAGTGAAGCAGCCGGTGTCTCAGCCCGCTTGCCTGCGCACAAAAGCCGTTTCTATGGCTACCCAGATAAATCCAATAAAGAGTGCATTTTCTGGTGTTCCGGCCACGGCCGATGGTGTTACGAGTGTTGTAAGAATGCCCACGTCCCAGTGCCCATTCCCACACCCAGACACAGCCCGCCACGGTGCAGGGCTAGCACAAATAAGACCAACTCATGTTGGTTGTGCAGAAAATGTAGTGAACGCGCCCATACAATGCCCGCTTACACTACACGATGCGTGTCCCTTGGTTTCTGTAAAAACGAAACTAACACACATTTAGTCGGCGCGAGCCGACTGTGTTCTCAGTGCAGTAAATGTGCCCGCTGTCCCGCATTTCCTCACTGACACGCCGAATCCCACGGGATTCACCCCCGCTCGCTTTCTATGCACAACCCGTCACAGAGAAGCTGAGCGCGGCCAGGCTGCCCGCTGTGATTAGCGCGCACCTTGCACGCTGTGAACAGCGTTGATTCAGTCGGCGCGAGCCGAGTGTTCTCCGTGCAGAAAATGTGCCCGCTGTCTCGCGCCCGCATTTCTCACAGACACTCCGAATCTCACGGATTCGCCCCCGCTCGTTTTCTCTGCACAACCCGTCACAGAGAAGCTGAGCGCGGCCAGGCTGCCAGCTGTGATCAGCGTGCGCCTCGCACGCTGTAAACACAGCAGTGATTTAGTCTGCGCGAGCTGACAGTATTCTCAGTGTAGTAAATGTGCCCGCATTTAGTAATGTGCCCACATTCCCTCACACGCGCCGAATCCCACGGGATTCGCCCCGCTCGCTTTCTCTGCGCGTCCCGCCATAGAGAAGCTGAGCGCGGCCAGGCTGCCCGCTGTGATCAGCGCGCCCCCCGCCTCGAACGCTGTAAACACGGTGTTGTGTTCCCAGTACACAGGGGCTCTCGAGCCGCCGTCCTGCCGCGGCCAGAGCCCAGATTTCATTCTACCCCTAGCTATTCACGCAGATGCGTGGTCAAGGCTTCCCGGGGTATCAGAATGGGTGTTGAACACTATAACGAGAGGCTGTTCGCTACAGTTCGCTCGACGCCCCCGCCGTTATACGGCGCGAGTCGAAACTACGGTGTAAAGCGAAGTGTTTCATCTACTTCGAGCCGAGATAGCGAAACTACTGAGAAAAGGGGCTATAGAACCTCTATCTCAGGGCGAAGGGGCTTATACAGCAGATATTTTCTGGTACCGAAAAAAGATGGTGGGCTCAGACCCATTCTAGATCTGCGACTGCTGAACAGAACGCTTGTGAAGCGCCAGTTCAGAATGCTTACGACCAGGAAAATCCTCGCGCAAGTGCGCCAAGGAGACTGGTTCATGTCAATAGATCTGAAAGACGCCTATTTTCAAATACAAATAGCGTCCCATCACAGGCGATTCTTGAGATTCGCCTTCGAGGGCCAGGCATATCAATACACAGTCCTGCCGTTCAGCCTGTCCCTAGCACCCCGTACGTTCACGAAGTGCATGGACGCGGCCCTCGCCCCCCCTGAGACTTCGGGGCATGCGAGTTTTGAACTACTTGGACGATTGGCTGATTCTAGCTCGTTCACGAACGGAGCTCATAGAACACAGGGTCGCATTACTCGAGCACCTCGAGGAGCTGGGCCTTACAGTCAGTTGGGCGAAAAGCTCACTGCTCCCCAGTCGGAGAATTTCCTTTCTGGGAACAGTGTCAGACTCGCTATCCATGACAGCACGCCTGTCACCGGAGCGCGGATTGAATATTCAGCACGTCGCGAGATCCTTCCGCCACGGCTCTATAGTCCCGCTCAGAAGGTTTCAGAAAATGCTGGGTCTGATGGCCTCAGCAGCCTCCGTACTCCAGTTGGGCCTGCTCCGCATGCGCCCACTGCAGCTATGGCTAAAAGCACGACTTCTCCCCCAGGGCGTGGACCGCAGGTCTATTTCGCCTCAGGGTCGACCTTCAGTGCATTTCGGCTCTGAAACCATGGAAAGCAACCGACTGGTATCAGTCAGGTGTGAGTCTGGGGGATCCCCTCGAGTGTGAAGGTGGTGTCTACGGACGCCTCCACTTCGGGGCAGGGAGCGCTGCTCGAGGGCAGACCGCTAGCTGGCCTACGGTCAGTACGGGAGAAGCTCCTTCACATAAACTGCTTGGAATTAATAGCAGTCGACAAAGCGCTACGGCGCTTCTGTCCCCAGATAAAAAGCCACCACGTACTGGTCCAGTCGGACAACATGTCAGTGGTGGCGTACATAAATCACCAGGGCGGCGTCAGGTCCCGAAACCTTTACAGGCTGACGGAACGCCTCCTGGTCTGGGCTCAGCACAACCTGCTCTCGCTGAGAGCGGCGCATGTGCCTGGTCACCTAAATGTGGGGCCAGACAGGCTGTCCAGAAACAACGTCCCAGCAGGAGAATGGTCTCTGCACCCGCAGACGATCCAGCTGCTGTGGGAAACGTTTGGCAAAGCGCAGGTGGACCTGTTCGCGTCCCAAGAAAACGCTCACTGCCCGAGATTCTTCTCGAAAAGCCGGGACGCGCTGGCCCATGTTTGGCCCCGCCGCCCCCTATATGCTTTTCCCCCTGTCTCACTCCTGCCTCAGGTGTTGGAGCGAATCAGGAGGGAGGGATGCCCAGTGCTACTCATAGCTCCGCTCTGGACAAACCAGTCGTGGTTCCCTGTCCTGATGCAGCTGACCAGCGCTGCCCCATGGCCTTTACCGTTGAGGAGAGACCTCCTCTCTCAGGCGGGAGGCTCGATTTGGCATCCTCGCCCGGATTTGTGGTCCCTGCACGCAGGGGCCATCAACGGGTACCCGCTGACCTCCCAGAGGGAGTGTTAAACACGATCGCGCAGGCTAGAGCCCCGTCTACCAGACGGCTCTACACCTCGAAGTGGTCTGTGTTCTCTGCTTGGTGTCAAGCGCGGAGCTTTTCACCTGTAGACTGCGGGGTTACGGAAGTGCTTTCCTTCCTTCAGGAGCTACTGGATAAGGGCAGGACCCCTTCCACGCTCAAAGTATACGTGGCGGCCATAGCAACGTTTGTAAAACCGGTGTCTGGCCAGTCACTAGGAAAGAACGACTTAGTCGTGCGTTTCCTTAGAGGAGCTCGGAGGCTAAACCCTCCCAGGCCCCCTTCAGTCCCGACATGGGACCTTTCCACGGTCCTGGAGGCCATGAAAGGTGCCCCATTCGAGCCAATCCAGTCGTCAGACATGAAACACTTGTCTTCAAGACAGCGTTTCTTATGGCTCTCGCTTCAGTGAAGCGCGTAAGGGACTTGCAAGCGCTCTCAGTGAGCGCGTCATGCATGGAGTTTGGACCTAATGACTCTAAGGTCATACTCAAACCGAAGCACGGCTACGTGCCAAAATCCCTCAACACACCGTTCAGGGCCCAGGTGATTTCCCTGTCTGCCCTTCCGGTTCTCAATGAGGAGAAGGACGCGAGTCTCCTTTGCCCTGTTAGGGCACTAAGGGCTTATGTGTCCCGCTCGTCTGGTTTCAGACAGACTGAGCAGCTTTTCGTTTCGTTTGGCGGCCGTGCTAAGGGACTTGCCGCTTCGAAACAGAGCCTATCCAGATGGATAGTTGGTGCCATAGCGCTGGCTTACACTTCTAAGGGCCTACAGTGCCCTTTGGGTGTTAGAGCGCACTCCACAAGAGGCATGGCCTCCTCGTGGGCATGGTCTAGCGGGGTTACCCTGCAAGATATTGTATGGCCGCGGGCTGGGCCTCGCCGTCTACATTTATAAAATACTATAACCTGGAGGTTCCCGCCTTGCAAGCTAAGCTTTTGGCGGTATAAAGTTCAGTGCTATCTGCCCGCTGTGCGGCTCAGATACTGAGTTTGACCTGCGTATTGCTCACTGACCGGTACAGCAGCTCATTAAAATGTCGACACACTTGTGGCCACCCAGTTCAGGCTGAATGTTCACCCTGACGGTATGGTCTATTTGTCACATGATCAGCTCCTTCGGATGCTATTTACAGGGAATGATGCTTCTAGCCTCTCTTCCCTCACTCTCTGTGAGTTTATGGTGATTATGCACTATACGCGCCCCGGGCTTCGGCCCCTGGGACTTTGGTGTTGGATCCCTACCAGCACGGCGTGTTGCATTGTGTTCCCCATAGCGTAAGATATTACGCAGTACGAGAGATACTCTCGTAAGAGAACGTACTCGGTTACTAACGTAACCTCGGTTCTCTCTAGAGAGGGAACGAGTACTGCGTATCTTGCCGTGCTTGGAATACGCTCTGGTTCGCTTCGGCGATGAAAACCAACGTAAGAGCAGCTATCGAGCCTAGATATGGGGCGAGACCACGCCCTTTCTGGCGGGACGTGACGATATGGGCGCGAAAGGCCCCCATTCGTCGTGACGTCACGCAGAGCCACTCTCGATAGGCTGCTGCTATTGCCGCAGGGCAGCCAATAGGCGCGCGAGCTGTCTCGCCTATGTCTGCTTGCTGCTGCAAAGCGTTTTACATTAATAAAAAAATTAAGGATAATTTTTGGCTTCAATATCTCGTGGAAAAGAGTTTTCCCCATAGCGTAAGATATTACGCAGTACTCGTTCCCTCTCTAGAGAGAACCGAGGTTACGTTAGTAACCGAGTACGTTATTATCAGTGTTGAAATCAGTGCTGCTTAATTTTTTTTGTGTTTTTCAGGATTATTTGATGAATAGAAACAGAAATCTTTACTCTTCCTTCTGGTCAATTTAATGCATCCTTGCTGAATAAAAATATATTTTTTATGCTATTGAACCCAAACTTTTGAACAGTAGTGTAAACTACCATTTATATATGTTGGGTCTATTTAACAATTAATCCTGGAGAGAGAAAAAAGAAAATGGATTAAACTGTTACACTGGTTTACACAAAAATATTGATCAGCACAACTGTTTTTAACATTGATAATACTCAGAGAAATGTTTAGGACGTTTGCATTGTAATAGTGTATAGTATATTGAAATATAAAAATGCTGACTCGTTAGGTCATGTTTTCTCATTAAAATCAGACGATTTCCTATTAATTCAATTGAATGTAAGGGAATAACTCTAGAATAACCTTCCTGATAATGTTTGGGGTCCAGAAACACAATCCTAATATAAACCTAGATTAAAGACATCTCTTTATCCAAGCATTCAATTATCACATCTCATAATCTTGCACTACAGTTATATGTGATGAAATGGTAAAAATTGCACATGACCATGCCTGCTATATGACAGCAGCTATGCTAATCTTTCTCCTGTTGTTTCCCTGTTTCTATCTCAGGATGCTCAGCAAGTTTACTAGATATTACAGCAGCTCCAGTTTGGATCCAGCCTCACTTGTGAAGACTTCTAATGACACCAACACTCTTGGAGACTTCAGATGATGACAACTATAGATGGACATACACAACTGCCAGATATTATCCTTATATTCACTGGCCCGGTTTTACAGGCAGGGCTTAGATTAAGCCAGGATTAGGCCTTAGTTAAATTAGAATATTTAAGTAGCTTTTTAAAATGTACTTTAAAAAAAATCATTACTGGTGTGCATATTGAGATAAAACAATGGCACTGAAATATTTTAAGATGTCAGTGCAAGTTGCTTCCAGTTAAGACAGTTTTAACATGCATTTTAGTAAATAAAATGGAAAAATATTACAGCACTACTTTATTTCACATAATTCTATATCTGAGCTGTAGATAAACGGGAGGGGAAAAATCAGAACTATATATATATTTTGTTTGACCAGCAAAACATTCATGAGTCATGTTGACCGCTGTTATCTTATCTATTTTTCCAACCCATTTAAAAACAGTCTGTGAGTGCCATCTTTTGGACATTCATCATATTGCATTGGTTTTAATTTATTGTCCTCAAACAGAGCACTAATCTGTTTATTTTAAAGTTACATATTCTACATTGATTAAAAAAGAAAATCAAATGTGTTTTTTAATTAATGGTAGTATTATTTTATACAGAAATAAATTAATTATAATTCAGATGAGAATAAAGGAAAACAAATCTGAAAATATAGCAAATAAATTTTAAATTAATTCAGGTACAATTACCAAACATATCTCAAGGTCTTTTTATTAATTTAATTAATAAACTTTAATAAATTATGTTGTTTTCGAGATTTCCTTCTTCAGAACTGCAATAGTTTTTTTTACGATGTTGCGCAAAATTCTAAACTCTGAAAAAAATATTGCACAACACTGTAAAAAAGTTGTGTTGCACTTCTGAAGAAGGAAAACTCAAAAACAAAATTATGTTTGCAGAGATATATATATTTTTTTACCACTTTGCAAGCCTGCAAAACTCTGTTTACAGAGTTTCAAAACTTTTTTTTCACACATTCGCACACCAGTTTTCAGATCACCATTTACAAGGTTTCAAACCTGGAAAACAAACTAATTCAGTGGGAGAACACTGACAAATTTAAAACTCAACATGTTTGCAGAGATATTTAAATTTTTTTACATTTTGCAAGCTTGCAAATCTTATTTTTCGATCTTGCAAAACTTTTTTTTGTACGATTTTGAGTTTTCGAACACTTAGTTTCAACCTTTCAGAATTTTATTTTCAGTTTTGAATCATGGCAGGATATTAATCCCATACATAAAGGGTCATTTATGTGTTTAAAGATCACGCAAAATGAAAGCATAAACTTGTGCCATACGCAGTACCAGGAGACTTCCCGAATTCATAAATCTGAATGCTTGTGTACGCAAACAGACAGTAGCACGATGGGTAACACTTTATTTTACAGTGTCCTTGTTACATTACAATAGTAACAGTTAATTATGCATAATTATATGCAACTAACCCTCAACCAAAGCTTAATGTTACTCTAACTCTAGTAAGTAGCCTATATGTACTTAATATTACTTAAATATATAATTACACTAACAATGACACTGTAAAATAAATTACAACCGCACAATGTGTTCGTGAATAAAATCACTAGTCAATAGGGCGCAATGATCCGCTGTAGCCTATTTACAAAATATTTAAATTATCTTTAAAAAATTGCTGTATAGACCTAAAGTTTTAAATTTTGATTTAGCCTACTTTGTTTTAGGTTCCAAGCATACCACGAGTGGAATCAGATGTGGAGGAGTAACAACGCGTTTCAGCTGTAAACCAACATGCAAACACATACACAACATACACGCACTTTTTAGTTAAATAAAAGTATTTTGTTAAATAAAAGTATTTTGTTTCCTGATATTCCTTGTTGTGTGTTTTTTCCTTGGGTAGTATCAATTTTGTGTTATCAGACTAAGTATAAAAGGATGTTAAAAGGACTTCTAATGAACGTTCTGTAAAGGTCCCCGAATGTTTTCCAACCGTCCCACGAAGGTGCCTCGGGACGTCCTGCTAACGTTTAAAGAACCCTACACGAAGACGAACAGAGGACGTTCGCAGAGGACGTTCAGGGACGTTCTAGGGACGTCTTTTTAAGGACTTCTAATGAACGTTCTGTAAAGGTCCCCAAATGTCTTCCAAACGTCCCACGAAGGTCCCTCGGGACGTCGCACGACGGTCCTGCAAACGTCCTGCGAAAGTCCCCCGCGACGTCCTGGGAACGTCCCCCGCGACGTCCTGCTAACGTTTAAAGAACCCTACACGAAAACGTCCAGAGGACGTTCGCAGAGGACGTTCAGGGACGTTCTAGGGACGTCTTTTTGTTAGCTGGGAGTGTCCAAATCAATCGTAAAGAAAATGTGATCACTACAACAATATTGTAGTAGTATTAATATTTACTTACTTAAATTACTCTGATTTAATTTTCAATACAATCAAAACTGAGACGCAAAACATACACATTTCAATGAAACCAGAGATCGCGCCCGCGATGATCCAATGGATGTGCGCTGTGTTATAATGCGTTGCTATTGACAACAGCCATTAAGTATTCCAGTAGTTTAGTCACCCTGACCCAACCAAATATTTTGTTCATTTAAATTGCGTGCGTGCGTGCGTGCTTGCGTGCGTGCTTGCGTGCGAGAGAGAGAGAGAGAGAGAGAGAGAGAGAGAGAGAGAGAGAGAGAGAGAGAGAGAGAGAGAGAGAGAGAGAGAGAGAGAGAGAGAGAGAGAGAGAGAGAGAGAGAGAAAAAATGATTTATTATTTATTAATAATTGTAATATTCAGTCATACACACATCCATAAGTGAGTGAATATTAATGATAGGGTTTAATGATGGGTTCATTAAAACCTGCACTAGAAAAACTTATACCTCTCACTCTCAGGGCTCCATGTTAATGATAATATAATGTTTATGCTTAAAAAAGTGCATATGCTAATTGTATTTTTTGCTTGTTGATTTTCACATTTTAAACTTGTTGAAATGTTTTCAGTGTGAGGATCAGTTCTTTTTGAACATTTCCATCTCATTTTAACAAAACCATGATAATATTGATAATCGTGATAACTTTGGTCACTATAATCGTGATATGAAATTTTCATACCGTCCCATCCCTTTGTGTGATATACTTTATATCCACGGGACTCGTGTGTGATATCATTTATCCGCGGGACTCGTGATACTTTATATCCGCGGGACTCGCGTGTGATATACTTCATGTACGGGACTCGTGTGTGATATACTTTATATCCGCGGAACTCGTGTGTGATATACTTTCCACGGGACTCGTGTGTGATATCATTTATCCGCGGGACTCGTGTGTGATATACTTTATATCCGCGGAACTCGTGTGTGATATACCCACGGGACTCGTGTGTGATATACTTTATGTACGGGACTCGTGTGTGATATCATTTATCCGCGGGACTCGTGTGTGATACTTTATATCCGCGGGACTCGCGTCTGATATACTTCATGTACGGGACTCGTGTGTGATATACTTTATATCCGCGGAACTCGTGTGTGATATACTTTCCACGGGACTCGTGTGTGATATCATTTATCCGCGGGACTCGTGTGTGATATACTTTATATCCGCGGGACTCGTGTGTGATATACTTTATATCCACGGGACTCGTGTCCCTTACAAAAAATAACTGCAGTACAATGAAGTACAACTGCAGTAAAACTGCAGTTCAAAGCAGTATAATTGCAGTACAATGAAGTACAACTGTAGAGTTGCAGTATTAACGAAGTATAACTGATAGATACAATGTGACTGCAGTACATTGAAGTACAACTGCAGTAAAACTGCAGTACAAAAAGTACAACTTCAGAATAGTGAAGTAAAACTGCAGTACAACTGTAGATTTGCAGTATTAAAGAAGTATAACTGCAGTATAGATACAATGTGACTACAGTACGTTGAAGTAAAACTGCAGTAAAAAAGTACAACTTCAGAATAGTGAAGTAAAACTGCAGTACAACTGTAGATTTGCAGTATTAAAGAAGTATAACTGCAGTATAGATACAATGTGACTTCAGTACATTGAAGTAAAACTGCAGTACAAAAAGTACAACTTCAGAATAGTGAAGTAAAACTGCAGTACAACTGTAGATTTGCAGTATTAAAGAAGTATAACTGCAGTATAGATACAATGTGACTTCAGTACATTGAAGTAAAACTGCAGTACAAAAAGTACAACTTCAGAATAGTGAAGTAAAACTGCAGTACAACTGTAGATTTGCAGTATTAAAGAAGTATAACTGCAGTATAGATACAATGTGACTTCAGTACATTGAAGTAAAACTGCAGTACAAAAAGTACAACTTCAGAATAGTGAAGTAAAACTGCAGTACAACTGTAGATTTGCAGTATTAAAGAAGTATAACTGCAGTATAGATACAATGTGACTTCAGTACATTGAAGTAAAACTGCAGTACAAAAAGTACAACTTCAGAATAGTGAAGTAAAACTGCAGTACAACTGTAGATTTGCAGTATTAAAGAAGTATAACTGCAGTATAGATACAATGTGACTTCAGTACATTGAAGTAAAACTGCAGTACAAAAAGTACAACTTCAGAATAGTGAAGTAAAACTGCAGTACAACTGTAGATTTGCAGTATTAAAGAAGTATAACTGCAGTATAGATACAATGTGACTTCAGTACATTGAAGTAAAACTGCAGTACAAAAAGTACAACTTCAGAATAGTGAAGTAAAACTGCAGTACAACTGTAGATTTGCAGTATAATGAAGTAGCCTATAGATACAATAACTGCAGTTCAGTGATACACTTTAAAAAGTGATAGACGTATAAAAACCTCCAATCTAATCTAATTTTTTTTTTTTTTTATTATTAGCTTTTTGTTTTTTTGGTGGCTCTCAGGCAATGATAGCTATCAGTTTAGTTGTCATTAAAAAGTGAAATTACTAACCTAAACAAAGGAGCTTTATATGAAAAAAAGGCAGATTAACTTTTTGGATTTTGCATCTGAAGTCTTGGCCTACCATTATTACACTGTACTGCAGTTATGCTGTATTGTGCGACACATAGCCCATGTGACCAGAGCTTCCTTCGCGCGAACGCGCCGCGGGCGTTGTCCTGACAACGAGTCTCGAGAGCAGCTGATGCTCATTACGGTCAGTTAGCGTCTTTCCGCGAAGTGTCTGCTCCATAAAATACGGTTTGGTTGATTTCCTCACTGAAATTATCGTTCATATACGTTCATATTTATGAACTATCACAATTAAAACACAAAGACATAACAGCAATACGTGGTGACGGCCATTCACAAGTGGGACGGAGAAGCGTTTTCTGGAAGAAAAGTTCATTGCGTGAGGCCTTGTCAAGTCATTCAGCTTAGAGGTGAGTATAACATATAATGTCCTCATATCTCTCTCTTTTTTATTTTAGATTGGTGTAAAAAAGACTTTACGTATATGTTGTTCAACCCGGTGGGAAAATGAGAGGAAACGCCGCTTCCATACTGTAACGTTAGCAGTTTCACCATTCTCCGGTTTTACACTGTTTAGTGTTAACTGCGTCACCGCAGATTGTGTAGCTAACTTCTGTTTGAACTTTGCAGCATTATTGTCTTTATCACTTTTAACACATTTTTTAAAAACTATTTGTATTGTATAAAGTGCTATACATAATGTTGACTTTACTTAAACTGTTTCAATTTAATATCAGGAATATTTGAACTATCAGACACTAACTTACTGGAAAATACAAGCAAATATGTTCAGTAGTTTGACATTAATGTGCAGAAAAATATTTTTTAGGCTAACCTACTTTTTTGTGTGATTGATATTTCCGGGAAAATGTACTGGTAACAACTAAAAACAGAAGATAATGTCTGCGGTGAAACAAATATGCACTCACAGCCTTTAAAAATTGTGTGCCTGCTTTTTTCCAGAAATGCAATGTTATTGGGCAAATTGCATAGACTGTCAATGGAGTGACAGAAAGCTCTCAGATTTCATCAAAAAGATCTTCAATTGTTCCCCGTGTCTTGCAGGGTTGGAATGACATGAGGGTGAGTAATTTAACTTTTTATCTGGAGTGTTCAAACTCCTTATTAAAGGATTAGTTCACTTTTTAAAAAACTTTTGCTGATAATTTACTCACCCCCATGTCATCCAAGATGTCCATGTCTTTCTTTCTTCAGTCGAAAAGAAATGAAGGTTTTTGGATTTTTCTCCATATAATGGACTTCAATGGGACCCAAACGGTTCAAGGTCCAAATGACAGTTTCAGTGCAGCTTCAAAGCATAAGGGTCTTATCTTGCAAAACGATCGGTCATTTTTAAAATAAATAAATAAAAATAAATAAAAAAGTAAGTTTTATGCCTTGCTCTGTTCCGTGATGCGCGGTCATGACTCTCCTGTTCAAACTCGTTCATCAAAATGAACGAATCTTTTTTTCGAATCATTTCGTTCTTTCAACAAACAAAATGGCATGAGTCATGACCGCGCATCACGGAACAGAGCAAGGCATAAAACTTACTATTTATTTATTTTAGAAATGACCGATCGTTTTGCAAGATAAGACCCTTATGCATCGTCTGGTGTTGTTTAAAGTCATTTGAAGCTGCACTGAAACTGTCATTTGGACCTTGAACCGTTTGGCACCCAGTGCAGTGCCGATCCTGACCTCCCTGGGGCCCTAAGCAAAATTCTGCTAAGGGGCCCTCTACCTGACCCGTGACGCCGTGAGATATATAAACCATTTGCCATTGCCACAGTCACACCTGACACTTCAGTGCTCCCAATACAATCCTCCCTCCTTTAAACAAAACAGTCAAAGAATGAGTACAACAATATAGAACAGAATGATATTTACTGAATAGAGTATTTTCTATAGAATATTAAGATAACAAGTGAATATTGTGATGCAGATATCAATAATCCCTGTGAGTGAATGACATCATTGATATCAAGAATTAACTTTTGTACAAGTGAACATGTAATTCCTGATATCAAAAATAGACATTGGTAGATAAAAATGTAACTAAGGGGCCCTACTAGTAAAAATAATCAAGAATTCACATTGCAAATAGTAAAAAAAAAAAAAAAAAATGAATTATTGATATCAAAAATGCATAAACTGTGAATGAATAAAAGCTAAAATGGCTTGCCATAGCATGTTAAAGTTTTTTTTAATTGTGCATTTTGAAGCAATTCTTGATTTATGGTTATTATTTACTGAGGGATGTGCATCCATATTGACCAGTATGTCTAGCTAATCAACATTTTAAATTCAATATAGCCTATAAATCAAAGTCAATCAATGTCAAATTGTCAATACATTGCTTTTCATCTTGCATAATTAGTGCAGTTGTTTAGAGTTTTTACTACACATTAACTGAGACTATAATCAGTGTCTTGTTTTAAAAGTGTGTATAATGTGTACTTTGATGAGGAGTGCCATCATTCACGCCCATATATATTGTACAGTATGTCTGGTCTCCACATATATTTCTGCTTGAAAAATGTGCGTTTCATTTCGTGCACGCGCATATGAACGCATGATAACACACGCGACGGCGACGCGGTTATCTTTTCCGAGCCGTTGCACTTTAAAAAACACAAAAAAAATGCACATAAACTTAACTTTACTTTGCTGACATCAAACTTGTGAACACAAGTTGAGAACACAAGTTTACCTGATTGTTGTTCCCGCAATTCACTCTCTTTTTTTCTCTCTCTCTTTTTGTGACCAGAAGGATAGTTTCGCTTAATTTTGTCATTGATGTTGTAAACATTATTTGACGCGCTATGACACGAGGGGGAGGCGGGGCCTTGAGTAATTTGCGGGGCCCTACGCAGCTTGCGTAGTGAGCGTATAGGGCGGATCGGCTCTGACCCAGTGTATTACATTACAAGAAAAATCCTAGAATGTTTTCATCAAAAACCTTCATTTCTTTTCAACTGAAGAAAGACAGACATGGACATCTTGGATGACATGGGGGTGAGTAAATTATCAGCACGTGACGACCGTGAACATAGCATGAGCGCCAGCAACTTAAACATCCAGCTGTGTGGAGGAAAAAGATGCGTTTCAGTATCGAGTTCTCTTTCAGGCTTGAACAAACCATAACACGCACACAAATTATGCCAAACTGTCCGTTTTGTCGAGTGTCCTCATAAGAGCAGTCTTAAATGATTTAAATAAAGTCTTAAATTAACGTGGAGATTTGTGAGAAAATGGGGATGCGTGTCGGATTGCATCTCTGTCAGCAGCGGCTGGTCTTAAAGTTTCATTACTGTTAATCAAAGAACAAAGGTAAGAGAGTAAATGACTCACTCAGACCTGGAGCCAGGAGGATTATTATAGCCTAATAATCATCGGTAGCCTAATAATCATCAATGCACTCCTATCTTTTTACACATCTCCGGCGAACGGCTTTTTCACACAAAAGAAAAACTCTTGAAAACTCTCATAAAGCGCAGTGAAATTCAGCGACCTATGGCTTTTCCTGATGGATCGTTTTTGTTCCTTAACTTCATTTTATACGTGCAACTCGCGTAGCCTATAAGGACACTGA
>JAZAVI010000013.1:0-190000 GCA_036326025.1 Chrosomus eos | reverse complement strand
ATTGATAGTTGTTTGTTATAGTTTGTTATTTATAAAATTGATAAGGTTTGTTATAGTACAACATTCGCATATTTAAATGGTAAACAACAAAACAACACAGAAAACAGCTCCAATCTTGTCGTTTCAGTCATACTTTCGATATGTTTACAAGACTGCAAACTCCGCGGATAAATCCAAACAAACAAAAAAAACTGCACACTCCGGTTTGATTTGGGTTGTGCCCAGTGGTGTAGTCTTCTACGTGATACAGGTATACTCCGTATACCCACTAGAAAATGTCAAGGATTTCCGTATGCCCACTAGGAAATGTCAAAGATCTCCGTATACCCACTTTAAAAAGCGTGAGGATTCGTAACAACATCGTTTTATGCGTCTGCGTCGAAACGACGGCGTACCCTCGCAGACCCCTCTGCGTCACCGCGAACCCCTCTCCAACCCCTACGCCGTAGCTTGACGTGCACCTCCAAAAAATTGTAACTACGCGTCGAGGCGACGCAGACCGCAAGGGCTGTGATTGGTCAGATGCACCGCGATGCAACGCAACCTGACGCAGAACCATAAAGCCTGTTTTATGCTTCTGCGTCGAATTGACGGCGTACCCCCGCAGCCCCTCTGCGTCACCGCGAACCTCTCTCCGAGCCCTACGCCGTAGCCTGACGTGCACCTCCAAAAAATTGTAACTACGCGTCCATGCTACGCGTCGAGGCGACGCAGACCGCAGGGCTGTGATTGGTCAGATGCACCGCGATGCAACGCAACCTGACGCAGAACCATAAAACGGCATTGACGCCGTAGGAGTGACGACGTAGCGCCGTAGGAGTGACGACGTAGTTACGCCGTGAAGTTGACGCAGAAGCATAATGAGGCCTTAAAACGGCAACGACGCCGTAGGAGTGACTACGAAGCTACGCCGTGGAGTTGACGCAGAAGCATAATGAGGCCTTAAGTTACATTTGTTGCTGGATTCCGCGATTCGATCCGTGTCGCTGCGCAAACACAGACGTCACGGTGGGGTGAATTTATGAATGAAAATTCTTTCACAAAACAGGCTTTAGCCTACTGTAAAGCGGAATGTCACGCAATTTGGCCATTTTTGAATGAATAAATCAAAAGTAATGATACAATGAGCCAAATCTCGATATGTACTAAGTGTCTATGAATAGTAAAGCTCAAAAAGACTGCTATAGAAATAAACTCTGCATGCGTGTTTCTGTGAATGAGCGCTCAATGTGTGCTCTACTACACACTGACGCGCGCGTGACACTTCAGCGTATATGAGGAGGACATGCACACATTTGAACTTCATCGCAGAGCTTTTATGAGAGTCACTTCACAATAATTTTACCATTTCATTTGATAAAACTATCGTCATTCATTCGTATCATATACACACTCACAAACTTTAAAGTCTTCATGACAACCTGTCAAAATCAAAGTTTTGTATAACTTGAAGAAAATATAGGCTAACAGAAATATATTACTATTGCACAGTAGAGTATACTTCAAGTAGGCCTAATAATAATAATAATAATAATAGTTTATTAAAACACACAGAAGCTAAAATGTCTTTAATTTACAACCCACCAAATAAAAGTTTGTAGAGATAAATAAAGTAACTCGAGGGAATTATGAAAGAAATTGCATAGTAAGATGTACTTTTTAAAATAATAATAATCAAATTTATTAAAACATAATTCATAATATCACAGTATACTCACTACAAAAAACTAGACTACACCACTGGTTGTGCCAGTCTGTAGCTGTCTGTGTATTACATATAGACTTGTAGTCAAGACCGCCTAAACCGAGACCAAGACACTACCAAGACCAGAGGGTATCGAGACCAAGACAAGACCAAGACCGAGACCAAGACAGACCAAGTCGAGACCAAGACCAAGTCGAGACCAAGACCGAGACCAGGTCAAGACCGGAGGGGGAAAAAACAGACTAGTGTTGTTGAAGCTAAGCAATAACTTGTAAGATTTTGTTTTGCATTGCCTGCATCTCTGCCAATTTCGAAGTCTCCAAATGAATCCATTCTGCAACTTTTAAATACATAATTATATTTTTAAAAACTAAATTATAGGGATATATTATATTATGCAGGATCCGAAAGTTGGTCGTTTTGTCGCTATGGTTGCACACACACACACGGTGCACTCAAAGTCATCTGTCAATTGTGCAGTTACCCAAAATCTCCTGAATGAAGTTAAAACCCATCATGTCACTGATATGTGTTTTACTAATTATTAATACATCAAAAACTATACATGATGTGTGTTTTTTAAATCAAGTGATCAAAGTGCTCGTTGCCGCTGCGATCAGTGGCGCGGATACAGTGTTTTCTCGTGTGGCTCGCGCACACACCACTGTCTTCACTCGGACGCGCGCTTCAATCCGTTGCGGATATCGTCCTGGCTATTGTAGTATTGTATTGCTAAATCCCCCGACCACTATGTCGGTCTGAGACAGCAAGACCTAGACAAGACCGAGAGGTCCGAGACCAAGACAAGACCAAGACCAAGACCGTCAAGGCCGTGACAAGACCGAGACCACGTAAAAGTGGTCTCGAGACCGGTCTCGAGACCAAGACCGGTCTCGAGACATACATCACTAATTACATAAACTAAAAGAATGTTTATATATAATATTTTCTGGCTAATTTACTGTAGTTTAGTTTTTTATAATACACCATGCTTTCACAAACTGAATAATTCATAACAAATTTAAATGGGTAGCCTAAATCTTCTATAAATATTTTTGAGTCTTCATTTTCTTTTTTTGCCCAGTTCTTTTTAAAACTCACTAAACATGCGTATTCTGTGCATTTTGGGCACTTTTTTGTGTAAAATCATATTTATTTTGTCCATCAAAAGTGTGCTTTCACTTTAATTGAACGTCAGCAGCGCAGCAAAAATAGACTTGGCGCCGAAACCCCCGCTTCACTGCTGCTCACGCGCCGCTCCTGCTTGAAGCTCACGCGCTGCTCCTGCTCCCGGTGTGAATGCACTCATTGATTAACATGCACGGCGAAAAAAATATGCGCTGCTCACGCGCCGCTCACGCTTGCGGTGTGAAACGGCCGTAAGAGCAACATGGCGATGACATCACTATGACACACCCCTTATGGCATTGGTCCTGGCTTTTGTTCACACAGCGCGCATTCCGGGACTGATCAATGTTACTAGGTCCCCAACCCGGCATCAATGCCGGTGTTACGGATCAACTGGGGATCATGTTAACTGGGGAAGTGCGCGTGCACGCAGACAGTTTTACCTGGATTTCCAGCAGATGTTAAACGGTGACAGATTCGTCACAGCTAATTTTTCACTGAGATTTAAAAGCTTTCACATTATTGTTAAATGTTTGTATCATCTGTTGTTTACTCTGCGCTGCTCCGCTGTGTGTTTCAGACGCATTTAAGGGAAGTTTTAATGTGCTTTAATTTCGCGACACACAGACCACGCCCACATTATTTTGTTACTTTCGTTTCAATAAAATTTGTATCTGATGACAACTGTAAATATATTAAATAAATTATGCTATTGACATTGTGTCTTTGCAGTGCGTTTGTATTCGCAGATTATTGTTATGATGCCAATTTGTGGCTTAATTTAAATTGAGCAGCAATACTGCTGTGCTTAAAGGGACATGTCAAGCATTTATTTATTTATTATTTATTCATTTTAATGTTGCTGAGAAATGAGTTAAAGTATAAAGCATACAGTACACTCCATAAATGTTCATAAAGAGTGGTGAAAATTGATAAGCCATAGCTTACGCATCCGATCCAGTGATTTACCAACAGCATTTATATAGGGGAATGTTCAACAAACATATTCATTAGCTAACATGAAAGCAACAATAACAAAAGAAAAAAAATAGGCAGATGTGCATGCATGCAGGACAGCTGTACATGCCAACTGTCTGACCACACAGTCCCACCTTCCACATTCTGAACATTCAATCAAGGAAGAACAAACTATAGAATAAGTTACATGCTAATGAAGAACAGTTACTTGTTTTGTAATGTATGTAGCCTATACATTTGTCTTACCCATTGGCCAGTTTGGCCTTCACCTATGCTGCTCTCCATCTGATGTAATCATGTTATTTTAGAAAAAAAAATCAAAGTCACAGTTGTATTACCTTTTTATAGTAAGACCAATAACACACAATTACCCTTCATTGGGAAATTTTCACATCTCCTCTCTTTATGTAATAGTGTTCCTTTCTTGAGCAGCTGTCAGGATATTGGTTATTGATTTGTCTAACTTTAATTGCATCAATTTGCTGTGGTAGTATATGGCCTAACAACAATGACACTTAATTTATAGACCTTTTTTAATCTGTTCCTAACAGTTAGCAGACGAAAACAATGAAGGCACATGCTGTGATGAATAACAAGTAAAGAGAATATGTTCAAGGATTAGTTCACTTTCAAAAAACATTTTTGCTGATCATTTACTCACCCCCATGTCATCCAAGATATCTTTCTTTCTTCAGTCAAAAAGAAATTAAGGTTTTTGAGGAAAACATTCCTGAGTGAGTGCTGCAAAAAATAGTTTGAAAGTGAACTAATCCTTTAATGAGTTTCATACCAGTCAAATGAAGAGAACTGGCATAATTCAAATTTATATTACATAAAAAGAGGACCAAACCCATTACATTTTATTTATAAAACTCATAGACCATTGTGTCATATTTATTTTGTTAAAGAGGTCAGCAAAAAAGTAAACAATAAAGCATTTCCTATTGTTTTAGAGAGGGTCATGCTATTCATGTGAGGTGACAATGATTAGTGATCTAGGCCTATGTGAAAATTAGCCATAGAGAATATCAGTAGTAGGCCTATATATTTGTAATAATTCATCATCTCTATATCATATGTTCTGCTTATTTCAGTAATAGAATATGTGGTTGCACTTGCCACTCTGTATTTTTCACAGGACTTTAATCACTAAAGACAAAGTGTTCTTTAAATGTCCAATACAAGACATTGGATACACAACATCAAGTTCATGCTACTGAGCATAATGTAGATTTGAGTGACATACATTGCATTTCAAAAAAGGTACACATGTTAAAATCTTATGAGTTTTTACTTTCCCTGCGATTCGAACCCAGGACCTTGGCGTTGCAAGCACCAACACTCTACTGTTTGAGCTACAGGAATGCTTAACAACATCAAATGATCAAATGATTATATGCTTCTAAGAAGATGCAGTAGTAAATACAGAATTGTTCTAATAGAAACAAAGAAATTATTTTTTATTTTATAAATCTGTTGAAAATGTTACAAGATAATTAACTTCATGACCCTATAAGCATTGCTGCTTTATGTCCAGGGAAAATGATACATATGATACATGATACATAAAATTATAAATATCATAGCAGAGTAAAATAAGTGTTATATAAGTGTTTTTATATAAAAATAATAGATCCATTATAAAATTAGGCTATAAATATGAACAGGGCCGGACTGGGACACAATTTCAGGCCGGGAAATCCTACACCCATCCAGGCCATCCTATGTACCCAAATAAAATTTTGAAACACTACAACCCTGTTTTTTCCCCCCTAAATTACATTTATTTCACAGTATGACCATAACATAAAAACATAAACAACCAACCTAGAAGTAAAGCAAATGTATGCATCATCTTTCATGTCAAATTCTTGTATTTGATCAATAAATTCAGTTATAATAATAAGACACTATAGGGCTGTTACCCATCAAATTAAATAAGGTGCACTGCAATTACAACTGCAATAAATAATGTTATGAGATTGATGTTTTAAATAAATGTTTGAATATACAAATAAAAATTTCAAAACATTAAACTAAACCGCCAATCATTCAGTAACAAAACCCCGCGCTGTACTTTTGGAACTATTTTCGTCGGTGAAATAGAACAAAAACAGTTCATATGGTTTGTGTCTAAAATGTAAGTAACTTAATAATAAATATGAACTAGCCTACTACTTCTTTATTGAACAATAAATTCAATGTAACATTTTCAATCGTGATTCAGCAAAACAAACAGCTAGCTCCCTAGTTGTGTTATGTTAAACTAAATCATGTTATTAAAAAAAACTATTAGAATTTTTACCTCAGTACATTTCTTCTGTGAGTTTTCTGTGTGCTGTTTCACTCATTTGTTTTAATTTGTGCACGAATGTAACGTTAGACAGGCGCTACCGCTTACATTTGCTAGCAGTTGTTCAATACTAAATTAACGAAGAAAAAAGTACAGTATTTACAGATTAAACTGACCTGCACTTGAAGCCCTGAACAGGCCAATAATTTTGCAATATTTTGCTGCTTCTTCTTGGAGTGCTTTCTTTTTCTTTGTCCTTTCTCTGCTCCACCTGGCCGTTTTCTCTCCATCATCGGGTGCAGCTCACATTTTCTGTTTAACCGTTTGGCCAAAGAGTTCTTTGGTTTGGCTGAGGCGTAAAGTCGAATCATAGCCTTGCCAGTCAAGACTAACAGATTCATGATTTTATTTATATATTATTATTATTATTAATATTAATAATATTTTAATTGAATGACGAATTTGAAAATTATCACTGGTAAAGTTAACAATATAAAAAATAAAATATAAAAAAACGCTGGCTGGCAGCAGGCCAAATTAGTCGCCAGGCCACCGGGAATTGTCCCGGTGCTCCCGATGGCCAGTCCCGGGCCTGAATATGAAGATCCATAAATGCAACTTGTTAAAAAAAATATATAAATGACGTTGCAATTTATGTTTCTTTTAGGTAGCCTAGCTACTTTACCTTAATCTACATCTGTTGTTATTTGTGATTATAACGCATGACAACATATTAAAAAAAATATGATACACTAATGTTGAGAAGAAAATTCTTACACGTCTTCTGAAGTGCGCTGACAAGTCTGTTCATCCAATGAGAGCAAATGACCCTTTTTAACATAGGTGTGGTTTCTGAGCTTGACACTGAAGTATGTTAAACTTCTTTGAAAATGCGTCAAATACGAAGGAATATCATACACTGCAAAAACAAAGCGCTTTATTGGCATACCAATATGTATACAACTGGTGAAATATTCGTTTTTAATCGGTGATCCGTAAAGCAGGGCATGAATCTGCCGCTGTCAACATCTGCTGGAAATCCAGGTAAAACTATCTGCGTGCACGCGCGCGTCCCCAGTTAACATGATCCCCAGTTGATCCGTAAAACCGGTATCAATCCCGGGTCATGCTTGCGTTCACACAAAAGGCGTTCTGGCAATTTGCCGACAATTTGCCGGGATCATCGCGCTGTGTGAAAGGGGCTATTGACTAATAATGAACTGCACATATAGGCCTTCATCATTTATTAATCTTGTTAATGCACTGTGTACTATAACATGAACTAACAATGAACAGCTGTATTTTTATTTACTAAAGTTAACAAATACAGTAACAAATGGATTGCTCATGGTTAGTTAGGCTAATACATTAGCTAATGCTAACTAATCAACCTTATTGTAAAGTGTTACCAGAATTATTTTCCACCGCATTAACACTCAGATAAAACAGTGCCTTGTTTTCTACATTCATTTTCTACATATTTACGTCCTAAACAACCCACGTAAATAACGTGTGTAAGGCAACATTGATGCCTAAATTAAACATTCAAACAAATTTTTTTACTGATGTTTATTCAAATCGCGCATCTGATCTGATCTAATTTTTTTATCGTTAAAAAGTATTTCACTGACAGTTAGGGATGGCTTACGCGAAACAGTCGTTCCAAAGCTTTGCAAGATCCCGAAGCGCATACGTTTCGAAACACTGATCCGAAGCGTGATTCAAAACACCCATGTCACGTGACTACGGCTAAATGAAGCTTATGAGTGTTTTGACAGGTGGCGTGCTCCGCCGATTCAGCGTTTAATTGACAGTGTCAGGAACAGAACACACAATCGCACATCTGTATAAAAGTGAAGTCAACTCATCTTGACCTCGTGGGTTTTTGTGAGAGGATTTTTACAAAGACGAGAAATTAATATTTGTAATAAGAATCTATAAAAAAATGAGACATTGTGGCTTGATTTATTTTATTAAAATATTCATTTTTAAGGACCAAAGAAACATTCTGCACAGTGAGGAGTCTACAGGTTACAAGCTTCACATATTAGAAAAATAGCTACAATAATAAAAAAAAATAAAAAAATTAATGGCTCGTTGTCAAGGTTGTTTCAGATCAACACCTGCAAGTGACCACTAGATGTCACCGTTGTCGGATTGATTTGAAGCATCGACACAATATGGCACATGCATTTGGTTTAACTGTTTCATTGCTTCACGAAGCCTCGATCTGCCCACCACTACTGATAGTGAAATTATTAAAATAATCGTTCACTTTGGTATAGAAGCATGACATTTGGCACAGATACTCTCTAAGGCCATGTCCACACGGACACGGGTATTTTTATAACCGGAGTTTTTCCTCCAGCGTTTTAAAAAAAAATCCCGTCCACATGAAAACGCAAAAAACACGCTATCAAGCGCAGTCAAGAGCATGCCACGCCAGCAGGCGGCGAAATAACCCTAACCGTAAAGCCACGTTGGCCAATCAGAAGCCTAACAAAAAGTTATTACCGGTTCCGGTATGCGCAAATCTGACGTCAAACACAGCGGATTATGGCGCACGCTCTGACGTCGCAAGGCGAAAACGCCGGTTTCACTGTCTACACGACAACACGTAACCGCCGTTTCTGAAAATACTCACCCTCAGCAGGGGTTTTCAAAAATGTTCGGTTTCAGTGCGTTTTCGTGTGGACGAACGGCCGAACCGCGTTAAAAAAGTCCCGGTTTAAAAAAAAACCGTGTCCGTGTGGACGGGGCCTTAGAGCCACTATTTTGAAAAAAGGCGTTGGCCACTCAAAACTCCATTGCCAAAGGTAAAGGGTGTTTCTCAAAACCAAGAATGCAAAGAACGGACTTGTGTTCTTGGGGAGAACGCTCTTGCTAGTTGTTCTCGGAAGAATGAACTTGCAAGGTGACGAGCACAGAACGCTGCTGACAGTTTGAGACGATGTGTTCTTGCGGGTATTGTGCAATACCCTCATACAGAACTCAAACATTTACGACTCGCCATACATTTTCGTAAAAATGCCAATATTTGAAATCTTCACAGTTGATTTCTCGCATCAAATGTTCTCAGAAGTGAATTGAGTGATGAAATAGCATACGAAATTGTATATTTTAGGCAACAATCAAACGAAATATGCTACAACTCTGCCTCTTTTCCTCAACAATAAAACGAAATATTTTAGAAAACACCACTCTGCCTCTTTTCATAAAAAAAAAAACTTAAACATATTAGTCTAAATGGCCACACAAGTGTGGTTCAGGCAACGTGTACATTAATTATCTTCACTGCATATTTATAACAACATGAAATATTAAAACACAACCCTGCTTCTTTTTTTTATTTAAAAAATATGAAACATTCTTGATTTTTATTGCCATTTGTCAAAGAGAGACAGGGTTGTGTCATTTTATTTTACATATAGTGAAGAGAATGTTAAAATAAATATAAAACATATATCTATTTTAAAGTATATAAAATAAAATAAACAACCCTGTCTCTTTTTGTTAAATGTCATTTTTACTGATCAATAATATCCAGTATAAAGGTATAAGAAGCTAACTTACAATGAGAAATTAAGCAAACAATTAGGCTACAAAGTTAAATAGCCTAAATATATAAAGTTATGAAACTTCACTTTGCCCTCAGCCAAAATGATTTGCCATGGAACAAATATAGATTAATGAGTGAGACCAAAGATCGACAAGACGAATATACGTCATGTTTATCCACTAGACTAGAGACACCAGAGCCAGCGGCACACGTCAGAAGCAGTAGCCGAGGAAAAGCTGTTCCAGTCGGGGTTAATGAGCGCTGAACGCCTGGTGATCACCTGGATCTCACAACTCCGAAAGCGTCAGATAAATTTTTCAAATAGGCGCTATCTTTATAAACAAACCACAGATTTGAGCTTTAAACAACTACATTCTCACCTGAAACACTCTTAAAATTACATTTCGTGACACATTAACAGTAGTATTTTGATATTATGCGGGTTTTCTCCTCTGCTATTGACGCATGCTGGTTGGTGCGTGATGCATTCTGGGATACCTGGCTCGAGTCCGCACAAGTCACCTCTCGATGCATCCTCGGTAAACGGGGCGGATCAAGAACACATCCGGGGGTTTGAACTGATCTTGGCTAGATGTGAACTTTGAATTGGGACAGTACTTGGGCAGCGACTGATGACGTTTCACAAGTCCACAAGTCTCCCTATATCATCCCCTTGTGTTTGCTGTCCTGTGTCGGTTCATTGTGAAATCTGCTGTGATGTTACAGTCTGTTAATCCTGCCTGTGTTTGCAATAGTTACGTGTCCTGTGAAAGATCCTGTTTGTGTATTTGCTGTTAGTTAGCGTCTAGTCTTCTGTCTAAGTCTTAGTCATCCTCTGCCTTGTCTTGTTTTACCCCATCGTGGGCATTATTTTCCCCTTTTTGTTGTCAATAAATCATGTGTTTAGTGTACTATGTCTGCGCCTGGGTTCTCCTTCCTCACTGTCATAACACAAAGCCCCAACTTTTGTCCCCAACCCGAATCTCCTCCCGCAGCTTTTGTCACAGACCCACGAATGAGGCATCAAATCAGGCGGATTATTCGGGATGGTGTGCTATGACTTTTATAAGTGATCGGGGGTATGATGTTTGCCCCAGGGGCAAAAAAAGCGGCCGAAAAATCCCATAGACTTAACATTGAGACAAACTTTGACGATTCATAGCTCCGAGCGAGGATTTCGCTAAAATGTGCGGTTTACCACATTTGAAGAGGCTGGCGGGCTCTGTAAGAACATACCTCACAATGGGGTAAAAGTTGCACCCCTGGGGGGTAGGAGCTGCCCTAAGTTGCCCCATTGACTTACTATGGTGTAGGTTACTATTACATTGCATAGGGATTTTGTTTTGAACATACCTCCGGATCACAGTGTCATAGAGACAAGGGGGTGGGCTCATTTTACTCAGACGACCAATCAGTCTCTCAGGATCATTGTGAACTTATTAAGCCACGCCCTAGCAACCATTTAGAGCACCTTAGCAACAAGTTCCATAGACTTCCATTGAAAGAGATCAAAAGGATATCTGCGGATAGAAGTGTCATAGAAACACGAGGGTGGTCTCGTTTGACTCGGGGCAGCGAACAGCCAATCATGAATCACCTCAACAATTCCTAGCCCCTCCCTAGCAACCATTGTCGAGCACCTTAGCAACCAAAATCCAAAGAGGGATATCTTTCATTCTGAATGTCACAGAGGCATGGGAGTTGGTTTATATCATTCATAGTGACAAGAAGCCTTTAGAGATTCAAAACTGGCAGCTGCCAAACAACTCCATAGCAACCAAACAGAGTACCCTAGCAACCATTTTGGAAGACCTATATCTCTGCATCAGAACATCGTATAGAGATGGGGGTTGGCTCTTTTGACTCATGCTAGCAAACAGGACTTCCAACATGCTACACATGCTGTGAATAGCTACATGCTAATAGTGATAAGGTAAGTGCTAAATCATGCCAAGTAAATGTAAAGAACTCCAGTAGTGACCTTCTGTGACAACTACCAACCACCTAGTAACCACATAGCAACCACCCAGAATACCCTAGCAACCGCCTAGCAACGCCCTATCAACGTCCCAGAATACCCCAGCAACTGCCTAGCAACCACCTGAACACATGAATAAGTCATATCTCAGCACCAGAACATTGGACAGACATGTTTGTTGGCTTGTATGCAATCAGGTACCACACCCTAGCAACCGAGTGGCTAGTTTTGCCACTGCAAGCACCACTTCACATTTTCTTCTGGAAATGTACATTCTAGTTCACACTACTGTTTTATTTTTTTCATGCCAGAAAGCAAGCCTGCTATACCAGCCCATGTGAACTGGCCAAACATACCCATAATTCTTTGCGTTCTGATGACGTTGCCGCCCAGTTGGTCACATGTCTTAGCGATCTCTATACAGGCCAAGAAGAATCAGTATCTCAGAAAATTAAAATATTGTGAAAAGATTCAATATTTAAGACACCTGGTGCCATACTCTAATCAGCTAATTAACTCAAAACACCCACAAAGGTCTTTAAATGGATACTCTACTGGTTTTTCATATTAAACTATGTTATTCCCTTAACCCTTGTGCATCAATTAAAAAAAGTAACACATAGACCCATAGAGGACAAAAATGTCCATGTCAAAAAACGGTCATAAAAAATATAATCTTGGCAGCACAGACTTAGGTTTGGTATCATTTTAAAGAAGACCCTTGGCAGATTATTGCTGAAGTAAAATAATAATTAAAAAAAAAAAAGTTATATAGGTATAAGTTTATAAAAAATATTTATGAAAATTATTTTATATAAAATATATATTTTATAAATCAAGTTGAACTCTAAATCGGCAACAAAATCAAAGCCATTAATCTAAATAAGTTGTGTTCCTAATTTGAGGATGATATCTCAAAAAATGAGCTTTCAGTAAGAGTTTGTTTAGGCGCAGTAACATATTTTCCCCATTGGGTGCCAGCAAAACTCCACTGGTGCACACAGTGATTGGATTTGTTATTTGAAGTTGAGTTTTTCTCTCTCAATATTACAAACACACACATGCACACACACACACACATATTTTTTTTATAACACACATACTAACCACACTCTGACATCCATACCAACACACCCACACAAATATTGTTGCATAATTTATCCAATTGACCCTTCGCAAAGACCCGCCCTCCTTAGTTACTGTCGCTATGCCCGACAAGCTACTGCTCTCATGCTCTCACCATGTTCTCACGCAGTGAAAAATACATCGCGGAGCAGAGAGGAGACTGACAACACGCGGACAGACAGGACAGACCAGGATACTTTTCGGTTACTTTTGATATTAAACATATTAAACAAAGTCTCAGCTTTCAAATGTGGTCATTTTTTGAAAGAAATTTAAACAATAAATACCGTTTTGTGGCTCTTTAATGTGTCGTGACAGATCGCTGTAGAGCATCAGTTAAAGCTGCTTGTGATCCGATCATCTCTTCCTTCTAGTTCATTTATAGCATCAAATAAACATGAACGAACATAAGAAGGAATGTTGTTTTAACCGCGGAAAGGCGTCAGTATATTCATTTTACCAAGTTCAAATCCTCCCATGTTAATCTACTAACTCTACTGGCTGCTATTTCGGACAAAATGGCGGATGGCGAAGTATGATTGGTTAGAACACCTGTCAATCAAGCTCCACGCGAAGGGTCAATTGGCTCTATATGCCGAAGCAGAAAACAGGAATGAATTGATATTTGTTTTATAGACCAAACCTAAAATAAATTGCACCATCTGATAAAAAATAGAAAAAAAAAAAAAAAAATTGAAGCCTTGCCAACAGAATGAAAGCCTCTTAACAAAGATTGCATCATTTTATTGTTAACTGGCCCTGAGATTAAAAATTGCAGTTTTAATGGGTTTCAATGGGGACATTTTTGTCCAAAAGGTGCTGAAAGGGAAGTATTTTGTGGACCTAGTGCAAAAAGAATTTTTCAAAGGAAACGGGGGTGAAATAGTAAAATTACAATACAAATACACACCTGTGCCAAAATTCATGCAGTTAACAAAAAAAAGTTACACATAGCTACAAAGTGGCCAAACAATGTCCATGTCAAAAAACTGTCATAAAAATCTTAGGCTTGGGAGCAAAGACTTAAGTTTGTTCTCATTTTAAAGATGACCCTTGGCAGATTATCGCAGATTAAACAAGTGAAAAAAAGTGAAACTAAACATTTTGTATAGAGGTTTAAGTTTAAGAAAATTATTTATGAACATTAAAATATAAAATATATATTTTATGAAACGTATTGAACTCTAAAACTGATATAAATTCAAAGCCATACATCTAAACAAGTTGTGTTCCAAATTTAAGGTTGATATCTCAAAAAATGAGCTTTCGGTAAAATTTTGTTTGGGCGCAGTAACAGATTTTCCCCATTGGCCTTGCCAACAGAATGAAAGCCTCTTAACAAAGATTGCATAATTTTATGGTTAAATGGAACTGGGATTAAAAATTGCAGTTTTAATGGGTTTCAATGGGGACATTTTTGTCCAAAAGGCGCTGAGAGGGAGTATTTTGTGTAGCTAATGCAAAAAATATTTTTTTTAAGAAAATTGTGGTGAAATAGTAAAATTCCAATAAAAATACACACCTGTGCCAAATTTTATGCAGTTAGCATTAACACAAGCAAAGTGATAAAAAAAAACAAAAAACTGAAAAGGACAAAAATGTCCATAAGGATGACAAGGGTTAACTAAGACGAGTTGATGCATACCTCTCTCGTCTCAGTGCGTGCACTAAATCGCTGTCTTGCTGCGAACCTTTGTTAGATCTTATCTCAGCCCTGTTCATTCAATACATGCCAAGAAGAAAAGCGATCAAACACCTCCACGTTTTCCCTATTTAAATACAGTTACTAGAGTAGTGTAACTCGACCAAGAACGGTGAAACAAAATAAAACGTTGCGCTTTTCTAAGCGTGTAAAATGGATAACTATATTGTATGGCAGAATACCATAGCAAGTGCTTGGGAGCCTTGACTCGGCACAGTAATATCATCTCTCGTGAAAAGTCTGCTCCCGTTGCAATGAGAGGGAGGAGGAGAGGGAGCGGACTTTTCACAAGACAATGCAGAAGAGCTGAAGGCCACTATCAGACCAACCTGGGCTCTCATAACACCTGAGCAGTGCCACAGACTGATCGACACCATGCCACGCCGCATTGCTGCAGTAATTCAGGCAAAAGGAGCCCCAACGAGTGCTGTACATGCTCATACTTTTCAGTTGGCCAACATTTCTAAAAATCCTTTTTTTGTATTGGTCTTAAGTAATATTCTAATCGGAGATACTGAATTTGGGATTTTCATTAGTTGTCAGTTTTAATCATCACAATTAAATAAAATAAACATTTGAAATAAATAAATCTGTGTGTAATGAATGAATATAATATCCAAGTTTCACTTTTTGAATGGAATTACTGAAATAAATCAACTTTTTGATGATATTCTAATTATATGACCAACACCTGTATATCTCTACATCAGAACATCGTATAGAGATGGGGGTTGGCTCTTTTGACTCATGCTAGCAAACAGGAGTTCCAACATGCTACACATGCTACAGTAGCTGTGAATAGCTACATGCTAATAGTGATAAGGTAAGTGCTAAATCATGCCAAGAAAATGCTAAGAACTCCAATAGTGACCATCTGTACCACAGAATACCATAGCAACCACATAGCAACGCCCTAGCAACCACCCAGAATACCCTAGCAACCACCTACCAACACCATAGCAACGACCTGGAAACACCCTAGCAACTGCCTAGCAACCACCTAAACACATGAATAAGCCATATCTCAGCACCAGAACATCGTACAGACATGTTTGTTGGCCCGTATGCAATCATGTAACACCCTAGCAACCGAGTGGCGAGTTTTGCCACTGCAAGCACCCACTCACATTTTCTTCTGGAAATGTGCATTCTATGGCCATCTTGAAAATGTTTGCCATCTTGAATTTTTGAGTGGCACACACCTTTTTCCATGATAATATTCCTTGAAGAATATTTGTACCAAATTTCATAATAGCATCACCATTAGAAAAAAAGTTGTAAGGATTCAAGAAAAATGGTGGCCATCTTGAAAAATGGTTGCCATCTTGAATTTTTGAGGGACAAGCACTGTTTTCCAAAAAAACATTCTGAAGAGAGTATTTTCACAAAATGTTATGCCTACATCACTGTTTGAACGATTGTCATAATGAGCATTTGACAGAAATAGCGGCCATCTTGAAAAAATGGCCGCCATGTTGAATTTTTGGGTGGCCAATGCCTTTTTCCTAAAAAAATGATCCTTAGAGAGAATCTGTGCCAAATTTCATGCTTCTATAGAAATTTGAACGATTCTCTTGAAATATGCCATTAATCTGCTGCACTATGACAGTTAGTTTCTCTTTTTAGCCTAGCTATTATCTGTCAACAATAGGCCTAAGCCTTATCCAGCAACCACTACAGTGCCGAAGATGCGGCCTATAGTTGTTATTCGATCTGCGTCATCAATGTTCGCGGCGGCCATTTTGTTGACATGGAAAACCACGGCGACTGTCAGTCTGTCAATTGACAAGCGAGGCAGCGTCGGTATTATCCATGGTATAATTGCTGTATTTTTTTTTAAAACAGCGCGATGGTGTGTTGTGTAATACACTGCTGTTCTAACAACAGCAATAAGAACCCCGGAGTTAGTTTTTATGCGATACCGACTGTCAGACAACTTTAAGGGAGTGAGACAGAGGAGTTGAGCCAGTGCAGGAGAGACTTGTGGCTAGTTAGGATAAACAGGCTAAACTGCCAACTCCCCACAGCAATGTCTGTTCCTATCATTTTACCACAAGTAACGTTATTGATATATGCCTCATTGATAAAGGGTAGGGAATTAGTGCTTGTGTGATACTGTGTTATTTTGTTACAACAATCCTAGTAAAAGTTAGTCTGGAGCCCTGCGAAGTGTAACGTTATGCGGATACTGTATGAACGAGATAGTTAACGTTATAAATATCCGGATAAGTTACGGCTGGCAATAAGGACGGATCTTTACTTAAGGCTATTGGGTCTATTTCATATGGGTCCACACCAATCAAGCTTATCTTCTCTTGATACCGACGAGATGAAGCCATTAGGCTACTGCTCACCTCAACTCAAAAAGAACCTTTGCGAGATCCCGAAGCGCAGATGTTTCGAAACACTGATCCGAAGCGTGATTCAAAACATCCATGTCACGTGACGTCGGCTAAATGAAGCTTCTGAGTGTTTCGACAGGTGGCAACTGGCAAGCTCCTCCGATTCAGCGTTTGATTGACAGGGTCGGGAACAGAACACACAATCGCACATCTGTATAAAATTGAAGTCAATGCATCTTGACCTCGTTGGTTTTTTTTGTGAGAGGATTTTTTTAAAGACTGGAAAAATTATCTGTTAAAAAGAAGTAGGAGTCAAGTAGAAGTCATTTCCACAGCAGAGAAATTAATATTTTTGAATAAAAATCTATTAAAAAGTGAGATATTGTGGCCTAATTTCTTTTATTAATATTCTTTTTTCAGGACCAAAATAACATTATGCACAGTGAGGAGCCTACAGGTTACAAGCTTCACATATTAGGAAAATAGCTACAATAATAAAAAAAAAAAATTGACGTTAACACAAAAGGTCTTACTGTGGTCGAGTAAAAACAAAATGCCAGCACGTTAAATAAAAGATAAATTTTTCGCCAATTTTCTCCTCAGAAAACGAATGCATGGCCGAATGCTGAAGTGAAAGTAAACGGTCTGGATCCCTATGGATCATTTCCGACGTCAGATCCGGAGCCTATGGGAGAACGGGTACTCGTCAGGTTTGCCATAGATATCTAGATTTGTTACGGCGGAGTCTCGAACGGCATCACTGGCGGCCATCTTGTCACAGGCAAGCTTTCTGGTGAGCTCTGTGGTACCTGATGTAAGGTGAGTGATCAGCATCTCGCCGAAATCTTGACGGATTTACAAACGGTTTGGTTTCTTACAAACGTTATTAACGTGGCTATAATTCCGAGTGCTGGTTATAATTATTCATATGTTTGCAGTGTCATAACCACATCTCTGACGTTTATAACAAGCCAAACAATCGGTAGACAATTGACCAAGTTGTGGTTATTTAAAGAGCCCCTATCATGAATTTTTGAAAATGACTGTTCATGTAGTGTGGAATATAGCTCTAAGGGAATGAAAACATCCTGCAAAGATTTATATCTGAAAGTGCACCGTATATAAAGTCATTGTCTTTCAAAAGTGAGAGTCTACTCTGAGTCTATGAAATGAATTGTTTTTGAAAGGAGTCATTAGCTGTTTCGTAGTGACGTAGATACGATATTGGCCGCGCCCAGTTAAAGGGAAACGGAAGTGTAAACTTGTCTAGAAGTAGAACACATTCAAATACTTCAGCTGAATAGCATCATGTGGAGAAGACGCTGTGTTCTACAATGCAAAGATAGTTCACTTCAGCCACTTTGTTTCCATTGCCCAGGGACGAGCATGTGAAGAATCAGTGGTTAGAGTTCATATTTGCAATGATACCACAACAGTATAGCCAAACCTTGTGTTGTGTTCTCATCATTTTAACGACGAATCATTCAAAAACATAAATGAATTCAAATGTGGATTCGCAGGCTGGTTGTTCCTGAAGGAGGGCTCAGTACCCAGTGTATATGGATCAGCTTCCTCCTCCGAATCACAACCTGTAAGTATTATTAATAATTGTTGCTTTTATGGGTTTTGTAGCATCGGGGGCGCAAGGAGGGAAGGCGCAGTAAGTATGTGTGTGTGTTGTGTAAGTTACACTCAGCGCAGCTTCTAGGTCTCCAATGTAAATTTTTTGTGTGTGAAATGTTTGTCGCTGTTATTGGAGTTGTCATAAAGAATAGAGCAATACTTGTAGTACTGCATTGCGTTATCAATATGTTTATGCGTTGGGCTAACAAACAATAACTGATTGGGTCATCTGACCAATCACCGCCGATTAGCGTCACGCAAAGGAGGGGTTTGGAAAAATGAGTCGTTGAACGAATCATTAGGGAGTCGGTGAGCAAATCAGGTAAAAATAAATGCATATTATAAGACAACAAAAGTGTTTTTTTGTCATTGCATGCATGTAAAACTGTTGTTGGTGACTCCCAGAACATTATTAGGAACATTTTAAATGCCATAATAGGTGCCCTTTAAAAAGTACATGCAGCATTAAAACACAATGTTACGAGTGAGCGAGCTGCCTGTGGCAAGATGGCCACCACGTGCGGACGTCGACCTCCATTGGCCAGCAGCGCGCACAAGACATCTAGCCTTTATTGTATGATATCTATGGTTGCTGTCACTACTCAATCCGTACCGGAAACACAATCTGTACTGCGCATGTGCGAGAACGCATCTCCTTTCTGTCTGACGTCGAAACCATTTACGGCAGTTGTTGTTCGACACTTTTATTTATCCTTTTTCATTTTATTTATTGTTTATTTATATTATTTTATCTTTAATTTATTTTCTTCTCCCTAAAGTTGTGTTATTCTACGTGCTCCGTTTCCTGTTAACATTCATATTTTTGATAATTCTGTTTAAGCCAGTTATTGTTGAGGAATATTAAGATATTAATAATATGAGTTGCATGCATGTAAACTTTGGGTAAAAAACAAAAGGAGTGCTTTTTCCCATTTTTAAAAAATATTAAAATATATATTTCTGATTAAACCTTTGAATAGTAGGCTAGTGTAAAAAAAGAAAGGGGAAAAACACACTAGGGGTTCTCAAACACGTTTCCACCAGTAAATAAACCAAAGCATTGCAGCGTTGCACTTACCGTTCACAACTGTTGTGAAAAGAAAGATTATAAGGCTCTTCATACTGATGATAAGTTGAGTCTGGTGGCACTGAGGCTCCAGCATGGATCCAACAGCACAATTTAAAACTAAGGGTGTCGAGGATCTTATTGTTTTCAGAAGTCACGTAACTGGAGTGAGGGAATTTGCTGGCACTTGCGTGTTTCATTTGGCGTGTCAAAACTTGCCTCCAAAAACTGGTACAGTCGAGTGTAGTAGACCTTTAATGCTTTTTTATTGTTGTTGAGTTTATTTATTTTCAAGCATTACAAACATAACCTAAAATCGAACAAGATAACAACACAGAGAAAGAAAGAAAAAAAATTATTATGGCTCACCACTTAAATAAATCAATCTGGAAAAAAGAAAGAAAGAAAGAAAGAAAGAAAGAAAGAAAGAAAGAAAGAAAGAAAGAAAAAAGAAAGAAAGAAAGAAAGAAAGAAAGACAATTAAATGATTGTACAAACAAGATGCCTTCCATATTGACACTTAAATATACCTACATATTTAAACCTCATTAAACAAACCCTAAGAATAGAGGATAGCCTATATTTAAACCCATTTATCAACTGGATCCCACCTCCAGTCAAATATGAGAAGCACAGGTTAAGTAGCCTAATCTAAAGATACATTCAAGTATAACCTTGTCCTTTAATGCTTTTTAAAAGCATGTTGTTTAATTTATCAAGGTTATTTCAACCTTTGGCTTGTTTTGTGGTTTGTTGTTCAGTGATGGGGCAATAAAGCATAAGCTTGCATTCTTATGCAAGAAATTACATACAATTTCCTCTTTTTAGGAACATTTCCAGTTGATAATGGGTCTCATTCACCAATAATTGCACACTCTCTTCATATTTATATATATATATATATATAATATGTTGCCCCACGGTGAGTCATTTCCCCCTGTTGCACCAACACAAAATTTGAGGGTTCCCCCACGCAAAATCCTACGTTAACCACTGTGCGTGTCTGTACATGCATTTTCTTCTTAACCTTCTAATGTTGATGATTTCAGAGAAGCATACTAAATGAGATGCCAAGAGATGAGATACTAAATGAGATGCCAAGTAATTTACATAAAACATGCCCAAACCATGTCCATATATAAAAAGTCTTTCGGCACACCGTTTTCTTCCATATCTCTCAGCAAACATGACGCATGAGAGAAGTGTTCTCTAAACAAGTTCAAAGACAGTGACGCATTTTCATACATAGCCTCTCCCTGTCTTTAAAATGATTTCTTTCATTTAATTTGCCATTTGAAAACATAAAATATAAGCCTATGTAAATATTATGAAATTTTAATCCCAGTTTTTCTTTTTCAAATATCACATTAAGAAACAGTACACAAAATGAAATGAATAAAAATACTTCATATTTTGCACAAATGTTTAACATCCCAGACCAGTAGAGAACGTACTCGGTTACTAACGTAACCTCGGTTCTCTCTAGAGAGGGAACGAGTACTGCGTAATATCTTACGCTATGGGGAAACACTCTTTCCTCGAGATATTGAAGCCAAAAATTATCCTTAATTTTTTTAATCATGCAAAACGCTTTTGCAGCAGCAAGCAGACAAGGGCGAAACAGCTCGCGCGCCCATTGGCTGCCTCGCTGGAAAAGCTGCAGCCTATCGAGTGAAGGCACTGCGTGACGTAATGACGAATGAAGACGCTTCGCGCTCATTTCGTCATGTCCCGCCAGTATAGGCGTGGTCTCGCCCTGTAAATACCCCTCGATAGCTGTATTTCTCTGATTTTGTACACCGAAGCGAACCAGAGCATAGTTCAAGCACGGCAAGATACGCAGTACTCGTTCCCTCTCTAGAGAGAACCGAGGTTACGTTAGTAACCGAGTACGTTCTCTTACGAGAGTATCTCTCGTACTGCGTAATATCTTACGCTATGGGGACCCCATACAAAACGCCGTGCGGACAGGGATCCAACACCAGAGTCCCGGGGCCAAGCCCGGGGCACATCTAGTGCATAATCACCATAACTCACATAGAGTAGAGGAGGAGAGGCTAGAAGCGTCACTCCCTCATAAAAGTCCCGTAGGGTACCGACCCGTAAGGGCAACATAGCCGCATTGGCGGCCGATAAGCCCGAAGTTCAGACCGCCAAAAGCTTAGCTTGTAAGGCGGGCACCTCCAGGTTATAGTACTTGATAAATGTCGACGGCGAGGCCCAGCCCGCAGCCGTACAGATATCCTGCAGGGAGACCCCGCTATACCATGCCCACGACGAGGCCACGCCTCTTGTGGAGTGCGCTTTGACACCCAATGGGCACCGCAGGCCCTTGGAAGTGTAAGCCAGCGCTATGGCATCCACTATCCATCTGGATAGGCTCTGTTTTGAGGCGGCGAGTCCCTTAGAACGGCCGCCAAACAAAACGAAAAGCTGCTCGGTCTGCCTGAACTCAGGCGAGCGGGACACATAAGCCCTTAACGCCCTGACAGGGCAAAGGAGACTCACGTCCCTCTCCTCATCGAGAACCGGAAGGGCTGACAGGGAAATTACCTGGGCCCTAAACGGTGTATTGAGGGATTTCGGCACGTAGCCGTGCCTCGGTTTGAGTACGACCTTTGAGTCGTTAGGCCCAAACTCCAGACAAGACGCGCTTACAGAAAGCGCCTGTAAGTCCCCTACACGCTTCACTGAAGCGAGAGCCAATAGAAACACCGTCTTAAGGGACAGGTGCTTCATGTCCGACAGCTGGATCGGCTCAAACGGGGCGCCTTTCATGGCCTCCAAGACCGTGGAAAGGTCCCAAGCCGGGACTGAAGGGGGCCTGGGAGGGTTTAACCTCCGAGCTCCTCGTAGGAAACGCACGACTAAGTCGTTTTCCCCAGCGACTGGCCAGACACCGGTTTAGCAAACGGTGCTATGGCCGCCACGTAAACTTTGAGCGTGGATGGGGTCCTTCCCTTATCCATCAGCTCCTGAAGGAAGGCAAGCACTTCCTTAACCCCGCAGTCCACAGGTGAAAAGCCACGGGCTCGACACCAAGTAGAGAACACCGACCATTTCGAGGCATAGAGCCGTCTGGTAGACGGAGCTCTAGCCTGCGCGATCGTGTTTAGCACTCCTTCCGGGAGGCTAGCGGGTACCCGTTGATGGCCCATGCGTGCAGGGACCACAGTTCCGGGCGAGGATGCCAAATCGAGCCCTCCGCCTGAGAGAGGAGATCTCTCCTCAACGGTACAGGCCACGGGGCAGTGCTGGCCATCCGCATCAGGACCGGAAACCAAGCCTGGTTCGTCCAGAGCGGAGCTACAAGCAGCACTGGGCATCCATTTTCCCTGATCCGTTCCAACACCTGAGGCAGGAGCGAGACAGGGGGAAAAGCATACAGGGGACCGCTGGGTCAAGCATGGGCCAGCGCGTCCCTGCTTTTCGAGAAGAATACTGGGCAGTGAGCGTTCTCGCGGGACGCGAACAGGTCCACCTGCGCTCTGCCAAACGTTTCCCACAGCAGCCGGACCGTCTGCGGATGCAGCGACCATTCTCCTGTCGGGACGTTGTCTCTGGACAGCTTGTCTGGACCCGTATTCAGGTGCCCAGGCACGTGCGCCGCTTTCAGAGAAAGGAGGTTGCGCTGGGCCCAGACCAAGAGGGGTTCCGCCAGCCTGCAAAGGCGTGTGGACCCGATGCCGCCCTGGCGATTTATGTACGCCACCACTGACATGTTGTCCGACCGGACCAATACGTGGTGGCCTATTATCTGGGGACAGAAGCGCCTTAGCGCTTTGTCGACTGCCATTAATTCCAAGCAGTTTATGTGAAGGAGCTTCTCCCGTACTGACCATAGGCCAGCTAGTGGTCTGCCCTCGAGCAGCGCTCCCCGCCCCGATGTGGAGGCGTCCGTAGACACCACCTTCACACCCGAGGCGATCCCCAGACTCACACCTGACTGATACCAGTCGGTCACTTTTCCACGGTTTCAGAGCTGAGACGCACTGAAGGTCGACCCTGAGGCGAAATAGACCCGCGGTCCACGCCCTGGGGGAACTCGTGCTTTTAGCCATAGCTGCAGTGGGCACATGCAGAGCAGGCCCAACTGGAGTACGGAGGCTGCTGAGGCCATCAGACCCAGCATTTTCTGAAACCTTCTGAGCGGGACTATAGAGCCGTGGCGGAAGGATCTCGCGACGTGCTGAATATTCAATCCGCGCTCCGGTGACAGGCGTGCTGTCATGGATAGCGAGTCCAACACTGTTCCCAGAAGGAAATTCTCCGACTGGGGAGCAGTGAGCTTTTCGCCCAATTGACTGTAAGGCCCAGCTCCTCGAGGTGCTCGAGTAATGCGGCCCTGTGTTCTATGAGCTCCGTTCGTGAACGAGCTAGAATCAGCCAATCGTCCAAGTAGTTCAAAACTTGCATGCCCCGAAGTCTCAGGGGGGCGAGGGCCGCGTCCATGCACTACGTGAACGTACGGGGTGCTATGGACAGGCCGAACAGCAGGACTGTGTATTGATATGCCTGGCCCTCGAAGGCGAATCTCAAGAATCGCCTGTGATGGGACGCTATTTGTATTTGAAAATAGGCGTCCTTCAGATCTGTTGACATGAACCAGTCTCCTTGGCGCACTTGCGCGAGGATTTTCCTGGTCGTAAGCATTCTGAACTGGCGCTTCCCGAGCGTTCTGTTCAGCAGTCGCAGATCTAGAATGGGTCTGAGCCCACCATCTTTTTTCAGTACCAGAAAATATCTGCTGTATAAGCCCCCTTCGCCCTGAGATAGAGGTTCTATAGCCCCTTTTCTCAGTAGTTTCGCTATCTCGGCTCGAAGTAGATGAAACACTTCGCTATACACCGTAGTTTCGACTCGCGCCGTATAACGGCGGGGCGTCGAGCGAACTGTAGCGAACAGCCTCTCGTTATAGTGTTCAACACCCATTCTGATACCCCGGGAAGCCTTGACCACGCATCTGCGTGAATAGCTAGGGGTAGAATGAAATCTGGGCTCTGGCCGCGGCAGGACGGCAGCTCGAGAGCCCCTGTGTACTGGGAACACAGCACCGTGTTTACAGCGTTCGAGGCGGGGGGCGCGCTGATCACAGCGGGCAGCCTGGCCGCGCTCAGCTTCTCTATGGCGGGACGCGCAGAGAGCGAGCGGGGCGAATCCTGTGGGATTCGGCGCGTGTGAGGGAATGTGGGCACATTTACTAATGCGGCACATTTACTACACTGAGAATACTGTCAGCTCGCGCGACTAAATCACTGCTGTGTATACAGCGTGCGAGGCGCGCGCTGATCAAAGCCGGCAGCCTGGCCGCGCTCAGCTTCTCTGTGATGGGTTGTGCAGAGAAGACGAGCGGGGGTGAATCCCGTGAGATTCGGAGTGTCTGTGAGAAATGCGGGCGCGAGACAGCGGGCACATTTTCTGCACGGAGAATACTCGGCTCGCGCCGACTGAATCAACGCTGTGTTCACAGCGTGCGAGGTGCGCGCTAATCACAGCGGGCAGGCGCGCGCTGATCAAAGCCGGCAGCCTGGCCGCGCTCAGCTTCTCTGTGACAGGTTGTGCAGAGAAAGCGAGCGGGGGTGAATCCCGTGGGATTCGGCGTGTCAGTGAGGAAATGCGGAACAGCGGGCACATTTACTGCACTGAGAACACTGTCGGCTCGCGCCGACTAAATGTGTGTTAGTTTCGTTTTACAGAAACCAAGGGACACGCATCGTGTAGTGTAAGCGGGCATTGTATGGGCGCGTTCACCACATTTTCTGCACAACCAACATGAGTTGGTTTTATTTGTGCTAGCCCTGCACCGTGGCGGGCTGTGTCTGGGTGTGGGAATGGGCACTGGGACGTGGGCATTCTTACAACACTCGTAACACCATCGGCCGTGGCCGGAACACCAGAAAATGCACTCTTTATTGGATTTATCTGGGTAGCCATAGAAACGGCTTTTGTGCGCAGGCAAGCGGGCTGAGACACCGGCTGCTTCACTGCGAAATACACTGGGACAGTCACAACGCATGGAACTGAACGAGCGAGAAGTTTTGGTGGAAATCCGGCCGCAGCGGGATCTGAACACCGTCACTTTCCTAGAGAGACTAGGAAGGCCTTGAGACCTCGGGCTTTACCTCAATCCTCGGCCGGGGCCCGCGCTGAGGGGGGCGGCGTCCAGCAGAGCGAGAGCGCGGTGTTTGATCTCGGGCCTGGCGGCGCTGCTAGTTAGCCGAAACGGCGGCCTTTGTGCGCAGGCAAGCGGGCTGTGGAACCAGCTTGCTCACTGCGAAATACACTGGAACAGTCACATTGCTTGGAACTGAACGAGCGAGAAGTTTTGGTGAAAATCCGGCCGCAGCGGGAACTGAACACCGTCGCTTTCCTAGAGAGACTAGGAAGGCCTTGAGACCTCGGGCTCTACCTCAATCCTCGGCCGGGGCCCGCGCTGAGGGGGGCGGCGTCCAGCAGAGCGAGAACGTCGAGGAACACGGAGCGCTCAGCTTCCGTCATCTCGGATAGCGTTAGCCGCAAATGTATCTCACCATTCAGCGATGTAATCCACGGCTTGAGAGAGCGGACGCATCGGCTCAGTTTCAATGCCGTCTCCGGTAGTTTGTCGAGCTCAAGTGCGGACGCGGCGGCAGACGGCGGCCGCTGTCCGTCTGGGAGCGACTCGAGCGAAGCCGGCGAAGCTGGCGGGCGAACCGGCGAGCTTTGGCGGGCTGGAAATAGCTCGGGAGCGCGCAGGGCGCGGCGCTTCTGGCGGCGCGGCATCACGGCGGGCTGGGATGCGGGCTCGGAGAACGACGCCAGGCGAGTCCGCAGAGTCACCATAGGCAAGCGTTTACAATGATGGCATCCGCCGTCAGCGAGCGCGGTGGCCGCGTGATCCTCACCCAGGCAGGACACGCAGATGACGTGGCGGTCCTCGTCGCTGAGTGGGGCTCGGCAAGAACCACAGGAAAGCATCTTTAAAAAGACGCAGCTCTTTTAGAACAGTAGAAATGGGTGTTGCGTCACGTAAGCAAACACACACACACACACTTAGCAGAGTAAAAGGATATAGTACGCCGGAAAGCGCAGCAGGTACGGCAGTTGAAGGCGGCTGGGCCAGCGACTTCAGAAGATGGCACGTCCCGCTGAGAAGGCTACAAGTCAACGGCGCGGCTTCTCACTCTGGATCCCGCGATGCGTGAGCTTCGCGTGAAGAATGAAAAAATCAGAGAAATACAGCTATCGAGGGGTATTTACAGGGCGAGACCACGCCTATACTGGCGGGACATGACGAAATGAGCGCGAAGCGTCTTCATTCGTCATTACGTCACGCAGTGCCTTCACTCGATAGGCTGCAGCTTTTCCAGCGAGGCAGCCAATGGGCGCGCGAGCTGTTTCGCCCTTGTCTGCTTGCTGCTGCAAAAGCGTTTTGCATGATTAAAAAAATTAAGGATAATTTTTGGCTTCAATATCTCGAGGAAAGAGTGTTTCCCCATAGCGTAAGATATTACGCAGTACGAGAGATACTCTCGTAAGAGAACCAAAAAACTATTTTTCAAATATATATTTAAATCATTACTGTTTTATGGAAGTAATAGAGCAGTGTTTAAAATTGTAAGTTTTATTAAATGTAAAATAATAATGAATAAAGAAGCTCCATGTTTATCAGTAAAAAAAAAACAAGGTAAAGCAAGCCTGAAAAAATTATATAAAATAAAAAGTATTTTCACACGACAACGATGTGCTATAAACGGAAAGGTTTCCATTTGCATTTTCCGCGCACAGACCACAACATTTTCAAAGCGATCCCCATTCACACGGTTCAGCAAAAACACTGTATTTTGCTGTCAGGCCAGTAGATGGAGATGTAATTTTGTAAAAAAACAAAACAAAAAAAAACACTATGTGCTTATAGACTAAACATGTAATAAGCATGCACTCAAAAAAATGATTTTAGCTCTTTGTTCAATTTCATTAATTAAAATGAGCATATACGACACAATCCTTCATAGAAATGATTCCAGCTTAATTTCATTAAATGTAATCAATGTAATTTAAAAAAAAATTGGTTTACCAAATTTTTTTAAATTGAGTCAACATGAATATTTTTGGAAATAAATGGAAAGATGTTGTTAGTTAATGTTAGTGTTTAATGTTCAGTTATGTAGAAACTTAGAGGACTTTCTGTAATGTTTTTGAATTTTGTGGTTACCATTATGCAGAAGAGTGGCGACTGTGTTTAGACTGTGGGCTCAGTATTATGCTATATAATTTTGATTAAGATTTGAACTTCCTGTTCAGGCTGTGGGTACTCAGTATACACTATGTGTAAACCTCACTCGCATTAATTTGTAAAGTGCTGTATTATGTATGTCCTGCTTGGATTTTTTTGTTTCTTTTGTCAGACTGTATGTTTCTTTTGACTTATGGAGCAATTGCACACAATAAATGTTTGAAAATGTAACATGTTTTTGTCTTTGACTGTTTATTCAATAGAATTAAGGTAATGTAAGATAGTTATGTAAAGCAAGTAACAACAATTTATTTGAAATGAGTAAAGTTTATTTAATACACAAACTTAAATCACAGATGATCAGTTCACATAACGATTATTTAATTCATTCACGTCAACTGAACATGACGCTGAAGCTTAAATAAAATGTTAACTTTTACGTTGGATTTATGTGATTAAATTGGATGGAAAATTGACACGTAATTGAAATACATAAGTTTTAACTTTTGGGGTTAAATATGTTTTTGAGTGTGTGCATGATGTCACCATTTTCACAAATTCGTGTTTTTATAGTTTACACAGAGACGACACAGAGAACAGTTTAAATAAAACTTGCCATTTGAAACCCGTTTTCAAAAGTAGGTTTTCAGGCACCCAAAACACTGTTATTGTGTAAATGAACGGCCAAAACAAATAAAAGGTTTTTTAGTTTTTAGTTAAAAAAGGTGACGTGTAAACGGCCCCTTAGTGAAGTTGTGAAACCAAGAATAAACCAACAGACTAAAGTAATCTTTATTTTTTAGTGAGCTAATCAGATTAATTGTATTGTCTTGTTTGGTACGTAGTCTACAATAGAAGGAAACATCATGGACACCTCATCCCTGAACGTGACAATATCTCTTTTTCACCTTTCCTGGATGTGATGATGTCATAAACTAAAATAAAAACAGTAGCCGCGCCCACCAGAACACAGAGGACCAATCGGATGAACACTTCAGAAGCATCACAACAGAAAGCACAATCTGAGGAAATACAAAAACAACATGATACACTCGTGAAAGACCAACAACAGACAGTACAAAACAAATAAGGCATCCAAGATAATTATGTCAATGATATAACTAACACACCTGAACATGGCTGACAGAGCTCAGTGTTGTTGAAATGTGTGGTCTGGTTGCTGATGGGATTGTTCAGCACACAGCTGTAGGAATCTAGGTATCTAAATTAAGCTTGAACTGAAATTAGTGGTATTGAAACAATTGCAAACTCTGGAAAGTCCAATTTTTGCTTTCAAATGAGATCCTTTAAGATAAACAGATCTCAGAGACGCATCTTCATATGTTTGTAACTTACCAACCAGATGGCAACAGCACAAACAGAACAAAATTGATCTGTCGAAATTTTCCTCAGCAGTTCAGGGATCTGAAATAGTATCACTCAAGGTGCTCGAGCTTAATACTCTAAAAGCGCTGTGGTTTGCAGTCGATGAAATCAAGTCTGATCTCCTTCGCTGCGTCTCTTCTTTCTCCTCCCTCCACAGATACCACAGCAAACCTGATGAAGCAAAATGCTGGACGTGTAAGAGAGTTTCCTGCAAAGAAAACCCAACCTTGGCTGAAATGATTTCACGTACAAGTCACTGTGAATTCAATGAAGCCGTTTCACAGATGGATAACTTTACATATGGACTGTTTATTGTTGTATTGTCGCAATCCTGTTAAATAATGTACCGTGTGCTCAAACGTTGATTGTTGATGCTTGTGAGCTGACACTACAGAAAACAAGACGACTGCTGATTGTCATGATAAAGGCCCGTTCACACCAAGCACGATAAATATAAAGATAACGATAAAATAACTATGTATGCGTCCACACCAATGACTGATAACAGTTTTTTTATTCTAAGCATGCGCGCACCCACGCTGCGGTTTCAAAGTAGCGAAAATGGATGACCTGCTGCTGCTTTACGTTACAAAAAAATATCAAAAGAAAAACAGGCGCTTTTGGGTACACGAATATCCTTAAAAAACATTGCATAATCAACACCTTTATGTATACAACGCCTTTTTCACTGAGACTTCAGCAATGTTGTAAAAACTAGCGCTGGATAGCGTACTGAAGGATTACACATTTATTAAAATGTTTAATTTAGGTTCCAATACAATAGAATATAAACTGAGAAATGTTCTGTACATTGAAGTTAGCATTTCAGGTTAGGGTGGTAAATGATATCAGCTGTGAAACAGTCTCCAGCAAGAGTCTCCTTTCCTGATAGTCCTGTTTTCTCACATTTCAGCCTAGAGATTGAACCGTTTAGGTTGATTGGATTAGCTGTAGGGGAGACTTTCACCTTTTGTGTTTAATGGCTCTGGGATGGCTTTTTGGAACCAGAGTTCCTGGCCACTGTCAGCATTTGAATAGTTATGCTGATTCCATTGGATTGGTAATGCCCTCAGAGTAGGTTGTGTTCCTACTTCGTTTGCATTCTTTGTTTCAGAGTGTTTCTCCCCCCTCAATGTAAACTCCTCCCCCTCTAAAAAGTATATGAACTAAAATGTATACTGGCCTAGCCAGATTTGGGTATGATCTTGGACGAAGCAGACTACAGCAAATAAAGAATCCTGCTTAAAAAAGATACACCCGAGTCTCCTGGTCTTCGCCTCTGAGTTTCTGAAACTTTAGAAGAAAACTATTTTAATACACTACCTGAGGTAATTTTGTAACACTATGCTAAACTGCATAATATCTCATCGTTAATACTTCTCACCATTTATTCTCAGGATACGACCGATTGCTTTCCATCCATCTTTTTTAACGTATCCTTGAAAAGGGGGTTTGACTTGTCAAACAGTGGAGGATTTTTTTTGTACCTCGACGATTAACTTCTCTGCAATGTCATCTGCCATTTTAAATGCGCGAGACCTTTAAATTAGAATGGATTTTGATTGGCTGTCATTGTTTTATCGTTCGACAGCTGGACAAAAAAGTGATCCCAACGATATCGTTCCTCATATCTTTATCGTTATAGTTGTGGTGTGAACTCTGTTAGAGAGAATATAGGGCGGTTTTTGTCACTTTGAGTGATTTATGACCCTTGATTGACCACGCCCCTTTTTCCCACGCTTAGCCCCGCCCCTTTTTCCCCACACTTAGATCCGCCCCCTTTTCCCACGCTTAGTCCCGCCCCCTCCCACCCACTTCCGGAGAGGTCATGTGACCGTGGGAATTCCCACGGTACGGAACCCCTCCCATCCGAACCGGCACCGAAACCCATCCCATCGGACCCGGTCCGGACGGAACACCTGCTGTACACCTGTTACGGGTATCTGACTTGATCAATGTAAAAATGTTCAAAATGATGGAAAAACATTCAAAACAATACATTTTCAATCCTTTTAAGAAGGATGGCAGAAAACAGAGATAGGTTTAGTGTTTTTTATATTAACATGTAGTGATTTAAAACCATTAAATCCATTTATATCATTAAAACACAGTAATGTTCCATTTTACATAAAACATCTGTTTTAAAAAAGTGTTTTCAATCACAATAATAACTAAAACAGAGTGTATTAAAATTATATCAAGTAAATAGTTATGTTTTCTTAAAACATCTAACATCGCTTGTATTAAAATTACATCAAACAAATAGATCTAATATGTCTTCAGTGTTCACACACACTTGTAAGTTGTTTAAACTGCATTTCTTAAAGTTATCAAAGTGTTTTAGTTCTTAAAACATCTAACATCGGTTGTATTAAAACTATTTCTATCATACATTTACAACTATTTTCTATCATACATTTAAAAAAGTTGTGTTTTTCACAATAACACAGTGTTTAAAACTATTAAAATAACTTATATCATTAAGATACTATTGTCTTTAGTGTTCATACACGGTGCTAATATTAAAATTATATCAAGTAAATAGTTGTTTTCTTAAAACGTCTAAAACCACGTGTATTAAAATTATATTATGCAAATACATCTAAAACAATAGTTCTATTTTTATCATACATTTAAAAAAAGGTGTACTTTTCACATAACACTCAGTGATTAAAAACCATTAAGTCATTTTTATATCATTAAAACACAGTGTAGACCTTTACCTTTACACATTATTTAGTAAAATGTTCCATTTTACATAAACCATATGTTTTAAAAAAGTGTTTGCAATCACAATAATAACTAAAACAGCGGGTGTTTAAATTATATCATGTAAATAGTTTTTTACTTAAAACATCTAAAGACGGTTGTATTAAAATTACATCAAACAATAGTTCTATCTACATTTAAAGAAGGTGTGTTTTTCACAATAACGCACGGTGCTTAAAACTATTAAAATAACTTATATCATTAAGATACTATTGTCTTTAGTGTTCATACACATGAAAAAAAGTTTAAAAGTGTTTTCTTAAAGTTATCAAAATGCGTTAGCATTAAAAACATCTAAAACCGTGTGTATTAAAATTATATCATGCAAATATTTATGTTTTCTTAAAACATCTAAAATCGGTTGTTTCTATCATACATTTACAACTATTTTTTATCATACATTTAAAAAAGTTGTGTTTTTCACAATAACACACAGTGCTTAAAACTATTAAAACAACTTATATCATTAAGATACTATTGTCTTTAGTGTTCATACACTGTGCTAATATTAAAATTATATCAAGTAAATAGTTGTTTTCTTAAAACGTCTAAAACCATGTGTATTAAAATTATATTATGCAAATACATCTAATTACTATATTTGAAGTTGCACTTTTCACAATTACACATCGTTTAAAAATATTAAAATGCTGTATAAAGTTAAAATACACATATCTTTAATGTTTATTACACATTTGTAAAAGGTTAAAATGCATTTTCTAAAAGTTATCAAAACGCTTTAGCATTAAAACTTCTAAAACAACGTGTAGTGCATTTTTTTCTATCAAACAAATATTAAAGCATATCAAAACTTTATGTTAAAAATCATAATATTAAAAACACATACATGCATACATTTTAAAAAACTGACTTACGTTTTTACAACCTGTTTTGTTATCCTGTTTAAAGATTTAATCCACCAGCAAAGATACATCCAGCACCAGCGGGATTGTCCAAAGGTATTAATCCATCTCAAAAGATATATCCAAAACTTTAGAGATTTTAATTCCAAAAGCTGTGTAAATGTAATTTCCCGGGAGCTCCACGAAACACGTCCGAACACACCAGAGACAATCCCAAGACTGACTACAAACTAACCTGACACAGACTCCACCCCTAGACCCTCCCACACCTAGACCCCACCCACGCCAGGTGTTGATGCGTGAGAAAAAATAACAACAGATTCCCACACTCAGGGTCCTAGTGACCGTTCAGCTCATAAAACCCCTCCCTCCCCATTTATGGCTTTGCACACACAGCGTGGGATTTTCCCACGATAACCAGGCCCCTTTCTCCACCCACTTCCGAGGATGTCATGTGACTGTGTGAATCCCCAAACCATCCCTTAGGGGTGTGAACACCTGAAGAGTGGTGGGGTGGGGGGTGTCACCCCACGATTACTAGTTCTCAATGTGAAAATGTTCAAAAAGGATGAAAAAACATTCATTCAAAACAATATGTTTTCAATCTTTTTAAAGAAAATGTATAATAAGGACATAGTCAGAGATGAGTTTAGTGTTTTTTATTAAAGACTTTTCATACATTTCAAAACAATGTGTTAAAAAGTATAATTTATCTTAAAGTTATCAAAAATTGTGACATTGTTAAAATAGGTGTGTTACTTTTTAAGATGTTAAAATGTAATTTAAAACGTTTTTCAGTAAACAAGTTAGAGTTTTTACCTTCACACAGTAATTGTAAGATTGTTCAAAACTGTTTTCAAACACACCATAATATTTAAACTACATGTTTAAAATCATATTAATACCTTACATTTTTACAAACCGTTTTGTTGAAAAATAACGAAAACTTTGGTTTGCAAAAAGATCCCATGTGTATTTTCTCAAAAGTTTAGAACAATGTGCTAAAAAGTATACATTTTCTTAAAGTTATCAAAAAATGTGGTAGTGTTAAAATGATATCAGACAAATAGTTGTGTTTTGTAACATACTTTTTAAGATGTTAAAAATGTTAAAATGTCATTTAAAACAAGTTAAAGAGTTTTTACCTTAAAATTGTTAAAACTGTTTCAAACACACCATAATATTTAAACTACATGTTTAAAATCATATCAAAAAATACCTTACGTTTTTACAAACCGTTTTGTTGAAAAATAACATGAATTAACCAGTTCGCTGTTTAAAGATGTGTAAAAGTGAACAGTGTATTTTCTCCAAAGTTTAGAGATGTTTCAAGTAATCTCCTTGAGTAATGTGAAACGCGTCCGTTCGCACCGGAGGCCTAGCCGAAAAATGACAGCCCAAGAGTGTGCAAAGGGCCACACGTAGACTCCTCCCACGACACACCTTCCACACCTGTGAGCGTGAGAAATAGAACACACACACACACACACACACACACACACACACACACACACACACACACACACACACACACACACACACACACACACACACACACACACACAATGTGGTCCTTCACATAGGCCTACAGATTTAAAAACCATTCAAAACAACATCCCGATGTGCAATCATTTAAAACAAGTTTAAAATAAATAAATAAAGTATGGAATATAAGTTTTTGAACATTTAAACGATTTTGAACATTTATAAATTTGTGTGTTGCAAAAGCAGAAGTCTATTTGCTTTAAATAAGGATGTACCTTTTTATTTTCTTTAAATAAAGATTTGCCCTTACTTATGTTTTAATTTCTTTAAATCAGTCTGATGACATATTTCTGTGATTAATTGATTAGTAATGTTGCGAGGGGGTTTCCTCACACGAGTAAAAGCACTTTAGATGTGTTTGTGGCAAACACATTGTATTTACTTAATGTATTTAACATTTTAAATGTTTTTCTTCTGTCCAACTTACATTTCATATGAATTACCTGAGATGTTTAACAACCACATAAAGGGAATGCATGTTGATTAGTACACTGTACCACTACCGTCACTGTAGTATTCTGAGGAAAAATCAGTTACTTACTTGGGATAATCTCATTAAAGTCAAAAACATTTGTTTAATTTATAAAATCAGACATGGTCTAGCACCTCATTCTTCCTGTGTGCATTTAAACATTATATATTTATTTTATATAAAATGTATTTCTTAACCATAATGTGGTGTATGTAATTTTATTTTTGTGACGCCTTTAAGGTTGCCTTTTATTACACCCGGCTGAGGGACTAACCTGGGCTAACTTGGGTACATTTACATTGTTTTAATGCTGATTAATGTAACACGACCACCCTTTCAAATAAAGAGAAAATGAAAATGAAAAAGTACGTTTCAGGCAAAGTACAAACATGCAATGTTCGAGAAAAGATCAAATTGGTGTAGTCTTACAAATTGGTGGTTTAGGTCTCACCCCAAATTGTGTTGGGATGACCCAGACATACCTTTACTAAAATAAACTTTATGGAAGTCATTTTCAAGCTGTGAGTATGCTTCGACACGTAACTATACCATATTTTATATATTATGGTCCCATGTTGCTTTAAAGTCTTTGTTTGTTTGTTTGTTTGTTTGTTATTAACTAATACTTTTTATTTTTTAACTAACACTTCAACATCCTACACAAATTAAAGAGACATATGAGCTAAGAATGTTCTCTAACACCAAATAAACAGATAATGGAATGTTTTAAATCTACAATATGTTAGACATTACTCAGTATGTGTGTAAATAATTGTTTAAATCTTTGGGCGTATTTTACACACATCAACATATTTTGTCAGAAAGTTCCACACTCTTGTAAAGCCTATGAACTTTAAAACATAATCTTTATACAGAAATCACACATGTCCAAAACAAACATACAAGACCAAGACCAAAAGACCAAATCACTAAGAAAAAGAGGGATGAAAAGCATTTGTTTATAAGAAATACACAAAAGTTTGCAAATGACGGTTTATCATTAGTTTTTAGTCATCTTGCTCAGATAGCAGATGACACCGTTCACATCTTGTTTCTCAGATTGTACATGTTTTAGGCGAAGACTTTTCTTTGAGAGCCGTCAACATTCAGTGGTTATAGGAATAAATAATAATTAAGAATTTATGCGATAGTCTTTCTGTTTGAGAATGCTTGACTATCTATGACTACTATGACGCTGAATCACACAAAGTATAATAAGTGCATGCTGTTTTACACTTAAACTATTACCACAGAATCAGTTAAATTAAAGCTTGAGTTAAGTTAAAACCAAACGTATCTTCATACCTGTTGTGCCAGACACAAATTGTTCTAACAAATCTTTTTTGTTTTATAAATACTCGTTTCTTAGTTCTTTATGCAAAAAAGCAGATTAATTAAAAACAACAACAATACAAATAGTGTAAGTTGACATAAACAAAACATCCCCTGATCATCCCATAAGTTATAGTAAACATTTACAATGTGTAATTCTGTCAGTTTGACACGATGTACCTGTATACCATAATGCAAACACATTTGAGGGTAAAAAGGGATATTTTTAAAACCATAAAATAACTAATTTTATATTCTGGCATATGTGCTGTTCACTTTCGACTTGTTCACATTCTTGCACATGGGTATTCAAAAGAGATTGTTTTACCCGTTGTAAATTTAGGTATGATAGTATGTTTCTAGATTATTTATTTTGACAGCTAATATAGAAAGTTGAAGAGTTCGTTGATTATATCAATTCAATGAAGATTGAATAATCTTTGAATTACAGTAATTATTTGTATGTCTCATCCATGAAGATGCAACAATGTTGGATGTTTTGAGAACCAGAACCAAGATAACTGAGGAGTTGAACTTTAGCTATAGTCTGTGCTCCCCATTTATTAATATGACTGGAGGCAGTGTGTAATAAAATAATAATAATTTTTAAAAACCACTCCGTATTTCATGATTCCTAATTCGTTACTGTCCCAATTAAGCACAAATTAACTGTATTCAGTTGTTTAGGCACTAAACCAGTCCAATATATTAGTCAAACTCATTTTTATGTTAAAATAATTAAGATTTCATGGCTCCGCCAGGACATGACAGCGATTAGGATCCTCCCTAGCCACACTGTTGTGTAGGGTGTACGGGGTTTGTCATCAGGAAGGCATAAATAACTATGTAAATGACAGTCACAATACATCAGAAGAAGTAACTGCAAGTCCTGCATGTCACCAGAGAGAAGTTTTTTTTTTTTTTTTTTTTTACTCAATCAAGTTACAATTTTTTTACTAAGCATCACAAGATCAAACACATATGCATGCTGTTCGCAATAGATCCATAACACTCATTTAGGTATGATAGTATCGAATTAGGAATCATGAAATACGGAGTGGTTTTTAAAAATTATTATTATTTTATTACACACTGCCTCCAGTCATATTAATAAATGGGGAGCACAGACTATAGCTAAAGTTCAACTCCTCAGTTATCTTGGTTCTGGTTCTCAAAACATCCAACATTGTTGCATCTTCATGGATGAGACATACAAATAATTACTGTAATTCAAAGATTATTCAATCTTCATTGAATTGATATAATCAACGAACTCTTCAACTTTCTATATTAGCTGTCAAAATAAATAATCTAGAAACATACTATCATACCTAAATTTACAACGGGTAAAACAATCTCTTTTGAATACCCATGTGCAAGAATGTGAACAAGTCGAAAGTGAACAGCACATATGCCAGAATATAAAATTAGTTATTTTATGGTTTTAAAAATATCCCTTTTTACCCTCAAATGTGTTTGCATTATGGTATACAGGTACATCGTGTCAAACTGACAGAATTACACATTGTAAATGTTTACTATAACTTATGGGATGATCAGGGGATGTTTTGTTTATGTCAACTTACACTATTTGTATTGTTGTTGTTTTTAATTAATCTGCTTTTTTGCATAAAGAACTAAGAAACGAGTATTTATAAAACAAAAAAGATTTGTTAGAACAATTTGTGTCTGGCACAACAGGTATGAAGATACGTTTGGTTTTAACTTAACTCAAGCTTTAATTTAACTGATTCTGTGGTAATAGTTTAAGTGTAAAACAGCATGCACTTATTATACTTTGTGTGATTCAGCGTCATAGTAGTCATAGATAGTCAAGCATTCTCAAACAGAAAGACTATCGCATAAATTCTTAATTATTATTTATTCCTATAACCACTGAATGTTGACGGCTCTCAAAGAAAAGTCTTCGCCTAAAACATGTACAATCTGAGAAACAAGATGTGAACGGTGTCATCTGCTATCTGAGCAAGATGACTAAAAACTAATGATAAACCGTCATTTGCAAACTTTTGTGTATTTCTTATAAACAAATGCTTTTCATCCCTCTTTTTCTTAGTGATTTGGTCTTTTGGTCTTGGTCTTGTATGTTTGTTTTGGACATGTGTGATTTCTGTATAAAGATTATGTTTTAAAGTTCATAGGCTTTACAAGAGTGTGGAACTTTCTGACAAAATATGTTGATGTGTGTAAAATACGCCCAAAGATTTAAACAATTATTTACACACATACTGAGTAATGTCTAACATATTGTAGATTTAAAACATTCCATTATCTGTTTATTTGGTGTTAGAGAACATTCTTAGCTCATATGTCTCTTTAATTTGTGTAGGATGTTGAAGTGTTAGTTAAAAAATAAAAAGTATTAGTTAATAACAAACAAACAAACAAACAAACAAAGACTTTAAAGCAACATGGGACCATAATATATAAAATATGGTATAGTTACGTGTCGAAGCATACTCACAGCTTGAAAATGACTTCCATAAAGTTTATTTTAGTAAAGGTATGTCTGGGTCATCCCAACACAATTTGGGGTGAGACCTAAACCACCAATTTGTAAGACTACACCAATTTGATCTTTTCTCGAACATTGCATGTTTGTACTTTGCCTGAAACGTACTTTTTCATTTTCATTTTCTCTTTATTTGAAAGGGTGGTCGTGTTACATTAATCAGCATTAAAACAATGTAAATGTACCCAAGTTAGCCCAGGTTAGTCCCTCAGCCGGGTGTAATAAAAGGCAACCTTAAAGGCGTCACAAAAATAAAATTACATACACCACATTATGGTTAAGAAATACATTTTATATAAAATAAATATATAATGTTTAAATGCACACAGGAAGAATGAGGTGCTAGACCATGTCTGATTTTATAAATTAAACAAATGTTTTTGACTTTAATGAGATTATCCCAAGTAAGTAACTGATTTTTCCTCAGAATACTACAGTGACGGTAGTGGTACAGTGTACTAATCAACATGCATTCCCTTTATGTGGTTGTTAAACATCTCAGGTAATTCATATGAAATGTAAGTTGGACAGAAGAAAAACATTTAAAATGTTAAATACATTAAGTAAATACAATGTGTTTGCCACAAACACATCTAAAGTGCTTTTACTCGTGTGAGGAAACCCCCTCGCAACATTACTAATCAATTAATCACAGAAATATGTCATCAGACTGATTTAAAGAAATTAAAACATAAGTAAGGGCAAATCTTTATTTAAAGAAAATAAAAAGGTACATCCTTATTTAAAGCAAATAGACTTCTGCTTTTGCAACACACAAATTTATAAATGTTCAAAATCGTTTAAATGTTCAAAAACTTATATTCCATACTTTATTTATTTATTTTAAACTTGTTTTAAATGATTGCACATCGGGATGTTGTTTTGAATGGTTTTTAAATCTGTAGGCCTATGTGAAGGACCACATTGTGTGTGTGTGTGTGTGTGTGTGTGTGTGTGTGTGTGTGTGTGTGTGTGTGTGTGTGTGTGTGTGTGTGTGTGTGTGTGTGTGTGTGTGTGTTCTATTTCTCACGCTCACAGGTGTGGAAGGTGTGTCGTGGGAGGAGTCTACGTGTGGCCCTTTGCACACTCTTGGGCTGTCATTTTTCGGCTAGGCCTCCGGTGCGAACGGACGCGTTTCACATTACTCAAGGAGATTACTTGAAACATCTCTAAACTTTGGAGAAAATACACTGTTCACTTTTACACATCTTTAAACAGCGAACTGGTTAATTCATGTTATTTTTCAACAAAACGGTTTGTAAAAACGTAAGGTATTTTTTGATATGATTTTAAACATGTAGTTTAAATATTATGGTGTGTTTGAAACAGTTTTAACAATTTTAAGGTAAAAACTCTTTAACTTGTTTTAAATGACATTTTAACATTTTTAACATCTTAAAAAGTATGTTACAAAACACAACTATTTGTCTGATATCATTTTAACACTACCACATTTTTTGATAACTTTAAGAAAATGTATACTTTTTAGCACATTGTTCTAAACTTTTGAGAAAATACACATGGGATCTTTTTGCAAACCAAAGTTTTCGTTATTTTTCAACAAAACGGTTTGTAAAAATGTAAGGTATTAATATGATTTTAAACATGTAGTTTAAATATTATGGTGTGTTTGAAAACAGTTTTGAACAATCTTACAATTACTGTGTGAAGGTAAAAACTCTAACTTGTTTACTGAAAAACGTTTTAAATTACATTTTAACATCTTAAAAAGTAACACACCTATTTTAACAATGTCACAATTTTTGATAACTTTAAGATAAATTATACTTTTTAACACATTGTTTTGAAATGTATGAAAAGTCTTTAATAAAAAACACTAAACTCATCTCTGACTATGTCCTTATTATACATTTTCTTTAAAAAGATTGAAAACATATTGTTTTGAATGAATGTTTTTTCATCCTTTTTGAACATTTTCACATTGAGAACTAGTAATCGTGGGGTGACACCCCCCACCCCACCACTCTTCAGGTGTTCACACCCCTAAGGGATGGTTTGGGGATTCACACAGTCACATGACATCCTCGGAAGTGGGTGGAGAAAGGGGCCTGGTTATCGTGGGAAAATCCCACGCTGTGTGTGCAAAGCCATAAATGGGGAGGGGAGGGGTTTTATGAGCTGAACGGTCACTAGGACCCTGAGTGTGGGAATCTGTTGTTATTTTTTCTCACGCATCAACACCTGGCGTGGGTGGGGTCTAGGTGTGGGAGGGTCTAGGGGTGGAGTCTGTGTCAGGTTAGTTTGTAGTCAGTCTTGGGATTGTCTCTGGTGTGTTCGGACGTGTTTCGTGGAGCTCCCGGGAAATTACATTTACACAGCTTTTGGAATTAAAATCTCTAAAGTTTTGGATATATCTTTTGAGATGGATTAATACCTTTGGACAATCCCGCTGGTGCTGGATGTATCTTTGCTGGTGGATTAAATCTTTAAACAGGATAACAAAACAGGTTGTAAAAACGTAAGTCAGTTTTTTAAAATGTATGCATGTATGTGTTTTTAATATTATGATTTTTAACATAAAGTTTTGATATGCTTTAATATTTGTTTGATAGAAAAAAATGCACTACACGTTGTTTTAGAAGTTTTAATGCTAAAGCGTTTTGATAACTTTTAGAAAATGCATTTTAACCTTTTACAAATGTGTAATAAACATTAAAGATATGTGTATTTTAACTTTATACAGCATTTTAATATTTTTAAACGATGTGTAATTGTGAAAAGTGCAACTTCAAATATAGTAATTAGATGTATTTGCATAATATAATTTTAATACACATGGTTTTAGACGTTTTAAGAAAACAACTATTTACTTGATATAATTTTAATATTAGCACAGTGTATGAACACTAAAGACAATAGTATCTTAATGATATAAGTTGTTTTAATAGTTTTAAGCACTGTGTGTTATTGTGAAAAACACAACTTTTTTAAATGTATGATAAAAAATAGTTGTAAATGTATGATAGAAACAACCGATTTTAGATGTTTTAAGAAAACATAAATATTTGCATGATATAATTTTAATACACACGGTTTTAGATGTTTTTAATGCTAACGCATTTTGATAACTTTAAGAAAACACTTTTAAACTTTTTTTCATGTGTATGAACACTAAAGACAATAGTATCTTAATGATATAAGTTATTTTAATAGTTTTAAGCACCGTGCGTTATTGTGAAAAACACACCTTCTTTAAATGTAGATAGAACTATTGTTTGATGTAATTTTAATACAACCGTCTTTAGATGTTTTAAGTAAAAAACTATTTACATGATATAATTTAAACACCCGCTGTTTTAGTTATTATTGTGATTGCAAACACTTTTTTAAAACATATGGTTTATGTAAAATGGAACATTTTACTAAATAATGTGTAAAGGTAAAGGTCTACACTGTGTTTTAATGATATAAAAATGACTTAATGGTTTTTAATCACTGAGTGTTATGTGAAAAGTACACCTTTTTTTAAATGTATGATAAAAATAGAACTATTGTTTTAGATGTATTTGCATAATATAATTTTAATACACGTGGTTTTAGACGTTTTAAGAAAACAACTATTTACTTGATATAATTTTAATATTAGCACCGTGTATGAACACTAAAGACAATAGTATCTTAATGATATAAGTTATTTTAATAGTTTTAAACACTGTGTTATTGTGAAAAACACAACTTTTTTAAATGTATGATAGAAAATAGTTGTAAATGTATGATAGAAATAGTTTTAATACAACCGATGTTAGATGTTTTAAGAACTAAAACACTTTGATAACTTTAAGAAATGCAGTTTAAACAACTTACAAGTGTGTGTGAACACTGAAGACATATTAGATCTATTTGTTTGATGTAATTTTAATACAAGCGATGTTAGATGTTTTAAGAAAACATAACTATTTACTTGATATAATTTTAATACACTCTGTTTTAGTTATTATTGTGATTGAAAACACTTTTTTAAAACAGATGTTTTATGTAAAATGGAACATTACTGTGTTTTAATGATATAAATGGATTTAATGGTTTTAAATCACTACATGTTAATATAAAAAACACTAAACCTATCTCTGTTTTCTGCCATCCTTCTTAAAAGGATTGAAAATGTATTGTTTTGAATGTTTTTCCATCATTTTGAACATTTTTACATTGATCAAGTCAGATACCCGTAACAGGTGTACAGCAGGTGTTCCGTCCGGACCGGGTCCGATGGGATGGGTTTCGGTGCCGGTTCGGATGGGAGGGGTTCCGTACCGTGGGAATTCCCACGGTCACATGACCTCTCCGGAAGTGGGTGGGAGGGGGCGGGACTAAGCGTGGGAAAAGGGGGCGGATCTAAGTGTGGGGGAAAAGGGGCGGGGCTAAGCGTGGGAAAAAGGGGCGTGGTCAATCAAGGGTCATAAATCACTCAAAGTGACAAAAACCGCCCTATATTCTCTCTCTTCTGTTATTCTTTAATATGGAGAACGATATTTAGAATTATATCTTTATCGTCATCTTTATAGTTATCGTGCTTGGTGTGAACGGGCCTTAACAGTGTGATTTCTTTCACACTGAACTATACCCAGACAGTAACATAGGGGCTGTTTACACCTGGCCCCTTCATGCATTTTCTAAGATCGGATAGCTATCTGATTTATCAAAATGATTCCATTTACACCTGGTCACATAAATGTGTTTTTGCAAAACGGATGTAAATCCGATCTTCAACTCCCACGCTATATGCAGATTTAATGGAGTGCAAGTCACCGAAAGCAACAGATATGAGCTGCATTTTATTGATCATCGGCTAACTTCAAAATCAAAGACAGCAATAAGAAAGAAAGTGGCAACAGCCCTGGTAAGATCATTTTGTTTCTTTACTTTTAATGAAGATGATTGTGTTAAGCGTCTGCGACTTACTTTCACTTTGATTTGCGATAGTTTGCACGTTGACTTGATGAATAACGTTAGACACTCAGCTGCTCAGCTGCTCATCTGCGGTAGTGTTACCGTAGCGTTGTTTTAGCATTTTTGGGAGGAGTAAAATTTACATATGTGGTTTCAACAACCAGATGCATTTACACTTGTCCAGTTTCGTATGGAATGCGGCCCAGACCACCTCCTGATGTGGTTTGAGCGATCGGATTCAAATCCGTCTAGAATGCGTTTCGGAGGGCATTTAGACCTGGTCTTTTCACGATCGGATAGCTATCCGATCACATAAAACGCATGAAGGGGCCAGGTGTAAACAGCCCCATAGTGTCGGCCCAGTTCCGGGCCACATTTGGTACATGTGCATCCCATGCATACCAGATGTGAGCCAGATCTGGGCTGACATTATGTTGCTGTCTAGGAAGATTCATTCTTGTTGCTTTTTACAATAAAAGCTGCAGTTTAATAAAGTTAAATGTAGGATTATTAATTAGTTTTCCAAGTTTAGGGTACGCTTAGACGACAGCGATGTACTAAAAACTGAAACGTTTTTCCTTTGCGTTTTTCAAGTGCAGGCGACAATGTTGTCAAAACAATTCCTGTTCACAAGGATCAGCAAAAACGGCTAAAAACACTGTATTCTGTTGTCAGGCCAGTAGATGGCCTTTACACTTTGTAACGAAACACATGCGGATAGAGGACTTCCGGTTTTGATATGAGAGAGTAACACACGCTTCACGACAACTCCGTCAGAACATCTCTTTAGTAACCGTTAACATTAATAAAATTCCAGTCCCGCATCCTGCAAACTACTAGCCGACTTTAGGATTCAGTTTGTTCAGTTTTCTAAATATGGCGGGCAAATCTCGAAAAGCTCCAGATGTGGCGCCAATGTGGAGGAATCACCTGAGAAAGACACTCCAGAGTCTGGTAATTCAGCTATCCTCAATGCGATCTCCTCTCTTCGAGCGGAACTTCTTTTAATCAAATCTGACATTGGGGAAATTATTGACTCAAAGATCGAGCAGCTTGCTGTCACTATCCGAGGGGAATTATCAGCGTTTAAAAATGAGGCCAATGTGGCAATTTCTGAGGTTAAAGTTACGGTGGGCGATCATGCTGCGAAATTAACGAGCCTGGAAAATTATGCTTCCACTTCTTCTGACAAGATGGTTAAGATGGAACAAGATTTGAGAAAGCTAAAGCTTACAGTGGAGCAACTCACAGAAAAATGCACAGATCTCGAAAGCTGCAGCAGAAGACAAAACATCCGCATACTGAACATTAAAGAGCTGAATCCGGAGTTAAACCTAGAGATTTCGTTGCCCAGACTCCTTGCAGAGGCCCTGTCACTAGACAAACCCCTGCTCGTGGACCGCGCCCACCGAGCTCTACGTGCCTGTTCTGGAAGTGATGAACCACCACGGGCCTTCATTCTGCGTTTGCATTACGTCCATGAGATGGAAGAAATAATGCAAAAGGCCGCTAGGATGCAACAGATTTTCTTTAAAGGCCAAAGAGTTCCCTTTTGAGGGAACTTACCACTGCGTAGAGAATCGACTCTTTGGGGACGCTCCCTTAGTGTGCGCCTCTGAAGTAAGAATGAAACTATTCCAATCCTGATTGGCGTTGCGTCATGACGTAACATGTGACGGCATACCCGGAAGTATAAAAGTGACGCTGAAAAACACACATACCAGCTTTCGCTCTTCAGCAAGCGCTCTGTGTTGAAACTGTCTCTGTCTTTTTGGTGTTGTTTGTCTGATCTATATATATATTATGGCGAGTGAACAGTTTGTCTGATGTGTGCACCCCTGCCCAAGATTCATCACGGGTGGGGACACACATCAGCTTTGTGTAAACTGTTTGGGAGCGCAGCACGCACAGGCAGCTCTTGAGGGATCTGCTTGTGCTCACTGTGAAGCGCTATCTTTAAGAGTGTTGCGCTCCCGTTTGGCTATATTCAATGAGGGTGGCCAAGCTCGCGATCCCGCGGTTCAGGACCCGCATCCGTTGAGGCGGCACGGAGAATGAGATCGTGGGGATCACAAAAGGATCTGGCAGACGAGAACGAGACTGCTGAGGCACTTTCTCGTTCATCATCTGCAGATGCTATAACACCCGTTCACGGTGTAGAAGACCGCGCTGCGGCCAGACTCAATATTAACTGGCCACAAGATAAGCAGGAAGATTCTCGTCATAGCAAGTTAGACGAGAGATTCCTGCAGCGCAGGTCACAACCTCGGCGCCGGGGTTTGCCTTTTTTCCCGGATCTTCATAAAGAGATCTCTAGATCCTGGGAAAAAACGCACTCCTCTCGTATCTCATCCCCACTACGTGTGATTATAGTAATGTGATGAGTGCGAGTGAGGCGGGTTATGGCAAGATGCCGCAGATGGAGGAAGCCTTGGCAAGCTATCTTTCTCCTGAAGCAGCATCTTCGCTCAAAGCCCCGGCGCTGCCCAGTAGACCATGCAGAGAAACATCAGCATTAGTCGGTAGGGCATATATGGCGGCTTGTCGGGCTGGTGCGTCTTTACATTCCATGGCAATTTTGCAAGCGAACCAGGCCGACCTCCTTAAAGCAGAACTTGGTAACTAATAAAGTTAATAAAGCTGTCTAGAAATCATTTGGATGGTTAAACAACCTGTTCTGGTGATATTGGTGACTTTCCTAGCTCCCACCAGCGTTCCCAGGCGGAAAACCAACCTTGCAACATGGGGACTACCGTCCCGGCAAAATGAAAATAGGAAGTCTCGTGAGAAGCGAGACGAGAACAAGCGAGAAACACAAACTGCTTTACGGGTTGATAACAGAATACAAAATGTACATGTCAATGTTCTATGATAATGTGTATGATGTATTACCCACCTCGGTAGAAAGCTCCGCAAGTAAAGTTGGCCGGCTCCGATAATAACAAATGCACGTGAGCAGCGGTTAGAACGGGGGAGAAGGGTGCCGCAAGTGAGTTTTTTTTACGATAGTGTTGTGAAGTATATGGCCTACAGCTGTAGGGGAGCTCGTGGGGAAAACATGCGACAACAAAAGGGAAAATCATGCGAAGAAGACTAGATGTTGCCGAATTCTGCTTTAAGGACTTAGATGAAGGCGAGGGTCCCACTCCATCTGATATCGCGGAATTGAGAAGGGCCACAGATTTTTCTCTCCGAGCCACAAGAGAAACGGCACGCTCTATCGGCCGTTCTATGGCAGCTATGGTGGCTACGGAGAGGCATCTGTGGCTTAATTTATCGGGAATTAAGGATAGGGATAGATCCTTTTTGTTGGACACACGGCTTTCGCCTTCTGGCCTGTTCGGTGACGCAGTTTCTACTGTCGCCGACAGGTTTCAGGAGGCGAAGAAACAATCTGCGGTGTTCCAGCAGTTCCTTCCTTGCCGATCTAAGCCTGTTAAGAGGGCTGGTCTAAGTGGCCAGCCACAGCCGTCAACCAGCTCCTCATACCGGCAAGAGCAGAAAGTAAGCGTTGCCTCTAGAGCCCCTCCCTCTGGAGCCTGGCAACAGAGGAAACGCGCTCAGCCAAAGCCCGCCGGCCAGAAAGGCGACCTGAGGGCCGTCATTCAGGCCAAAAGAGCGGGAAAGAGGTCCTAGCCGAAATGGTAGGATCTCAGAGGGCTGTCCCCCCGCTGTGAGACAACCAAGGTTGTTTTCACAGCGGAGCCCTCAGGAAAAAGATGTTATCCCGCCATCCCTGATGCTTCGGGCGACATCGATTTGACATCGACATCAACCTTACAGGGTGTTCGCCACAAATTTTTTTTAAAAAAAAGAGCGACCACTATGGTCACAAAAAAATTCTCATCTAGTTCCTGCCGTTCTATCGCTTCAGGAAGACGAGAACAGTGCTCAAAAAATACCCGAGACCAGCCTCGAGACCCCTTAGTAGAAGTTCTGGGAAATTGGCAAAATTTTCCAAATATATCTATATGGGTCCTGAATATAATAAAACATGGTTACAGATTGCTGTTCGGTCACAGACCCCCCAACTTTGCAGGGGTGGTGCCGACTACAGTGGTTCCAGAACAGGCTCGGGTTATGGAACAAGAAGTACAGACTCTTCTGGTCAAAGGGGCCATAGAAATCGTTCCCCTACCAGACAGAGTGTCAGGGTTTTACAGCCGTTATTGGTTCAAAGAAGGATGGAGGTCTGAGGCTGATTTTAGATTTAAGGCATCTGAATCTGGCTCTGAGGAGGTTTGGATTCAAAATGCTCACCATTCCCATTATAGTGAATCAAATCAGGTCCGAGGACTGGTTTGTCACGATAGACCTAAAAGACGCCTATTTTCACATCTCCATCCTTCCATGTCACAGGAGGTTCCTAAGGTTTGCTTTCGGGGGGCGAAGCATACCAATATCGGGTTCTTCCATTCGGCCTAGCACTCTCTCCCCCGAACATTCACAAAGTGTATGGATGCAGCTCTGGCTGAATTACATCGACGACTGGCTCATATTGGCTCAGTCTCGGGAGATGGCAGTTCGGCATCGAGATGTCGTCCTTGCTCATATTCAGAATTTAGGGTTGAGACTCAACATGAAAAAGAGTGTGCTAGAACCAGTTCAGAAAACTATTTTTCTGGGGGTGGTGTGGGATTCCGTTACGATGCGGGCACGAATGTCTCCCGCACGTATCGAGTCTATCCTAAACATGGTTTCTGGAATAAGGCTAGGCCAGGCTATTACTGTAAAGCGATTTCAAAGAATGCTGGGCCTCATGGCAGCGGCATCAAACATAATAACTTTGGGCCTTCTCCACATGAGGCCCCTTCAGTGGTGGTTGAAAACCAAGGGGTTTTCCGCCAAGGGAAATCCATTTCGCATGATCAGAGTAACGCGCAGATGCCTTCGTGCTCTAGTGATATGGAAGAAACCTTGGTTTCTGTCCCAAGGACCAGTGTTGGGAGTGTCATGTTGCCGGAAAACCGTTTCGACAGACGCCTCCCTCACTGGCTGGGGCGCGGTCATGGACGGCCGCTTTGCCAGGTGTCTGTGGCAGGACCATCATCATTCTTGGCACATAAATTGCCTAGAGATGTTGGCTGTTTTCAGGGCTCTGAGGAGCTTCCTTCCAGACATCAAAGGCTACCATGTCATGATACGTTCGGACAATACATCAGTGGTGGCTTATCTGAACCGACAAGGGGGACTCAGATCACGCCCTCTGTGCAGACTGGCGCATCAGATTATTCTTTGGTCCCAGGGGAAAATACTGTCCATCAAAGCAATGTATATTCCGGGGGTTCAGAATCAGGGAGCAGACATCCTGTCGAGGCAGGGGCTGAGGCCCGGGGAATGGAGACTTCATCCAGATGTGGTGAAGTTGATATGGGAGAGATTTGGACCAATGGAGGTGGATCTATTTGCGTCTCGAGAGACGTCCCACTGTCCACTTTGGTTCTCCCTCTCACATCCAGCCCCATTGGGGTTGGATGCCATGGTACAGGCCTGGCCGAGGCTTCGCCTGTACGCATTTCCCCCGATCACTCTGCTTCCGGGAGTCCTGGAAAGGGTACGTCAAGAGGGCATCGATCTACTTCTGGTTGCCCCAATGTGGCCGAGCCCGGGTATGGTTTTCAGATGTAATATCACTCCTGATAGCTCCGCCATGGCAGATTCCTCTGAGGAGGGATCTGTTGTCTCAGGCGGAGGGCACAATTTTCCACCCTCACCCAGAGCTGTGGAATCTGTGGGTCTGGCCTCTGAGGGGGCTCAGTACCTACATGCTGGTCTATCAGCTGGGGTGGTTGAAACCATACTTAGCTCTAGGGCTCCGTCCACTAGGAGATTATATGGCCTCAATTGGAATGTTTTTGTCACTTGGTGTAGAGAACAGGAGTTAGATCCAGTAAACTGCCCGGTGGCTTCAGTTCTGGAGTTTTTGCAAGATCGTTTCTCTGCGGGTCTCTCCCCTTCCACGCTTAAAGTGTATGTGGCTGCTATTGATGCTTTCCACGCACCATTAAGTGATGGGCCTCTGGGGAGGCACCAGTTGGTCATACGTTTCCTCCGTGGTACTTGGAGGATGAGACCGACAACCAGGTCCAGGGTTCCGGCCTGGGACCTGGCAGTGGTTCTCGAAGGGTTATCCCTGACCCCCTTCGAACCTCTGCAGTCGGCTTCGCCTAGGGATCTTACGCTAAAAATGGTATTTCTCTTAGCTATTACCTCTCTTAAGAGGTTGGGAGATCTCCATGCCCTGGCAGTGACACCAGCTTGCTTGGAGTTTGTCCCTGGCAGAGTTAAAGCCTTTTTGCACCCGAGTCCGGTTCCTACAAATACGGCTCGGTCCACGGTCCTTCAGGCTTTCCATCCTCGACCTCATGTGTCGGCAGAAGAAGAGAAGCTTCATTTGCTCTGCCCCGTCAGAGCTTTGAGCATGTACCTCGAGAGGTCCTCTTCTTGGAGGAGGTCGGACCAATTATTAGTGTGTTTTGGGTCACCTAAGAAGGGGCTCCCGGCATCCAAGCAAACTATTAGTAATTGGATTGTACAAGCTATTACCTCAGCTTACAAGGTGCACGACATGCCTTCACCTTTTTCTGTTAGGGCTCATTCGACTAGAGGCATGGCTTCCTCTAGGGCCGTCCTTTCGGGAGTCCCCCTCCAGGAGATCTGTGAGGCAGCCGGATGGGCTACCCCGCACACTTTTATTAGGTTCTACAGTTTACATCTCCCTAGTACATCTGGCGCACACGTGCTCTCGTCCTAGTTAAGTGCCTGAGTCAGTTTCACTCCGGGACAGGCCTGTTTTTCGGTGCGTGGCCTAGTGGGTATTCTTTCCCCAAAGAGTCGATTCTCGACGCAGTGTTAAGTTCCCTTGAAAGGGAACGTCTCGGGTTATGACTATAACCCTTGTTCCCTGAGAAGGGAACGAGACACTGCGTCGTTCTGCCACGCCCCTCGAGGCCTTAGAGCGTCTTGCTTCATCGCGAGGCTGGTATGTGTGTGTTTCAGCGTCACTTTTATACTTCCGGGTATGCCGTCACGTTACGTCATGACGCAACGCCAATCAGGATTGGAATAGTTTCATTCTTACTTCAGAGGCGCACGCTAAGGGAGCGTCCCCTAAGAGTCGATTCTAGACGCAGTGTCTCGTTCCCTTCTCAGGGAACAAGGGTTATAGTCATAACCCGAGACGTTAACATTTTCCCGGACTATCCGCCTGCTGTGGTAAAGCGACGCACACTATTCAAACGTGCGAGGGAGTTGTTGAAGGATAAGCCCGGAGTTAAATACGGACTGCAATATCCAGCGAAACTGAGAGTCTCGCACAACGGCAAAGAGTATTTCTTTACTGATCCGGACAAAGCGGTCAAGTTTGCTGAAGGTAACTTAGAAGTCTAAGGGATGCTGTTGGACTGAGTCAATTAAGATCTACATAACGTGACTGACGAAAACACATTAGCTTTTTACGTGATAAAAAATCATGTAATGTTATGTTACTTTGAGATGTTCATCCTGAACACTTTATTACGGAGTTGTGCTGATACAAGTTTTTTTCGTGTGTGTGTGGAAGTTTAAGGTTTGATACCATTTTGAAGGTTTGTTAGGTTTTTTTTTTCTTGTTTGTTATATTCTTTGTTATTTTATAAATTGTTATTTGTAATTTGACTTACTAGTATTGTTATTTTGTATATTTCATAATTCCGTGTCGCGCCGCGAGTTCTGTAGTCGGTCAGATGACGGGATTAATATTTGAGTTTTGGGGAATGGGGGGTAGGGGCCTGTTTAAAATGGTGCAAAGTATGAAACGAGTAGTGACGATGACTAGCCTGATATTCAATCTCGTAAAGAATAACGACAACTCAAAGTAACAGAAACGGTCTTAAGTTTCTTTAAACTTAAGTAACAGAAACGGTCTTAACGGTCTTTTTGACTTTGACTCCGACTTCGTCTACTCTGTGCGTCTCTCTGCCCAGGAGGACGCGATCATCTCTTTGATTTCAGACCATGCCCCAGTTTCATTTGAAGTTGTCCTTGATCAAACATCTTCTATCCGCCCTCTATGGAGGATGGACCCTCAACTTTTTAAAGACCCTAAGTTCATTGATTTCATGAGTTCACAACTGGAATTTTTTTTTTTTTTTTTTGATAGCAAAGATAAGCCAGAGACATCACCGGGACTGCTTTGGGAAACTTTAAAAGCTTATATAAGAGCTTGTGTTATATCATATCAGGGGTCTCGAAGCTATTCAAAACGAAACTAATTGATTTAGGGAACAAATTCATCAGTTAGACAATGAAAACGCACTAAACCCTTCCCCAGATATTCATAAGAAAATTTTACGGTTAAGGTTTGAATACAACAAAATAGTCTCTACTAAAATAAATAAAGCGTTTCATTTGTTAAACACAAATACTTTGAATTTGGGGAGAAGCCCATAAATCATTTTGAATTTGCGCATGCGCGTGCGGTCTATGTTTGTGTTTGGAGCTCCGTCGAATTGATTCATTAATCCTTGATTTTCTTCTTTACCACTCAATTATAAACAGGCACTTTCTATTTTTATATCATGTGAACTTATCCTCGATAATATTCCTTATAAAAAACAATCGGATTGCTTTGATATCGCTACTTAGATCCAACTTTCCGAATCTCGGCTACTAGCCTTTAGCCCGCCAGCATTTCACGCGTGGCCTCGCGCCTATCGAGCGTCTCATTTTACACTCGGTTCTCTGAAAGCTTCTCTGAAAGTAGAGACACACGTTGATTGTGCTTAGAGCCTGCATCAACGGGGCATAAGCACATGCGTGTGCGGTCTGTGTTTGTTTTTGGAGCTCCGTCAAATTTATTATATCTATTATAATGGCGAACATATCGGATGTGTGTCTAACGTTACCTCTGAGTGCAGGTGAGGACACATTCGAGCTGATTTCGGTACGATTGGAGCTGGAGTCGGTGGAGAAGCAGATTCGTGTTCTGCTGGAGAAGCAAGCCGAGCTGCGAGATCGGCGATCAGCGCTTGAAACATCACGCGCCGATGGTCACAAGTCAGTGGTTAGTAACTTTTTGACTTTGACTCCGACTTCGTCTACTCTGTGCGTCTCTCTGCCCAGGAGGACGCGATCATCTCTGCCTTCAATCACTCCTGCACCCTGGGTCACGACACGAGCCAGGACCAGAGCAAGAACCTCTCCGCCCCTCCCGGTCTTCGAGATCTCCACCCGGAACCGCTTCTCCCCTCTTCGCGAGTCGGAACGCGACGACGCCGGGATCATCGGCACTTCCATGGTCCGCCATGTCCGTGCTACCTCGGGTAAAGGTAAGGTGTGCACTCACTGCTTTACTGGTGCTCGTGTTCTTGATGTTGCTGCGCAGGTTCCCGAGATCCTGAACGGTGACGAGCGCGTCGGAGCTGTCGTGCTGCACGCGGGGACGAATGATATCAGGCTGCGGCAGACGGAGGTTCTGAAGAAGGACTACAGGACTACTAACCCTAACCCTGATCGAGATGGTACGCAGCACATCGCCTAGAGCAATGATCGTCGTGTCTGGACCGCTTCCCACGTACTGACTTGGACAAGAAAGGTTCAGTAGATTATTTGCTTTAAATGAATGGTTAATGTCATGGTGTAATGAACAGAAACTGCTCTTTGTAAATAATTGGAATCTGTTTTGGGAGCGACCTAGGCTCTTCCGTCCTGATGGTCTGCACCCCAGTAGAGTCGGAGCGGCTGTTCTGTCGGACAACATCTCCAAGACGCTACAGACCATCTGACTAGTAAGTCAAAGTCCAAATCATAGTCTTTGCTGTCCCAACTTAATTGATATAAGTACCAATGTAGAACATTATATAGAAACTGTGTCTATTCCTCGCTTAGTGAAGCCAAACAACAAATCTACTGTAAGATCTAGCAAGAATATTATTGTAATTAAACCAGAAAATCTAAATATCAGTGAACAAAAACAATTTCTAAAGCTAGGTCTTCTAAACATCAGATCGCTCACACCTAAGGTGGTTATTGTAAATGAAATGGTCACAGATAATAATTTCGATGTTCTGTGCCTTACTGAAACCTGGCTTAAACCAAATGATTATTTCGGTCTAAATGAGTCTACTCCACCAGGATACTGTTATAAGCATGAGCCCCGTCTGATCGGTCGTGGCGGCGGTGTTGCAACAATCTATAGAGATATTCTTAATGTTACTCAGAAAACTTGTCATAGGTTTAATTCGTTTGAAGTACTTGTGCTAAATGTTACGCTCTTAGATGTAAGAAAGAAATCCTTATTATCTCTAGCATTGGCTACCGTATATAGACCTCCAGGGCCATATGCTGATTTCCTAAAAGATTTTGCAGACTTTCTCTCAGACCTATTGGTCAATGTCGATAAAGCAATAATTGTTGGCGACTTTAACATACACGTAGATAATACAAATGATGCGTTAGGGGCTGCGTTTACAGATCTATTAAACTCTTTTGGGGTGAAGCAAAACGTCAGTGGTCCCACTCATCGTCTAAATCACGCACCACGTGACGTTATAGACCAGGCAGAACAATCCTTCCAAACACTATAGATGAACTAGAGGAAATGACTAGCAGTATGAGCAACATTTTCTCTAGTACACTAGATATTGTTGCACCTATTAGATTAAAAAAGGTTACAGAGAAAACTAAAGCACCGTGGTACAACAGTGCTACGCATGCTATCAAGAGAGAAACTCGTAAATTAGGCAAGGCAAGGCAAGGCAAGTTTATTTATATAGCACATTTCATACACAATGGTAATTCAAAGTGCTTTACATAGGAGAAAATAAAATAATCAAAACAAATAAGAATAATTAAAACATTTTAGAATAAGAAATAAAATAAAGTACAGTAAAAACAGTCGGACGAACAGTGGCACAGTGCTCATTCAGTAAAAGCATAGCTAAACAGAAGTGTTTTGAGTCTGGATTTGAATGTGACTACTGTAGGAGCACATCTGATCTCTTCTGGAAGCTGGTTCCAGCTGCGGCTGGCATAGTAGCTAAAAGCAGACTCTCCTTGCTTAGAGTGAACCCTTGGTATTTCTAACTGATGTGATCCTAATGATCTGAGTGATCTGTTGGGTTTATATTCAGTGAGCATATCTGCAATATATTGAGGTCCTAGCCCATTGAATGATTTATATACCAGTAATAATACTTTAAAATCAATCCTAAATGTAACTGGGAGCCAGTGTAAAGACCTGAGGACTGGTGTGATATGTTCATATTTTCTGGTTCTGCTCAGAATCCTAGCAGCAGCGTTCTGTATGAGCTGCAACTGTCTTATGGTCTTTTTAGGAAGGCCAGTGAGGAGTCCATTACAATAATCCACCCTGCTGGTGATGAAAGCATGCACAAGTTTCTGTAAGTCTTGACTGGAAACAAAGCATCTAATTCTTGCAATATTTTTCAGATGATAGTATGCTGATTTAGTTATTGCTTTGACATGACTACTGAAACTAAGGTCTGACTCTAGAGACACACCAAGATTCCTGACTTGATTTTTAGTTGTTAGACCTCTAGAGTGAAGGTATGCATTCACCTTGAGAACTTCATCTTTGTTTCCAAACGCAATGACTTCAGTTTTGTCTTTGTTTAACTGAAGATAGTTTTGGCACATCCAACCATTTACTTCATCAATGCATTGGCACAGGGAGTCAATGGGGCTGTAATCGTTAGGCGATAGGGCTAAGTAGAGCTGTGTGTCGTCTGCATAGCTGTGGTAAGAGATTCGGTTCTTTCTCATTATTTGGCTCATTGGGAGCATATACAGGTTGAATAGGAGTGGCGCAAGAATTGAGCCTTGGGGGACTCCGCATGTCATGGATGTCCACTCAGACTTATGGTCTCCTATACTCACATAATAACCTCTCCCTTCTAAGTAAGACCTGAACCATTTTAGGACTATCCCAGAAAGCCCCACCCAGTTTTCAAGCCTGTCAATAAGTATGTTGTGATCGACAGTGTCAAATGCAGCACTGAGGTCGAGTAGTACCAGCACTGATAATTTGCCTGTATCAGTATTTAAGCGAATATCGTTTATTATCTTTATGAGCGCTGTCTCTGTGCTGTGATGCGATCGGAAACCAGATTGAAAATTGTCAAAGTAACCATTCAAGCTTAAGAATTTGTTCAGCTGATTGAAGACAACTTTTTCAATGATCTTGCCTATGAAGGGAAGATTTGAGATCGGTCTATAATTGCTTAATATGGTCTTATCTAGATTGCTCTTTTTCAGGAGGGGCTTGACAACTGCAGTTTTTAGGGAGTTTGGAAAACTCCCAGAGAGAAGTGAGGCATTTACCACTTCTAGGAGATCTGCTTCTAAACTGTTTAACACACTTTTGAAAAAAGATGTGGGAAGTGTGTCAAGGGCGCAGGTTGATGTTTTAAGGTGCTGTACGGTTTCTTTCAAAATTTTGCCATCAATTTCTTCGAAAACAGACATAGTAAATACTTTCTCAGGTAGTGGTCGGATCTGTATGACCCCAGCACAACTCAAGGATGAGCTGATCACCTTTCTGATATTATTGATTTTCTCAGAGAAGAAAGAAGCAAACTCACTGCACTTGCTGTCTGAGAGCATTTCACTGGGAATCTGGCTTGGGGGGTTTGTCAGTCTCTCTACAGTAGCAAAAAGAGTGCGTGTGTTGTTTAAGTTGCTGTTTATAATATTTGAGAAGAAAGTCTGTCTAGCTTTGCCTAGTTCCATATTAAAAGCATGGATGCTGTCTTTGTAGATGTTATAATGGACTACAAGTTTTGTCTTCCGCCACATGCGCTCTGCTCTTCTGCATTGTCTTTTCATATTTTGCACTGCTGTTGAGTTTCTCCAAGGTGCTTTTTGTCTACCACTATTCTTCCTGACTTTCGCAGGAGCAATATCATCAATTACACTTTTAATTTTTGAGTTAAAAGATTCAAGGAGAAAATCAACAGAGTCAGCAGATATGCTTGGTTTTAAAGATATAGCCTTCATAAATAGCACACTAGTGTTCTCATTTAAGCATCTCTTCTTGACAGACACAGATCTAGCTTCAATGGCAGGAGAGATCAAAATATCAAAGAAAATACAGAAATGATCAGACAGTGCTACATCCTTAATAACAATCGATGAGATGTTTAGACCCGTACTGATAAGTAGATCTAGAGTGTGTCCACGATTATGTGTGGGTCCATTTACATGCTGTGTCAGATCAAAAGTTTTTAAAACAGTTTTGATTTCTTTTGCCATATTGGTTTCTGCATTATCTATGTGAATGTTAAAATCTCCAGCAATGGCAAAACAGTTAAACTCAGAGGAAATTGTTGATAACAGTTCTGTAAAGTCCTCAGCAAAGGCTGGAGAGTATTTTGGAGGCCTGTAAACAATGATAAGTAAAATACGTGGAGCACCTTTTAACACAATACCCAGATATTCAAAAGATGGGTAATTCCCAAGTGATATTTGCTTACATTGATAGACATCTTTAAAAAGAGCAGCTAAGCCCCCGCCTCTCTTACCCGCTCTGCAAACACTCATAAAAGTAAAGTTAGGAGGGGATGTTTCATTGAGGACTGTTGCACTGCAGCTGTCTTCTAGCCAAGTTTCATTTAGAAGCATAAAGTCCAGGTTGTATGTGGTTATTAAGTCGTTGACTAGAAGTGATTTATTTTTAAGTGAGCGGATGTTTAAAAGTGCTAACTTAACAGTCTTACTTTTTGTCCCCACAGCGATCTTAGTTTGGCGTGTAATAGGCACCAGATTAGATGGGTTTGCTGTACGGCTTTTGAAGGCCTTAGATTTTCTATCATGTAGTTGAACAGCAATAGGGAAAGATTCAGGCACACTGGGTTCCCGCTTGTTTTGTAAACATTTAAGAAAGTTACTGTTATCATAGCGGGGACCCGACACATATCACTGAGAGCTGGTATCAGTTGTTTTTGGTACACCGCGAGCCGCTGGAGGAGGGTGCGGGCCCTGGCGCTGTGGCAGAGGCCGAAGAGCTCTCACAGGAGGAGGGGGAGGGCGAGCTGGGCCCGCAGGCTTTGGTGGTTGTGGGGCCTGCCGTTTTTTGGTTGACATCTGGGGGCTTGCAAAAGAGTGGGATAGTCTGGTTCCAGCATACACCAGTTGTTCCATTTTCTCTGAGAAGCACAGAAGTGGAGATGCTGGAGAGAGGGATAACGTGTCTTGCTCTGGTGTAATCGGAGGCTGTAATATGCTGTCCTGGATTTCCTGGCTGTTTTCCAGAAAGTCGTCCTTGGGTGCTGAATCTTCTAGCAGTTCTAGTATGTCACAGTCTGTCTGTGGTGAGCTCTGTGGGCAGGACTCAGCTGAGATTGTGTCCGTCAGCAGAGGTTGTTGTGGCTGAGTGGTGTTATCATAGTCCTTGTGTGATGTGTCAACCGCATGTCCATTCAGGTGCTGAAGTGAAGTCCTGTGGTCATTAATACTGTGTCCAGGTGTGTGTGTGCAATTCAGGTTAAGTGGATTGGCACATACTGCATAAGGATGATGGATTGAAAAGAAGATATTGTCCTTTAGCACTCTTGAACCAAGTTTGTTTGGGTGGAGCCCATCCTGTTGAAACAGTTGCCTCTGATTCCAGAAAAGATTGAAGTTGTCAATGAAGTTCAGTCCTTTTATATTGCAGGTTTTTTGCAGCCATGTGTTAAGCCCAAGCAACCGTGAAAACCTGTTTGTTCCTCTTGCTGGGAGTGGTCCACTGATGAATGTCTGAACTTTCAGTCTTTTAAGTGTTTCAAAAAGTTCATTGAAATCCTTCTTAAGGAGTTCTGACTGCCCTTTATGAATATCATTCTTCCCCACATGAACAATGAGTCGATTTGCAGTCTTATGTTTCATCAGAATGTTCTGAAGTTCCCTGTTTACATCAGAAGTTGTTGCTTGTGGAAGGCAGCATGTAGTTGTGTCCCTGCTACTAATGTTTCTGATTATGGAGTCACCCACTATCAGAGTCCTGGGCTCGGCTGCGCTCTGAGCTGAGTGCCGCTGTCTGCTCGACCTTGAGCGCCCGTTAGCAGTGTTAGCTACTGGCTGATTCAGTCTGTGTTCGATCACATTCATCACATTCAGGGATTCCTCATTCATTAATACTGCAAATCTGTTCTCAAGATGTATAGGCGGTGGTAGGAGACCAGTGTTTGCAATCCTTGTCAGAGCCGTATCTGGGGTAGAGGATGCTACTGCGGCAATGTGTGATGCTCGTGACAATCTGATGTCTCGAGTGCCTTTGGGTCTCGCTCCCTGTTTGTGCCATCGATTTGTAAGTCGATCGGCTTGTTTCTCTACACTAAGTATGGCCTGTATTGGAGCACTAGATTCATGGGACTCACCGGCTGTATGCTGAGGGCGTCCATGATGAAGCTCTGTTGTGTGTTCTGTCTGGTTTGGAGGTCCCATAAGTAACTTTGTTTCAAGAACTGCAATCCTTTGTAAAAGTCTCTGGCAGTTAGTGCAGCAAGTAGATTCCAGAAGAGGCATTTTCTCTTATCCTTATGAATGTAGGCAGTTGTGTTTTCTCTTCCCCGGAATGTAAGCTTTCAGTGGTAGGCTGGTCGAAGAAAAGTATTCCGCTTTTTTCTAGTAATCAAGCGTTTGAGCACTGTGCTGATTTGCTGAAGTTAAAATTAGGTGATAAAAGGAAATAAAATATGAAAATATAAACACGATAAGCAATAAAAAAATAAAAGCGATAGAGCAAAGTGCGGAGCATTAAGCAAGAGCGTCCGAACAGTAGCTGAGCAGGAAGTCTTATTTATTTAGAATTAGAGCGTAAATGGAAACAAACTAATTTAGAGGTCTTCAGAATCGCGTGGAAAGACAGTATGTCACGTTATAAAAGGGCTCTAAAATCAGCCAGGGCTGAGCATCTCCGCAAACTATTAGAAAATAACCAAAATAATCCAAGGTTTTTATTTAACACCGTGGCTAGACTAACAAATAATCAGACATCTCCAGAGCAAAATATTCCGTTACAATATAGTAGTAATGATTTTATGAATTACTTCAATGAGAAAATAGAAAGCATCCGAAACACAATTGTAAATGTACAATCCTCTATGGTGTCTTATGACTCAGCCTCAATTATGGCCCCTCTAGAACAACTAAACCGCTTTACAACTATAGGACAGGAAGAACTAAATAAACTTATCATTGCATCTAAACCAACAACATGTTTATTAGATCCAATACCCACTAAACTACTTAAAGAAGTGTTACCTGTAGTGGAAGAACCTCTTCTCAATATTATTAACTCGTCTTTATTTTAGGTCATGTTCCAAAAATATTCAAGCTGGCAGTAATAAAACCTCTCATTAAGAAACCGCAATTAGATCCAAATAACCTAGCAAATTACAGACCCATCTCAAATCTTCCATTTATGTCTAAAATACTAGAAAAAATTGTGTCCGCTCAATTGTGCTCTTTCTTGCAAGAAAATGATATCTATGAAAAATTTCAGTCGGGATTCAGACCGCATCATAGCACAGAAACTGCGCTAGTTAAAATTACAAATGATTTATTCTTAGCCTCTGACCAAGGCTGTATCTCAATACTAGTTCTACTTGATCTTAGTGCTGCGTTCGACACTATAGATCACACAATACTCTTAGATCGACTACAAAACTACACTGGTGTTCAGGGACAGGCATTAAGCTGGTTTAGATCGTACTTATCTGACCGCTACCATTTTGTCTGTTTAAATGGGGAAAAATCGAAGATAACATCATGTGTTTGACTATGGAGTGCCGCAAGGATCTGTCCTAGGCCCTCTGCTATTCTCAATATATATGCTGCCACTTGGTAATATTATAAGAAAACATGGAATTAATTTTCACTGTTATGCTGATGACACTCAATTATATATCTCATCACGACCAGATGAAAACACTAACTTATCTAACTTGACAGAGTGTCTAAAAGATATAAAATGCTGGATGACGTGTAATTTCCTGCTATTAAATTCAGATAAAACGGAGGTATTACTTATTGGTCCAAAAAACTACCCACAAAATCCCTTACAATACAATGTCCTGTTACTTTATCCACTACAGTAAAAGACCTGGGTGTTATACTAGACCGCAACTTGACTTTCGAAAATCATATTTCATATGTTACAAGAACAGCCTTTTTCCACCTTAGAAACATTGCTAAGCTACGTAACATGCTATCTGTTTCAGATGCAGAAAAGTTAGTTCATGCATTCATGACCTCGAGACTAGATTACTGTAATGCTTTATTAGCTGGTTGTCCTGCATCCTCAATAAACAAGCTACAGTTAGTGCAAAATGCAGCCGCTATAGAGTTCTTACTAGATCAAGAAAATATGATCATATAACACCAATTTTATCATCTCTACACTGGTTACCTATTAAGTTCCGTATCAATTACAAAGTATTACTATTGACTTATAAAGCTCTAAATGGTTTAGCTCCTGTGTATTTAACAGACCTTCTATCGCCCTACAATCCATCGCGCTCTTTAAGATCACAAAATTCGAGGCTTCTGGTCATTCCTAGGATATCTAAGTCTACTAAAGGAGGGAGGGCGTTCTCACATTTATCTCCTAAACTCTGGAATAGCCTTCCTGATATTGTTCGAGACTCAGACTCGCTGTCCCAGTTTAAAACTAGATTAAAGACGCATCTCTTTAACCCTCAAACCGTATTCACTTTATAGCCCTTAATTCTGTATTGTGGACAAATGTGGGCACAGAGGTCTCAGGCGTGATCCCACTTTTTTTTTTTAAACAAATGTTATATCAATCTCTTCGATAAAATAAAATCTATCAATTTATGGTGTTTTTTTTATTTTGGGGGTATTTTTGAATTTATTTACCTCTAAAAGTACCATATTTTCTGTGTAATTTATGCTAATTTTTATGTTATATTTAAGATTTCTTTAACTTCAGTAAAAAAATCATTCCAGTAAGTTCAGATAGCTAAAACCTAAAAATGTGGTGACTTTGGTGTCACCTGGTGTCTTATGTTGGTATAAGAATAACAAAAAAGCAATAAAATCAATGGCCACTAGATGGCTAATAGTACTAAATGGCTGCATATAGGCTGAACTCTATAAGCCACTGTTATAACGAATTTAACCTTTTTTTTTGTTTTTTTTTTTTAAGTTTTTGACTTTATAAAAAGTTAAAATTGTAATTTAAAAAATAAAAACATATATCTGTGTTAGGTGAGACTATAAAAAATATGCCAAAATATGCTTACACAAATATGACCATGCTCTAAGGAAAAGACAACGTAGTAGACAATTTATCATTTATTTCAAACAAAAAACATCATATTTCATAACTCAAAAAACGAATTGGTACCAAACAGATAAGAATAAACAACAATAACTCGAAAAAGTAAGTGTTAGGTAAAAATAAACAGGTTATAATGTTTACATGCACTTGTGCGCACATGTGTGTTTGTGTGTGCATGCAGAGGTGGTTGATTGGAACATAAAAAATAAAAAAAAGGAGAGGTCAGTCATTGTCTCATTCAATTCTTTGTTTTTGTATGTGTGAATGACTTTTTATTTGAAAAAAAAATAACAAAAAAACAGCCGTTATAGGCTAATTGAATGCTTTGTTTGTGTGTGTGTGGCTGTGTTTGTGTGCGTCTGTGTGTGTATGTGTGTGTATGTGTGAGTGTTTGCAAAATTTAGAATGTTGTACAGGCTTACCCCTTCATTTGTGTGTATGTATGATATGCATTGTGTTGGATCTATTAATTTTTATTAGACAAAAAAAAAAAATGCTCTAAATTACAGTTTTTCCCATTCATTCCTATGGGTGCCCATTTTTGTCCTTAATACAGAATTAAGGACTTTTTTTTTTCACCCACTTAACATTGTAGAATCAAGTCAAATAAATTTGTGTGTGTTCAGGTGGATAACTTAGGAAAAGTAGCCAAGTCTTGTACCACTCAGATTAAGGAAAGTATTTTTTAAAAATTAATAAAAATTATTTTGCCCACATTTGTCCACAATACGGTTTCCAAGCATACACTTAATGCTTACCATTTATACTACTTCTGAATCAGTTCGAATGCATTAATATTATGAACATCAGCTATGCTAATTATTTCCCATCTGTCTTTCTGCTGTTATCTCGGGACGCTAGTCCCGAGGTAATTAGCGTTCGTCAGCTCCAGTTTGTATCCAGCCTCTCACGGAGACTTCAGATGCCCCAACACCTGTGATGAGACGACTAAACGCCTGTGGAGAGACGACTCGACGCCTGTGAAGAGACAACTAAACACCGGCGATATGTTATGCCTAAATTTACACATGATTAACTAACTGTATTTTTCTTTGTACATTTCTGAAATGCACTTTCTGTAAAGCTGCTTTGAGACAATGTGTATTGTGAAAAGCGGTATACAAATAAACTTGAATTGAATTGAATTGAATTGAATTAGCCAGACGATTGCGAAAAATAACTAGTGAAAGGACAATTCATAAAATACAGACAAAATGTGGGACACAATGCATCACAAATAAAGAGATAAACCAATGTTTTAAGGAATTTTACTCAAAGTTATACTCTTCAGAAATTGATTTGGACCCACAAGCAATGGATGAATTTTTACACAAATGTACCCTTCCCACACTATCTATAGATGATCGGGCATCTCTTAATAAAGATATCTCGCTAGAGGAATTGAAGAACACTACCCTCTGCGCAAAGTTACCTCCAGATAACATAGTTTCAACGGTGTGCTTGTCCATCCTATGTCGGTATCAGGAGGGTGCAGACTGTGACGCCAATCAACGTATTTTTCCGCCGTCTACCGAACTTCCTGTATCGACTTCCACAGGACTTCTTTTTAAAGGGGGGTTGAAACACTCAGTTTCACTCAATCTCATGTTAATCTTGAGTACCTATAGAGTAGTATTGCATCCTTCATATCTCCAAAAAGTCTTTAGTTTTATTATATTTATAAAAGAAATATAGGCTGTACCGAGTCTTTCCGGAAAAAGCCGAGCGGGTGGAGGCGTGCCGTGTGGGCGGGAGCGCGCGAAGCTTTTGCGTGTGTTGTAAACAGACAGACTCGTGGTTTATGAGGACATGATTTGTTTTTACAATAAACAAACTGACACCTACAGTGGCCAGCTAAACAAATGTATTTAAACACACAAACACACACACCATACATCGCATGCTCCATCGATACATTAACTGTAACAGTTACGTGATCATGTTGTTTACTTGCTGTGCTTACACGCCGATAGTTAACAACACACAGACATTTGAAGCAGTTTTACAGTTTTACATTTGAAGCCGAGCCCAGCACTTTGATGATGGGCATAAGACTCTCGTACGCACTAGGCTACAGCTGCGCGCGCCCTTCCGGGAGAAGTGCCTTAAGACCCGTATAAGGAAATTCCACCCACTCTGACGTAACGTAGGTCCGTATTCAAAAAAAACTCTCCGAAACTTGTGACTGTCATGGTTCTGCCTTCTTGTCTGTGTATTTTCCTAGTCTTGTGGCAGGACCATGACAGACTCATGTTTTGTGTACAAGCGCATGGCCTATTGTCAGGGCCATGTGCTTGTGTTGTCTCGTCTCTTAACCCCGCCCCCTTGTTATCCTCGTCTTGTGATGATTGTCTAGTCAGTTTCACCTGTTATGTCTTGATTAGTCTCTTTATTTAATCCCCTTGTGTTTGCTGTCTTGCGTCGGTTCATTGCCAAATGTTACTTGTGAGTATCTTGTGGAAGTCTTGTCTTGGAGATTCTAGTCATTGTTAGTGTTATATGAAGTTTTGTTTGTTTTCATGTTCAGTCTTTACCGTGTCTAGTCTAGTCCGTCTTGTATCCCTTGTACCATCTGTTTTGCCCCCTCGTGGGTTTTGTTTTTCCTGTTTTTGTTCAAATAAACCTTGTTTCACCGCATGCTGTCTGCATCTGGGTTCATATTTGTGCACAATCGTAACAGTGACAAACCGGAAGGAGTATTTTTGGAACAGAAATACTCCATCAAACTTACAACTTCATTTTTGAAACTTTGTCCATGTTTAGCATGGGAATCCAACTCTTTAATAGTGTAAAAAACTCACTATGCATGAAACAGCATTTCACCCCCCCTTTAAGGGCTAAATGTAGTCCAGATATGGTCGTTGTGGACGTCTCATTTTGGTCCCCTATGGGTGCAGACTGTAACGCCAGACGACGTCTTTTTTTTGTCGTCTAATGATCGTTCTGTACTAACGACCAGAGGACCTCTGTGTAAGGGCTAATTGTACTCCAAATATGGTCATCCCACTGAGCAATGTGACGTTAGAGTGACGTCTTTTCTTTAATATTGACGTCGGTGGGATCAAATGTTGTCGTTTGTGGACGTCTTTTCAACATCAAATTTAGTATCTTATATAACTTCTATAACTGTAGTCCGATGTTTCAAAAAGGTAGAGGACATTTTTAAAGGATGTTATCTGTACCATGTATTTACATTTATGCATTTGGCAGACGCTTTTATCCACAGTGACTTACATTGCATTACTCATCACACTTACATTCCTGCTTTCCCTGGGAATCGAACCCTTGATCTAGGTGTTGCACTAGGTGGACGTTACACAAGTGCTAACGCTCTACTGTTTGAGCTACAGCATTACACATTTGTAATACACATTTTGACAAAACTATCTTAAATAATTATAAATAATCTGTAGCCTATTCATATGTATTAATCATGTTGATAACAACAATGTTGATGTTTGTAAATAAAAAAATATTGCATATTAATCATGTAAATTTCCTGCACCTGTAATAGACGTCCAAATGAGGTCCAAAAACATGACCCAGTTCAACGGTCAAATGTTGAACGATAGCATGACGTCCAAGTTGGGTCATGGTTGGACGTCCGAATAGATGTCCAGAATTGGTCATGGACTGACGGACCCAACATAGACATGATCTGCATGTCTATCCGACGTCCAATGTTTAGTGGGATTGTGGACATCCCATTTTGATACCTTAAAGGTGCAGACTGTGACGCCAAATTACGTCTTATTAGTCGTCCAACAAACGTCCTGTATTAACGTCCATAGAATTTCTGCATAAGGGCTAATTATACTTCAAATGTGGTCATTGTGGACGTCCCATTTTGATACCTTAAAGGTGCAGACTATGACGCCAAATTACGTCTTATTTAGTCGTCCAACAAACGCCCTGTATTAACGTCCAGAGGACCTCAGGAGGTGCAGACAGTGCTTTTATACTGCACTGTTCATAACCTTTGTCTCATTTCAACTGTTCCAGTTCATTTTTCTGTTGCTTCATTTGATTGCCTTTCCACATAAAACTAAGCCAAACAAAGCTACAGGAAAATTAACTGGTACAGAAAACAGGCCCTCCACCTTCTGGAAAGGGATAGGCATACAGTTATGCACAGAGGTTTAAGAAATCAATTCAATCCCCACTCATTTGTATTTTTTTTATTTTTTATTTTTTGTAAATCACTGTATGATCTGTACAATTTCAGTAAACATAACTTTCACACACGTGCTAAACTGAATCTGTGCAAAACAAGACGCAAATGTTGAGTGACTGAGTAACTGACTGCTGTGTGTGTGTGTGTGTGTGTGTGTGTGTGTGTGTGTGTGTGTGTGTGTGTGTGTGTGTGTGTGTGTGTGTGTGTGTGTGTGTGTGTGTGTGTGTGTGTGTGTGTGTGTGTGTGTGTGTGTGTGTGTGTGTGTGTGTGTGTGTGTGTGTGTGTGTGTGTGTGTGTGTCTGCACCTTCAGGGAACCAAAATCTGACTTCCAAACATGACGTAGAAAATACCTCATATGGAGGTAACTTTGCAAACCTGGATCATGTCAATTTCCTGCACCTGTCTTAGAAGTCCACATGGCGTCACAGTCTGCACCTTCAGGGAACCAAAATCTGACTTCCAAACATGACGTAGAAAATACCTCATATGGAGGTAACTTTGCAAACCTAGATCATGTCAATTTCCTGCACCTGTCTCAGACGTCCACATAACATCCAGAAAATTACCTATTCCGGCATTCAAATATTGAACATTATATTGACGTCCAGGTGGGGTCATAGTTATCTGTCTAAATAGCGGACCTAGATTGCACGTTGCATAAAGGTCAGAAATTGGTCTTGGACCGACTGACGCAATATAGACACGATCTGGCAGTCCAATAGACGTCTGATGTTTAGTGGGTATAAACTCTTTAAAGAGCATGAAAACTCCTGGCCCAGACGCGTTACCAGCCGAACTATACAAAAAATTCGGTGACATCTTTACTCCTTATTTGCTAAAAACTTATCAGCAAGCATTAACAATTGGACTACCGCCGATTTTTTCTGAAGCTATTATCACAGTAATTCCTAAAAAAAGTAAAAATCCTGAAGAAGTTGAGGGATACAGACCTATCTCCCTTATTAATGTTGATCAAAAAATATTATCCAAGACACTTGCTAATAGACTTGGCAAATTAATTAGCAAGCTGGTTAACACAGATCAGAATGGATTAATTCCAGGAAGAAGTACTATACATAATACTAGACGCCTGTTTAATATAATTTATCATCCCAAAGCAATCCGAGACAATTCGGTTGTAATCTCATTGGATGCCGAAAAGGCATTCAACCGAGTGGAATGGCGTTATTTCTTTGCTATCCTTGAGAAATTTGAAATGGGGAATGAGTTTATAAATTGGATTAAAATTTATTATTGGATTAATTAATTTATTTATTATCTTCAAAGAGGAACCAGACAGGGCTGTCCCCTCTCACCCCTTTTGTTCGCTTTAAGGCGAGACACGGCAGGCAAAAACATTGTTTTTTTTTCACTGGTCAATTTTGAGATTTTGGGCTATTTGTCTTCAATAACATGTCTTCTTTCAGACTTGTGGTGAAAAAAATTCCAAAATACACATTTAGGTCTTTATTTTACTACACTTTGTCCATTTGCGTCTGTAGATTTCTCCTAAATTCAACAAAAAATTGTCATTATAAATCAACATGCTGCTCTGCGATCGCGATCTGCACCCTGTCATCACACACATAGACATAATAAATACATAGACGGCCTATTGGCCGCTTTGGAACGTTGCCACGATACGTCAACGTGTCCGCCATTTTGCGGAGGGCAAGACTGCGCTGTAAACAAATGCAAGTAAATGGGTAAGCTGCGGTTTTCCTGGATATAAATAATAACATTTACATTTATCAGCCGATTTCAGTGGTTTGTACTAGGTGTACTTTTCTATTACTAATTATATAATGACCAAATACAACCAAAACATTTTTTTCAGTCTTTTTTGTGAAAGGTAATTCCCAGAGACCTGTTTTAAATTGCGTGGCGATTTGTACAGCCCCACGCAGCACACGAAACAGGCATTTTTTTTCAATTCCCATAATGAAAGGTATGGGAAAGTTGCCCTCCTTGATATGGCGGCGCCGTTGACGTACGCTCCAGCAGCCAATAGGGCGTCTATGTATATATTATGTCTATGATCACATACACCTTTGGAAAGAGCTCTCTCTCCTCTACATTGTTGTCGGATCCAAATATGGTCATTTCCTTTTTATCAGCAACCAATCGTGAAAGTAAAATGGGCATTTAACTCTAAAACCGAAATCTCATTGGCTGATGTCAATTTCTGACAACGTGATTGGTTCAGATGCATCACGTGACGCCCTCTGACATTTAGATTTGTGTTTTTGACTGTTTTTTTTGTTCATTTGAAGGCCATAAATGCTGTGTTCCCTTTCGTTCGTCACTCTGAGTTCCGTTGGTTGACGACGAATGGGGTTTCGCTTAGAAAGCCTATCAACTTCGAGTATACAAAATGAGCCAATGGCAAAGAAATGCCATGGGTCTGCGGAATTTGCATGACGTAACTCCGCCCCACCTCGTGGGTATAAAAAGAAGGAAGTCCAGCACAACGCAGGTATGTTTTCGCTTTGGAGCCAAGTTTATTTCTTCACTCCACAAGCCATCTCTGAATCGTCAGCTTTACAAACGAGTTCCTAAGTGTTGGTGTGATGACGATCTCCGGCGGGCGCGCGCTTCCTGCTTATCTGTGCAGTGGTTTGCCAGAGAGTGTGTGTCTCCCCGGGCACTTAAACACTTGAGTGTTTCTCTCACAAAAGAGCTTGCACGTGGCACGTCTTTTTAAAGATGCCTCGCCCGTGTACTTCTGGTTGCGGCAGATCGGTTTCGGACTCTGATGGGCACGAGCGTTGTCTAGTGTGTTTGGGCATTGAGCATGCTAGAGCAGCGCTCGTGGATGAGTCATGTTCTCTCTGTGGGAACATGACCATCGCGTCATTACGGTCGAGACTCAATGAGCTCGTAAGAGTGAGAGTCCCCTCTGCCACACCCCGATCTAGTGCTCCCCTGAGGGGTGCTACTTCGGCTGGTGGCCAGGGTGATCTGAGGGTTACGGTTTGGAATAAGGCGCCAACCATCTGTCCACGCTCCAAACCCCCCTGCATGACAGTGCCCGCTAGTGAGCAGTCGATTTCCACGAGTCTACTCTCGGGTGGCCCGTGTACTTCGGCTGAAGCTACAGAGGAAGATGTGATGTCTGTAGCAGCATCACAAGGTGGGTTTGAATCTTCTGGAAGTGAAGATTTAGCACAGCTGCCACCCTCCGGTGTGCATACGGTTGTGCCTGAATCGGATCCGGAGACGACGTCCATGCTTTCCTGGGCAGCCGCGAGCATCGGGCTTGAGTCGCGGCCACCACCCTGTCCCGAGTGCTCGCGGCTGGATGATTGGTTTTTGGGCCAAGCCGCCGACCCGCGTCCACGGCAAACCCCAATACCATTCTTTCCGGATGTGCATGATGAGATCTTGAAGTCCTGGAAGACCCCGCTGTCTTCCCGTGACCGCTCGCTGGTCTCATCCGCCTTTCCACCCCTCGATGGAGCAGCTTCCCGTGGGTACACTGGACTTCCCTCGGTTGAACGGGTGTCCTCAGAGTGCTTCTTCTCGTGGCGAGTTTAAGCACCCATCCAAAGCCTGTAGATTCACATCAAACATGGTGGTGAAATCTTACAGAGCGGCGGGACAGGCAGCTGCTTCTCTGCATGCTATGGCCACTCTCCAGGTCTACCAGGCCCAAATGTTGAGAGACATTCACGAGGGCAGGACAGACCCAGGCCTCTTTAACCCTCAGAGACCTAAGGGTATTTTTACAATAAATTTTCCGTCTGGTGTTATTAACTAAAAAAGCTTGTAAAACATCAACCCTTTTGTGCACAGACAATTGACACACCTCTTTTTTTTTCAGGACAAATTGAACTTTCAGCATATTTGTGTTACATTGATGTCACCTGAATGTAAAATAAATTATGGGACCATAAAGACAAATGAAAAAATAAATCGGAAATTGAATCACTCAACTATTTATTGAAATCACACAAATAAATAAAAGCTAAGCAAATTTCCTCTGGAAAACAGTTTGTTCATGTCTTTGGAGTCCTGGAGCACAGGAATAAACATTATAACTTGTACAGAACCAAAACTATTTAAATTTTTCCAAAAGAAGTCCAGGCGTTTTCATGAAATTCACTGGTGCCAAGCCTCAAAACAGTTCCTATCAGCAATCACAAAGAGGGCCACATCACAGGCTTTGCATTTCTATTTTATTTATTCTTTTATTTATTATATTATTTTTATACTTTTATGCTACATTTATACTACTATAATACTTTTTTACAGTAAATAAATAAATGGCACTTCAGCTGGGTCTATCCTGGTAATCTAGTTCCTCATCTGTCAAAAAGCTCTATTCTCCTGAAAATCCATCATCCAGCGCTCGATTTACATCTATTTCTCTGTCTCTCTGTGAAACCTGCGTCTCTGTGCGTCTCTCTCTCCCTCCCTCCCTTGGATAGTGCGTAATGACCCAATGACGCACCCAATGTTTACGACGGATCAGCCTGTAATTGGTCAAAAACCATCACGTGATATCCACAATGGACGCTAGCATCGAGCTAGCGGCAAATATGACGGAATATTTATAAATTATGGACTTCAAGTGTATCAAAGTTGGATATAAACGTTTGGATTTATTGCTGAAAAACTCCGAAAGGATGCACAAGTTCCAGGCTGGATAGAAAACCTTCTGAAAAGGCTAGAAAGACACCAAAGACACCCCCGTGATGGCTAGCTCGTTAGCTTTCTGCTGGAAAAAACGGTAAGAAAATCGATAAATCTGTCATTGAGTAATAGGTGATGTTTGACGTCGTCGACGATGCCGTCGGGCTCAGAGGGTTAATGAGCTGCGTGCCGCGACCGACCATGCCCTCCGGGCTACGAAGGTTACCGCGCGCTCCCTGTTGTCCACAGCTGTGGTCCAGGAGAGACATCTCTGGCTGAACCTGGCTGACATGCGGGATTCCGAGCGGACTCGTCTGCTTGATGCGCCCCTGTCCCAGGCCGGCCTCTTCGGCGGAGCGGTGGAGGACTTTGCCCAACAGTTCTCCACTGCGCAGAAGCAGACTGAGGCCATTAAGCATATTCTGCCCCGCCGACCCGCTGCTGCCTCCACCCGTCTGGTCGGGCAGAATCCTCAGCCTGCTCGCCGCCGAGGGCGCCCTCCTGCGGCTCCCGCCCCTCCCGCCCGGCCTACGCAGCAGCCTCCACCCAGGCCCAAGTCCCCCTCTGTCCCAGAGGCAGTTGACACGGCGGGTCGCCCACGGGCCGCCTCAGCCCAGACCCCCGACAGAGCAGGCTCCCGTGGAACGCTGGTCCTTCCCTGGCCTCCTCTGTCCGGGCTTGGATGTTAACTGTGCCCCCACACCGGGCCGCTATGCCACCCACGTTCGGGCCAGTTACTCCGCTTCGCTGCCCCTCCGCGGGGACACCTGTGGTCCGCATGACCCCGCTGGTTCAGTACCTGGGAGCCTGGCTAGAGCTTCCCCATCTGTCCCACTGGGTCGCCCGCACCATCAGGCTTGGCTATACAATTCAGTTCGCACGGTCTCCTCCCCGCTTCAGGGGAGTCCGCTCCACTCTGGTCGGTGGCAATGCCCCCATCATGAGAGCAGAGATTACCACCCTCCTGGCAAAGGGTGCAATCGAGACTGTCCCTCCAACCGAGAGGTCCGGCTTCTACAGCCCTTACTACATTGTCCCCAAGAAAACCGGTGGGTTACGACCAATCCTGCATCTGCGCGTGCTGAATCGCTCCTTACACAGGATGCCGTTCAAGATGCTCACTGCCAAACGCATTTTCGAATGCGTGCGGCCCCAGGATTGGTTTGCAGCGATCGACCTGAAGGATGTCTACTTTCATGTCTCCATTCTTCCTCGACACAGACCGTTCCTCCGGTTTGCTTTCGAGGGGCGGGCATACCAGTATGCGGTTCTCCCTTTCGGGCTAGCCCTGCCTCCTCGCGTCTTCACAAAGGTCGTCGAGGCAGCCCTTGTTCCCCTTCGGGTTCACGGGGTTCGCATCCTGAACTATCTCGACGACTGGCTGATCCTAGCTCACTCTCGAGACCAGGTTTGCGAACACAGGGACCTCATGCTCCGGCACCTAGCTCACTTGGGCCTTCGGGTCAACTGGGAAAAGAGCAAACTTTGCCCCGTGCAGAGGATCTCTTTTCTCGGTATGGACATCGACTCGGTCGCCATGTCCGCGCAGCTTACGAGCGAGCGCGCGCAGTCACTGCTGACTTGTCTGAGAAAGATCCAGAACAAGAGTGCGGTTCCACTGAAACTTTTTCAGAGGCTCCTGGGGCATATGGCATCTGCAGCCGCGGCAACGCCGCTCGGATTGCTTCATATGAGACCACTTCAGCTTTGGCTTCGCGACCGAGTACCGAGGTGGGCATGGCAACAAGGCACTCTCCGAGTACCAGTTACTTCGAGCTGTCGCCAGACCTTCACCCCGTGGTTCAGCCTCAGTTTTCTCAGGGCCGGTGTCCCCTAGAACAGGCCTCCAGGCATGTTGTTGTGACAACAGATGCCTCCACCACGGGCTGGGGTGCCATGTGCAATGGTCATGCTGCCGCGGGCTCCTGGACAGGACCCCAGCGCCTGGCCGTACGCCTTGCCCTGCACCGCTTTCGAGTGCTGCTCAGGGGTCAACGCGTACTAGTCCGATCAGACAATACCGCCACAGTAGCGTACATCAACCATCAAGGTGGTCTACGCTCGCGCCGTATGTCGCAACTCGCCCTACTGGCCCACCCGGACCTGGTTCTCCGAACTCATACTCCTCGCGACAGCACCTCCTTGGCCCATTTCTCTGAGGAAGGACCTTCTTTCTCAGGGACGGGGCACCCTTTGGGACCCTCGTCCCGATCTTTGGAGCCTCCACGTGTGGCTCCTGGACGGGACCAGGTAGGTTTGAGTACCCTACCATCTGCGGTTGTGGCTACCATCACTTCCGCTAGAGCGTCGTCCACGAGACACGCCTATGCGTTGAAGTGGAACCTCTTCGTCAGCTGGTGCTCTTCTCACCGAGAAGACCCCCGGAAAGGCTCGATCAGTGTTGTGCTTTCCTTCCTTCAGGATGGGTTGGAGCGAAGGCTGTCTCCCTCCACCCTCAAAGTCTATGTTGCCGCTATTGCCGCACACCACGATTTGGTTGAAGGTAAGTCTGTAGGAAAGCACGACCTGGTCATCAGGTTCCTGAGAGGAGCCAGGAGACTGAATCCTCCTCGCCCTCCTCTCGTTCCCTCTTGGGACCTCGCGGTGGTTCTAACTGCCCTGCAGAGTGCTCCCTTTGAGCCTTTGCAATCAGTGGAGCTTAAGCTCCTGTCAATGAAGACAGCGCTCCTGGTTGCACTGGCCTCTATCACGAGGGTAGGGGACCTGCACGCATTCTCCGTTGACGAAGCGTGCCTGGAATTCGGGCCGGCTTACTCTCACGTGATCCTGAGACCCCGGCCTGGATATGTGCCCAAGGTTCCTACCACTCCCTTTCGGGACCAGGTGGTGAACCTTCAAGCGCTGCCCTCGGAGGAGGCAGACCCAGCCTTGGCACTGCTCTGTCCAGTACGTGCTCTCCGCACCTATGTAGACAGGACGCAGTGTTTCAGGACCTCAGACCAGCTCTTTGTCTGTTATGGTGGGAAGCTGAAGGGAAAGGCTCTCTCCAAGCAGAGGTTGTCTCACTGGATAGTTGACACCATTGCTTTGGCATACCAGCAGCAAGGTCGACCGTGCCCCCTTGGTGTGACCGCCCACTCCACCCGGAGTGTGGCGTTCTCTTGGGCTCTAGCGCATGGCGCCTTGCTAACAGACATCTGCAGAGCTGCAGGCTGGGCGACACCTAACACATTCGCCAGATTCTATAATCTCCGAGTGGAGCCTGTGTCCTCTCATGTACTCACTTCAACCAGCTAGTACTGGACCCGCTCAGGTATCTTCGCTTGCTCGCCATTCCAATCCACGGACTGGATGCATGCGATATTTTCCTCAGGTGAGCTTCCCCGAAAGCCCCGAGTTCCTCCTGCACTCCTGACGTCGGCGCCAGTGTCTCTTGCCTGAGCGTCGGCTAGGTGCCTCCCGTGTGCATGGTCCCTCTCCGGAGCAACCCCCACATGTGTATTCCCACTGTAAGCCTCTCTGAGTATGTGTCTTTCCCTTGGCAAGCCACCTTGCCACCCCCTGGGGTTGGAAATTTTTCCACCTGCGGCTGGATACCCCAGTGTTCCCCATGTGCATCCTTCGGGTCATATGTGTATTCTCTAAGTCCCCCCCGTTTGGGCTGGCAATATTTTGCATATTTCCTCTAAACTATGGGATATGCTCCCCAGTGTACCTTGGTATTCCTGTGTTAGATAGGAGTCTTACTTGACAGGGATCTCAGATTTACGCAGGGCACTGGAAGACAGCTGTGAAGGTGGCGTGATTAGACTGGTAACCCTATTCGTCGTCATCCGACGGAACTCGGAGTGACGAATGAAAGGGAACGTCTCGGTTACGGATGTAACCCTCGTTCCCTGAGTGAGGGAACGTCTACTTGCCACTTCCGCTGTACCGCGGGGATCGCCTGAGCTCAGTCTTGGCTCCTCATACCTGCGTTGTGCTGGACTTCCTCCTTTTATCTCTGTGAACTCTGGAACTCCGTGGGAACTCCGTGGGGCGGAGTTACGTCATGCAAATTCCGCAGACCCATGGCATTTCTTTGCCATTGGCTCGTTTTGTATACTCGAAGTTGATAGGCTTTCTAAGCCTAAAAAAGTTTAAAGTAAACTATGAAAAAAGTGAAGGAAGGATTTAAAGGAAGGTCTGAAGGATTTATCTGTAATACACTCTTCCCCATTTAAAGTTTCTACAGAAAAAATTACAGATCTAGGAATAGTGGTTACTTATAAATATAATTTACTCTTCAAAGCTAATTTCAACCCCTTACTATCCAAGTCACAACCCTGTATACACTACTGAAAAACTCTTCCGATCTCCTTAATTGGCAGAATAAATGCGATAAAAATGATACTTCTACCTCAAATATTATATTTATTTCGTAATATTCCAATAAATTGTCCAAGTCCTTCTTCAAACACTTAGATTCGATTGTCCTTCATTTTCTATGGAACTATAAGGGTCACAGAATCAGAAAAACACACCTTTGTAAACCCAAACATGAGGGGGGGTTGGCCCTTCCTGATTTTCGCATTTATTATTGGGCCACTCACTTACAAGTTTTTGCACTTTGGTTGGAACAGTCGGCTAATGCCCCAGACTGGCTTCAGATGGAGCGGGATTACTGCCATCCCTATGATCTTGGAGCAGTGCTGCTTTCCCCAGTGATACTAGACCAAACTGCAGTTACTGGTTTTGTCATAAAGAGTCAGTTACGAATCTGGAGACAGATAAAAGAATACCTTAATATAAAATCACTCTCCCTCTTAATCCCGATCGCAAATAACCCATCATTTCCCCCTTCGAGGTTGGATTCGACCTTTAATCAATGGAAGGAATTGGGTATTTGCACAGTCAAGGACTTTTATTTTGATGGGGCGTTAGCTTCCTTTACGCAACTACAACAGAAATACAACCTTCTAAAAAATTATTTTTTCAGATTTTTACAGATAAGAAACTACCTGCGTACACATAATGTCGCCCTGGAAGAGGTGCCGCCCTCAATCCTTGATGATTGTCTCATTCAGTTTAGAGGAAACAAAAATCAGTTATCCTTAATTTATGAAAAATTACAAGCAGCTACTTCTCCCTCTACAAACTTGATCAGAGAGGAATGGGAGCGAGAGATGGGGATTGGAATCTCTGAAGAGATTTGGCAGAATGGTTTAGAGGATATTGATAAAAAATTGGTCAATACAAGATTATGCCTCATTCAATTTAAGGTCTTACATAGATTACATTTCTCAAAAAAAAAAATTCATAGGATTTTCCCCAATGTGTCGCCTCTTTGTGATAAGTGCAAATCAGAGGAAGCTGATTTAGCCCACAGTTTTATTTTCTGCCATAAATTACAGGGATTCTGGATTCTGAAAATGCTTTCAGATGTACTTAATGTAAACCTGGAACCAGACCCAGTGCTCATTATATTAGGACATTCTAACCATATATATTCCTTGAACAGTGCTCAATAGAAATTTCTTACATATTGTTTGATAACAGCCAAGAAACTGTTATTACTGTTTTGGAAAAAAAGTTTACCCTCCTGATGCTAAACTATGGCATAAGGAACTGATGTCTACTCTACACCTGGAACGAACTAGATTCCCTTTGAAAGGCAACATGGGACAATTTCACAAGATTTGGGATCCTTTCATCTTTTACCTCCATAGGAATGTTATTCTTTAACGCAATGTATTGTAGGCTGACTTAAGAGCTGTGTATTAATGTCACTGATTGTATATTAACAGGCGGGGATGGGTTGTTGGTTATAGTAATTTTTTTTTTTCTGTATTTTTTATTACGTTTATTATTTTTGTGCATATAAGAAAATTAATCCTGAAACCTGTAATTATTTCAAGGCTATTTGATGTCTGAATAAAAAAACAATTTAACAAAAGAAACACACGCGCGCAGTTTTCACGAATTCGATTTGTAGCCCTAACTAACCCTCAAAATGCCGTTGTTGTGTAAATGAACTTCCAAAACGCATACTTTTTCAGTTTTTAGTTAAAAATGATGTTGTGTAAATGGTCCTTTAATGTGATAATAAAGCCAATAAAATCATGTCACAAACAATTGGCATTTTTTTAAAGAAAAAAATCCTATTGTGTTTTTGCTGTGACTGTGATTGACTAGATGCATTCAACAATTAAACTGTTTGGGAGTCGTAATGAAACTTGAAATGAAATGTGGTTTGATGTGGTAACTGATTGTTTTAGACAAACAGCTTGTGCAATAGTGGCATTTTTGTTCCCCATTCCTGCTGATATGATGCTCACAAAACAGTTTAACAGTAACAAAACAGTTATTGTTTGAATGTGCAGACTGATCTCATGAAACTGCGTATGTATGACACGCCAATTCGTATTTCCATTTTTGGCGTGCTATCAACACGCAAAATCGCTTTTCAGCGTGTTTATGAACGCCGTCGACTTAACGTTACATTACTGTATATAAATATATGACCTACCCCAATCCCGTCCCTAAACCTACCCGTCACTGGTTAATACCATTTATAAGTCTTTCCCTACTAGGGGTGTGCATTGGCACTGCCCTCACAATTCGATTCGATTACGATTCACCAGGTAACGATTCGATTCAATTCGATTCTACAATGCATTGCGATGCATCAAAATTCTACTGCACACAACAAGGCACATTTTTCATCAGTCATGAGGCAATACAAGCATATTGAACAACCGATTTTATTGGCTGCTATGTGTGTATTATAACTCCTGTATCTTTGACATCAATGTCATTAAATAAAATAAAATTGGTGGTAGGGGTGTAACGGTTCACAAAATTCACAGTTCGGTTCGATAAGATACACTTGTGCCACGGTTCGGTTCGGTACGTTTTCAATGCAGCAAAAAGAAAGAAATGCCAGAAAAATTTCCTTGTTTTTTTTATTATGTTTTTATTACAACTAACATCATAAAATATTATATATTTTTTTACTTTAAGCAATGATGGAGCTATAGGCTACTTGACACTTCTTTGGAGTATATAAAACAAAGCAGCTCCTTAGACTAAATGAAATTTTATATTGTAGTAGTTACAAACAAAGGTTTATTTTAGTTCAGATTAACATTTGAGGGCAGCAATTGTATTCATAATGTCAAAATAAAACCGACGTAATGTTACTTGAAAGCATTATAGCCTACTATTCCTGCCAAACTTACATGGTTACAGTGAGTGTTACTACAGTAAATCCATGGTGAATGATGATCTGTGAACACCGAATAGTTTATTCATGGCACAATGTTTCTTCCTGGTTTTCACGTCAGCGCGGTTTGATCCGTTAATAACGGAGAAATGTGAATGTTTCTCACTAGATCTCGCAGCGATGTTATTACTTCAGTGGCGAATTCAAATGTTTTCTTCACTGGATTTGGCTGTGTAGTAACAGTGCTGCGCGATTAAGATCGGCTTGCGCTGCATTGGTCCAAACTGATAAACTGTCCGTCAACCACACAATAACGACTGGTTTCGTGATCTCGCAGCGATGTTAAGTTCAATAGTGAATTCAAATGCTTTCTTTACTGGATGTCTCAGCGCTGTGTAGTAACAGAGTTCAGCTCGCGCTGCATTGGTCTGATAAACAGTTCGTCAACCACATAATAACGAGTAGCTCAGTTTCGTTCCGCTTACATTACATTTGCCATTTGATGTTGGGCAATGTTGTGGTCACACCAGCATCTCGTGCGCTTGCCGCGCGCCTGCATTTAAAGTGACGAAATTTTGGTCGGCTGGAAAAATGGTCCAACGAACCGTTCGGTTTGTAAATGCGCACCGAAAACCGAACCGAAAGCCTCGTACCGAACGGTTCAATACGAATACGCGTATCGTTACACCCCTAGTACAAACGCGGTCATCTCCCTCCACCTCAGCTATCTTTATTGTTGTTATTATGCCCCCGGAAGTAATTGAAACTTCAAAACTTTATTGTCCAAGGCCAGAAAATTAACAGTGACATAATCGATTATGGCACTTTGCCGCATCGATGCTGAATCGTGCATTTCCCGCATTGCGATGCATTGCCGAATCGATTATTGTTGACACCACTATTCCCTACCATCCTAGTAAGAAAACTATCGCTCCCCCAGATGTATATCAAAATTTGGCTTTATTTCGCTCGGATTTTTAACGGCGTGTACATACACGCGGAATCACTCGGACATAACGGCGTAGATATACACGCATACACGCGGATAGCTCAAAATGCGTATAAATAACACGCCACTTGACTTGAAAGTGGCGTGTATGTTTACGCAAAAGTCATGATGTCATGTTGGAATGTGACACATTAAAAGGTCATATACTTTGGATTAAGATTGTTCGTGACCCTGATCTTGCAGTGCGATATTTTTGTAGAACTTATCAAGCTTCTCAGAAAAAACCGTTGTATCAAACCAAGATCCCACATCCTGACGATGACCAGAAGACTTTAAAAAAACCTGTTTTTTGTGTGTGCGTTAATGCCTGGAAAAGCAGTCAACAACCCAGAAAAAGCGCAACAACCCTGACTGAATCCAATATGGCTGCTCACATCAACAGTAGTAAAACAGTAGTAAAATACTGTTCATTAGCACTTCTGCTTGTCTGTGCCTTAAAAGTCAGCTGTGCACACAGTGCTATCCAACATATATTTGTGGACATGACATTATCTCTGCAAAATACCGCTTTTTAGGGCCCGAGCACCGATGGTGTGAGGATCCTCTTTGAATTGCTCTGTTTATTATGTGTTTCCCTTACAGAAAAAACACATGAATTTCACATGTTATCACATGTTTTCCACATGTGCCCACATGTGACCACATGTGCCCACATGTGACCACATATGAACAACATGTCATCACATGTGAACAACATTTCACCACATGTGAACAATATTTCACCACATGTGAACAACATGTCACCACATGTGAGTAATGTTCGACCACATGTGAACAACGTCATCACATGTGAACAACATGTCACCACATGTGAACTTAATGGAACACGTGGCACATGTGGAAAACATGTTATAGGTAATAATGTGGAGCTCATGTGAAATATATTTGCACGTTGTAATAGGTTTTAAGATGTGAATTATTTTACCATGTCACAAATACTGTACATTTTTAGCTTCAATAGACTTATTCACACAAAATGCATAGACCACAAAGCTTATAATGCATGTGTAGGCCTAGGCCCACATTTGCCTACTAATGTGAAAATATTCATGAAAATATTTTAATGATAATGTAGCGTATAGTTTTTAATCAAATGAGTTTTTGCAGTACTTTTATTTCAACACTATTTACCATTTCTAAAGCTATATTATAAATATATTTTACATAATCAGTATACTATTTGATATAATCAATAGACTGCTTTCATATTCTATTTACAAAGCACTTTTCAGGACATCTTTATATATATATATATATATATATATATATATATATATATATATATATATATATATATATATATATATATATATATATATATATATATATATATATATATATAAAGATGTCCTGAAAAGTGCTTTGTAAATATATATATATATATATATAAAGATGTCCTGAAAAGTGCTTTGTATATATATATATATAATATATATATATATATATATATATATATATATATATATATATATATATATATATATATATATATATATATATATATATATATATATATATATAAGATGTCCTGAAAAGTGCTTTGTAAATAGAATATGAAAGCAGTAGCTTATGTGTGTGTAGCCTACCATTGAAAGATAATCTGAAAGCACTATAAAGACTGGCTTTATTTATATTAAAAATAAAATCAAAAGCAAAGTGATGTTATACAAATTTTGCAAGCACGTTTTCAAATAAAATAAAGTGGATATTAAACTTTTCATTTTAAGTGCTGCATGATTTTGACGTGGTTTAATCAATGCCGAGCGCGTGAACTTTCGAGTCTCTCAAACACTGCAGGCCAGCGCGCAGAGTTGCCATGGAAACGGCGCGGGACAACTGCTACTGGTAATCAACAAAACTCCCTCTCTTGGTGTTGTTTCAACTTTTCACGGCTTTTTTCAGATGAGATTAGTCTCTAAAATCACACGAATAATGCTCACAACTGTTTTTGACATTTCTCTTACTTGTAATTGACACGGTTTGGTTAAAAATTTATTTTATAGACATGGTGTAGTGTCTTAGGAAAAAGTCCGTTAGGATCGTTAGGATCTCAACCGTTTTCAGAAGAGCTAACGTTAGCTAATGTTAGGCTAAGGTAACGTTAACTCGGTTGAACTTTTATTTATTAAACTTTGGGCTTTTAATCACCTCTTATGTGTAGATGAGATGTTTTGTAAAGGTTTTAACTTACTTGGAAGTGAGCTAATTTATTTAAAACAAACGTAAACATAACTTATCGGGGATGTTACTCAGGAGCAAGAAAATTGGCTGAAACTAACGTTAACTTAGCTCAGTGCTAACGTTAAACACATTTTGACTAACGTTAGCTAAAAATTTTTCTGTGATTTCAGTAGTAACAAAATAACCCATAACAGAGAGAAAGCTCCACGACTTCAACATTTCTGAAGAAAGCTGCTGCCGGAGAAGTAACGTTAGGACACAGGTGAGCCGAGGAAGCTCATTAAATAAGCTCATTTTATTTCTCAATTTTTTTTTAAATTGTTTATTTTAAGAAGGTTTTGACATCTAAACGAAGTTACACTGTATGAGCAAAATTAAATGAATAATAAACCCAAAAACAAATTCTGTTATCCTAGTTAAGAAATTATATTCTGTATATTCTTTAAATTCTTTCTCTTTTCTGCATTTCACCTCTGCTGTAGCTTCTTTCCTTTTAATAAACCTGGCATTGCATTGTTGGCTCAGTGACAAATGGCTTGTTGTGTTCCTAGATCCTTCAGTGCTGATGCCCTGCACCGTAGCAGAGTAGAGCTGATCATCATCTCTAAAGCACTATTGATGAACCATATGATTAGTAAGTCAAACGCCAAACATACAGTAATGTCAAACATACACTAATTGTCTTGGTACAAATGTTTATGTCTCTTATGCCCCCCCCCCCCCCCCCCCCCCAAAAAAAAAAAACATTAAAAAACTATACAATTGTGAAATAATATAAATAAATAAAAAACTGTTTTCTAAAAAAAAAAAAAAAAAAAAAATTAAAAAAAAGAGCCTTGACCTACAAAAGGTGCAGCTAATAATTGGTAAGCATGTCTGAATATCTTTTATCAATAGTTATTATATATGACAAGCGCTGAGCAGCCATAGCACAGTTTGAATCTGGCAGTTATTTCACGTCATGTCAAACTTGTTTTCAAATTTTAATGTAATCAATCTCATTTCTTACAGACCATGTCAAAAAGAGGCACCCAGGCATCGGAGGCACTGAGAGCAAGGTCTGCATGGCACAAAAGTTAAAAGATCTGAGGAGACGAGCAGAAAGGTAATATTCAGACGATCCAACATCCAAGTGTGGTCTGTTCACATTTGCGAATCCGACATGCGCGAGGACTGATGACTCAGTTTATTTCTCAGTCTACATTGTGATCTATTCACAAACTGTCAATAGTTTTTTTATAAATGAGACGCACCACTCGTCTTATACAGTTGTTTTAAGCAAGATGTAAACGGCATTGCTGTTCGTCAGCATTTTTTGTTTCCATAGCATATTTACGTAAAACGTTTAATGACATAATAACATTACAAATGAATAATAATTAATTATTAAGCCCCATCCACTTTAGGCTTCAAAAATGCTTTTTAGAAACCTACGGGGTGACGTCACGGACACTACGTCCATATTTTTTTTTTTACAGTCTATGGTTTGCACTGCCCTAATCTTTGATCTTTTTCTATCCCAAAACAGGATGCCTGCTGCAGGAGACACAAAGGACTGAGACAACACACTTTCACAAATGCACACCACACACACACACATGCGCGTATACCTGCGTTTTTTGCGGCTTTTTATGTATTTATGTATAATTTTAATTTGGTTTGTTTGTTTTAAACATTCAATTTGTATTGCATATTTTGAAATGAAATAAAAAGTTTCACCTGGATTTCTATTGTTTTTACATGGGTTTCACATGCAATCCCATGGGTTTCACATGGGTATTTCTACATCAGAATTTACTCAAGTTTCACATGTAATCCCATGGATTTCACATGAAATCACATGGGTTTCACATGCAATCCCATGGGTTTCACATGGGTATTTGTACATCACAATTTACACAAGTTTCACATGTAATCCCATGGATTTCACATGCAATCACATGGGTTTCACATGCAATCCCATGGATTTCACATGTAATCACATGGGTTTCACATGCAATCCCATGGATTTCACATGTAATCACATGGGTTTCACATGCAATCCCATGGGTTTCACATGGGTTTTTTTACATCACAATTTACACAAGTTTCACATGTAATCACATGGGTTTCACATGTAATCACATGGGTTTCACAGGTAATCACATGGGTTTCACATGCAATCACATGGGTTTCACATGGGAATATACATGGGGTTCACACATTACACCATGAAAATGTTCCAAAACCACATGTTTCCCATGTGCAAATTACCTTTAACATGTGCAAAGCACATGTGTTCCACACATTTCACATGTGAAATTTAACATGTGCAAAATCACATGTCCATGTTGTCACATGGGATAACATGTGTTTTCACACATGTGAAATACATGTGGTTTTTCTGTAAGGGTTGTATCCTGAAAGAGAAAGCACAACAAAATGTTGCCTGGCGTCCATCTTAGTTTTCTGACCTGTGTACCGGAAAGCGGTCAACTCGGGAGAGACGTCATTCCAAAAAAAATGTTTTATCAATAAAATGTTCCCAACTGAGCCAAGAAATTATGTGGAATCATTATTATCATACACCATCAAAATGCGTGCAGTATAGAGGGTTAAAGGCCATGTTGCAGGTTAACCACCACTGTCGATTAATGGGTACATAAATCACTCAAGATATGTATATAATTTTTAAAATGTCTCAAAAATGGTCTTAAAGACCATTTTTTTTTACGTTTTTGGTATTAACGTTTTTTTTTTACGCGATTCGGCGATGACGTCACCTTGGGGAGCAGTGGAGGAAAGGCCGCCTCTCAGCCTAGTATCAGAGCCCGTCTACTATTATACATTCTCAGCCTAGTATTAGAATTATGGCGACTGACTGGGATGAGGAAGAGTTGGTGAAGTGTCCTGGTGAGTTGCTATCATTTAGCACCGCAGCAATGAGCACTGGAGCTAGTCTACGAGCAGCAGTGCACTAACGACACTTTTTTTTTTACTGTCATTGAATAGGACCGAGTGAAAAATCAACGTTTTCTTTATATCTAGTGGTATTTATAGCTTGTTTAGTCATAGATCATGACGTTAGTTCAGATAAGTACCGGTAACCTTTGTCATAGTGCCATAGTACTGGTAAGCTTTGTCTTTGTCATCTAGAAATAGAAGGCATCATGCTAGCTATATGGGCGTTTGCGTTTATCTCTTCCTCCGGTGAAAATGTTGTTGCAAACGTAGCCGCCGCGTGTCTGTCGCTGTGTTTGGCAGGTGCTTGTGTGGGCAGTATAGAGAGAGATAGGCAGACATCCAGCTAGCATAGATAGCTAGCAGCTAGATAGACAAATAAATAGAAATATATAGTAGGTAGATTGACAACGTAGAGTTGGCTCATTGGTCGCACGTCAGAGGCGTCCGCGCCATTGAATGTGCAGTTGCCCGCATATAACGTTACTAGCCTATCTATCTATCTGTCTGTATGTCTATCTATCTATATATCTAGTCTATCTATCTATATATTTATCTCTATGTATTTATCTATTTATCTATAATCTGCGCTATCTGAATACTGTCGTCTACTACTCGTCTCTCTAGTTACTTTCAATGCTCTGCAAGGCGGGGAGCGGACTTTGGTAAATTCCCTCCCCAATGTGACGTCATCCAATGCATTGTGGTGGAAAGGAGAATTGCAAACCGCTGTAAGATAGTACCTACTTTTTCGTATTATATCCATTTTGTGATACCCAACAACATAAAATACAATGGATAACAGTTTAAATGTTTATTACCAACAAGCATGCACAAATTTGTTGAAAAATTAACCCTGCAACACGGCCTTTAAAAATTTGTGCATACAATTTTTGTTTAACTAAATGTAATGAAGTTAAAAATACTAGTTATCAAATAACTAATTTGACCTAAACCAACTAAATTGTGTTGTTTATTTTCAAGTATTACGGCTGTATCTTAATGGCATCTTTTTTATTAATGAAGGCCAGTATCACTGATATTAATATAGCTAATGATGTCACGATGAAAATTCTTTCCCCCAAAATTTTAGGGTTATGAAATAGTCCGCACTGCATAAATTATAAATTAAATTAAATTAAACCTTTTTAAAGCTACAAGCATTCTTTAGTCAAAGAGTAGTTAGTAGTTTTCTCTGTACCCTTTGTTCTTTAGTTAAATTTACTGACAGACAGAATTAGTGGCTACTGTCACTTTAAGATCTACAGCTGGTGACAGGATCTCACGCGTCTCATTCTCTCACTACTCTTTACTTCCATTTAAGATTTTAACTAATTTAAGCCCTGCACTCTTAAAAAAAGGGTTCCTCGAGGTTCTATATAGAACCCTGGGGTTCCGTACTTGGCAAATAGAACCCTTTAACGACAAAATGGTTCTATGTAGAACCCTTGGAGAGCAAAGAACCTTTTTTATTAAAATGGTTCTATAATTCATGTTTTATGACTGAAGTGTAATCTAAAGATTCATGTTACACAATAATTATACACAACACATTCACAAAGCTGTTTGAGTCAAGACCCATGAGAATGACTGGTGTAGTCAAAAACCAGAGTTAACAAAATTTTCATATCTAGTCAATGTATGATTTGAGATTTCTTTATGCACGTTTGTACATTAGCATGCAACTTATATTTCCTAATACATTATAAGTTTGCCTTTTTTACCAATCATTTTGTAATAAAACATTATAGGCCTAATAATAAACAACCAAAGTGTTTTCTTTATTTTGTGTGTACCATATAGTGATGGTTAACTTTTAATCTATTGAAGGGAACATTAAAAATAATAATCGTAAAAATGCCCTCTGGTGGCGTATATGCGTTGCATCATCCTTGAATTCCTATTGGTGGATTGGCGAAGAAGAACCTACAAGTGACAGTTAATTTTTCAAACTGAGGAGTCCGCCATTTCTGCCCGTTCATACCCTCAGGTAAGTTAAGTTTTTACATTTTTGAAATCATTTTACTGAAATATTTAGTATTGCAGTTAATATTTCTATTGGTTAGAGTATATAGTCCTTGTCTTAAATACTGATACTAGAAGCAAAATGGAATTTTTTCACCTCAGTTAAAAACACTGCCGATGGGCTTTGTCAGCCGTAGGTTCAGAAAGCCCTGTTAAATTGAATTTGCTCCGGTTTTTAAAGTAATAAAGTTACAATCTCCCATTATTTCCTTGTTATAGTTAATGAAATGGTCAATAACAATAAGACAGCTGTGTTATAAGGAGACGAGCTTCGAGACAGAAGCGTGAATTTTAATCTCAATGAAGCGCACGCTCGTTCTTAACTGTTAACTTTGGCCCGCGAGGTCCACTTTCGTGCAGTTTTAGCTCCAACCCAGATCAGACTGTTACTTTTCAGTAATCCCGAAAATCTTGATTAACGTTAGCTTGTTCATGTGTGTTTTATCAGGGTGGGAGCTAAACTCAGCAGGTGGACACCGCTACAGTTGAGAACTTCCGGCCGGTCTCCATTAAAACTGCACGGTTGCAGTCAGTGCAGCGTTCGTAACATCGTTTACTGCGGTTTACTGATGCATGCGCTGGATTAAAGTGATGATAGCACATGGCTAAATGTGTAGGTGTGTTTAATGCATTGCATAGTTGGTTTGTGAAGTGTTATTTATGCTCTGTTTTATTTCTCCCCAGGTAACGACGGTTGACAAAAAGAGCTTAATAAGTTAAAAAAGTAAGTCTGTGTTGTTAAATATTAAACATTGTTGCTAAATAAACAAACTTAAAGCAAGCTTAAAATCCTTATCTTAATTTATATTTTTCTTTTTCTTCAAACAGCCTGGAAACTGAAGTGCCTCAAATATCTTGTACTCGGTATGTATCATTGTTTTGATGTTTAAACAGACTTAAAGCAAGCTTAAAATCCTTATCTTAATTTATATTTTTCTTTTTCTTCAAACAGCCTGGAAACTGAAGTGCCTCAAATATCTTGTACTCAGTATGTATCATTGTTTTGACGTTTAAACGGACTTGATGCTAAATAAACAAACTTAAAGCAAGCTTAAAATCCTTATCTTAATTTATATTTTTCTTTTTTTTTTCAAACAGGCTGGAAACTGAAGTGCCTCAAATATCTTGTACTCGGTATGTATCATTGTTTTGACGTTTAAACAGACTTAAAGCAAGCTTAAAATCCTTATCTTAATTTATATTTTTCTTTTTCTTCAAACAGCCTGGAAACTGAAGTTCCTCAAATATCTTGTACTTGGTATGTATCATTGTTTTGAAGTTTAAACAGACTGTATATTGTGGCAAGTAAAATGAAAATCCTGTATAAACAACCCATTCTCACTCCCAAGGCGTCAACAACTGAAGCATGGTCAAGCGCCCGAGGCTTCACATAGCAGACGCCGAAGGCGCCCCTTGGCGTCACTCTAGATGACGCATTAGGAACTCCATTACTTTCAATGGGAAACCCGTGGCGGCAATAACAGACGCGAATTTTATCCGTAGGAAATAGCGCTGAAGAAGTCTCACTCCGAACACATCGCGATATTTGGCATCAGGACACGTGTGCCAGATGTTGGTAAGTAGTCCTAAATATGCTGCCCAAATAATGTTTGTTATAATGTCTTTTCTGTTTGTCGATATTAATCAGATTAGCTCTCTCATGTTCAGTCACTGTATTATATCTGTCATCTCCACGGACGCTTTGCGTTTCATTGGTTTCTAATTAAAAACACATTAGGGGAGAGCCGGGACGGTTGAAACACTTTTCAGATAAACGTCGTTTTCTAAGATAAGGTTACAGATAGATATTTTGTGTGTGTGTGATCAACAACTCACATATGTGTTCTCTTAGCATCATTTGTTATTCGGTACAAATATAGAATGATTTAAGTAAAAATTTACTTTGAACGGTAGTAGTGCTTTGTTTCAATCGTCCCGCCTGAGCGGGACGATTGCAACACTGGGGTGGGACGGATGAAACATAACAGTTTAAACGGTAACTATTCATCTAATGCTTGTTTTTATGAACAATACCTGACAAGTAACTTAGATACATATTGTTACAAACATATTTTGTCATTTATTTTAATTTAAAGGTTCATATTGAAAACATTTTTCTGTCGCCCAATAAACAATAGGCAATATATGCGCGTTTTGCATAATCTTTCTAATAAGCTATTTTGATGAATAAAGACAAATCCGTTTTCTTAAATTTCTTCCTCGAGTCATATTGAGTGCTTGCTGGTTGAATAGCCTGTTATTATGAAGAAAATTGTCAACCAGAAGACGATAAATTAAATTTATTGAAGATTGAATACTTGTTTCAACCGTCCCGACAGCGCCTCCTGACAGTTAAACCTGTTTTGCCCTTAAACTAAAAGACTCTGATATTACACACTTAAGGGTATGTTGTAGTACTAATACACCTTCAGTATTATCATTATAATGGCACATGAAACTATAAATACAACTTGTCAGTCAAAAAAAAGTACTGCACGAAAGAATTCACTAACCGCACTCAAAAACAGCTTTCCGGCTCTAACTTTAAAACGGCATGACGTAAAGAAAAAATGTTTTTCGGGAGTCTGGTAGGCAATTGCGTGCTGTACGTGCTGACAAAATTTGACGCACATGACGTGAGTGGTTTTCAAGGAAATCTCAATGTTTCATCCGTCCCGCGTTTCAATCGTCCCGGCTCTCCCCTACTAAACTAACGTGATTAAACACTGTCTGTCACGTGACGTGCCTAGACCTTCAATCAGTTAACTTACCATGCTTTTACCACAGTATTTGCAGTTTTAATGTGTCATTTGTTGTAAATGCACAGTAACCACAACACTTACCATGCTTTTACCACCGTATTTGCAGTTTTAATGTGTCATAGTAACCACAACACTTGCCATGCTTTTACCACAGTATTTGCAGTTTTAATGTCATTTGTTGTAAATGCACTGTAACCACAACACTTACCATGCTTTTACCACAGTATTTACAGTTTTAATGTGTCATTTGTTGTAAATGCACAGTAACCACAACACTTACCATGCTTTTACCACAGTATTTACAGTTTTAATGTGTCATTTGTTGTAAATGCACAGTAACCACAACACTTACCGTGCTTTTACCACAGTATTTACAGTTTTAATGTGTCATTTGTTGTAAATGCACTGTAACCACAACACTTACCATGCTTTTACCACAGTATTTGCAGTTTTAATGTGTCATACACAGTAACAACAACACTTACCATGCTTTTACCACAGTATTTACAGTTTTAATGTGTCATTTGTTGTAAATGCACTGTAACCACAACACTTACCATGCTTTTACCACAGTATTTACAGTTTTAATGTGTCATTTGTTGTAAATGCACAGTAACCACAACACTTACCATGCTTATACCACAGTATTTACAGTTTTAATGTGTCATTTGTTGTAAATGCACAGTAACCACAACACTTACCATGCTTTTACCACAGTATTTACAGTTTTAATGTGTCATTTGTTGTAAATGCACTGTAACCACAACACTTACCATGCTTTTACCACAGTATTTACAGTTTTAATGTGTCATTTGTTGTAAATGCACAGTAACCACAACACTTACCATGCTTTTACCACAGTATTTGCAGTTTTAATGTGTCATATGTTGTAAATGCACAGTAACCACAACACTTACCATGCTTTTACCACAGTATTTACAGTTTTAATGTGTCATTTGTTGTAAATGCACAGTAACCAAAACACTTACCATGCTTTTACCACAGTATTTACAGTTTTAATGTGTCATTTGTTGTAAATGCACAGTAACCAAAACACTTACCATGCTTTTACCACAGTATTTGCAGTTTTAATGTGTCATTTGTTGTAAATGCACAGTAACCACAACACTTACCATGCTTTTACCACAGTATTTGCAGTTTTAATGTGTCATACACAGTAACCACAACACTTGCCATGCTTTTACCACAGTATTTGCAGTTTTAATGTCATTTGTTGTAAATGCACTGTAACCACAACACTTACCATGCTTTTACCACAGTATTTACAGTTTTAATGTGTCATTTGTTGTAAATGCACTGTAACCACAACACTTACCATGCTTTTACCACAGTATTTACAGTTTTAATGTGTCATTTGTTGTAAATGCACTGTAACCACAACACTTACCATGCTTTTACCACAGTATTTGCAGTTTTAATGTGTCATTTGTTGTAAATGCACAGTAACCACAACACTTACCATGCTTTTGATGACTGATAATTTAAAATCCACAAATTGTAAGGTTAATCTGTAATTTTTCCTTTAAATAATCCTATATATTATACATAACGATATTTTATTTTCTCTTTTTTCAGGTGAAAAGACCAAAAGGGCCTTTCAGACTCAGTCAGCTCATTATTGTTTGAGCAGAAGTAAACAGAGGAGACGAAAAGCTGCAAAGGCAAATATTCACAATGGTATGTATGTGTTGGTTTTAACCCGTAATCATTTTTATCAACCATTTGTTGTTTCTTAAACCTTTTCTTACAAAACCCATAGCCCAATCAGTACAAACATAGTCTCTAAGTCTTAATAATTCACAAGATTTAAGAAGTTCTCAAATTCATACGATGCTCATACATATTTGTATATTCCTACATAATCCTGCGGCTTTTACTCCTACTGCTGTCATTGGCTACTGCCTCAATTCCTCTACATATTTATCGCGATATTTGCAAATCAGTTGCGCCCCATTCTTGGAAAGTAGTCAGAAAGTTTATATTAATTGCATTGTATTATTTAAAATGATTACAAATTGGACCCTGTCTGTTCATGTTCCAATGATACATGATGTCTCTCCACACCTCATGACCTTCCTCTGTTTGCAAGAGTGGAAAAGCTAATCTGACTTGTCACATGACATCAGATACTCGATTATTTTGTCATGATTAGATCAGTTACACTGCTGATAACTGTCCCGTTTGCATGTTATTTTTAAACAAATTCATATGATTATTACTTGCTATTAAAGACATGCTTTAATCATGCCCACATATCAGTAAACTTTTTACATAAATGCATTTAACATTTAATTATGCAACACTCTATACAGAAATAAATCCTACAGTTATATATAATCTTTCTACTTGCATGTAATTTAATAAAATTACCTTCCTTTCTGTCTTGCAGGATTACCTTTTTTTAAGATCTCTACAACATCAAACTCAACAGATCTTTTAAGAGCCGAGCCTCACAAGAGCTCCAGTACTAGCGAGTCGCAGCGAATCTTGCCATGATCAGCCCTTCCCAGGTAAAGTTTCTACAATATTTCAATCAGTATTTACTCATCAAATGCTCTCTCCTGAATCGTATGGTAAAATAACTTACTTATAACTGTCTTAATTTATATGTTTTAAAAAGAATAGTAATTGCACATAGAGTAAGTAGAGACTTTTTTTGTTTTACAGCAGAGAAGGAAGACCAGTCCTAATATCAACGCAAGCTAATCGAATAAGTCCTTTGTTTCGGGTGAGGAAGGAACATCCGGTGCCCAAAGACAAAGGTGCGCATGACCATTGGTATGTCTTGTATTGAAACTGTAATATGTAGTACATCATTTGATGTTGACAATTTTACATTGTACAGGTTATCACCTGGTTTTTGACCAAGTGAAGCTCTTGAAACAAGTGACAGAAGAGTATGTTGTCTTGAAGGATATCAAGCATCAGTGGCAAAGGCTCAAAAGAGACCATAACTTTCTAAAATATCTTTTAAAACAGGTTGCTGTTGATATGGGTAAAACAGTTTTTTTCCAGTACTTAGCTTATATTACAGGTGAAACTCAAAAAATTAGAATATTGTGCAAAAGTTCATTTATTTCAGAAAATTCAACTTAAAAGGTTAAACTAATATATTATATAGACTCATTCATTACATGCAAAGTAAGATATTTCAAGCCTTTATTTGTTATAATTTTAATAATTATGGCTTACAGCTATGAACACCTTTTCACAATATTCTAATTTTGACTTTGGGGTTTTCAAAGCTGTAAGCCATAATCATCCAAATTATAACAAATAAAGGCTTGAAATATCTCACTTTGCATGTAATGAGTCTATGTAATATATTAGTTTCACCTTTTAAGTTGAATTACTGAAATAAATTAACTTTTGCACGATACTCTAATTTTTCGAGTTTCACCTGTATGTGCTGCAATTTATATATATATATAATATATATATATATATATATATATATATATATATATATATATATTTATAATACTTCAATGTGTATATAATATAATGTACTGACTGCTGCTTTGCAAATTTAAATAAGGAACACAACAGGCAACTTTGGCCCTTTTGCGTTCTCCTTTTTGAGGCGGAGAGTTTACTTCCAACCATAATTGAGCACACCTGAAATTTTTAACCAAAGTCTTCAGGTTTACTTAAGTTATAGACAATCGGCAGGTGGGTTTGAGTTTGGAGCTAAATCTGCAGGACAGTGGACACTGAGGGCCAGAGTAGCCCATCACTGCTATAACACACAACATAAGCTGACCTGACTGCCCATTAAACAACTTCATTTGAATTGTTTGTGTTTTTTGTTTTACTTTCAGACCAGGACTGGAGAACGTCTGACGATGGAATGTTGAGACTTCTTCCTCTGGTTGAGAAAAAGCTACACCACATCAGTGATCACATCTTCTGTTCATCTGTTGTACTGTAGGGTACAACTGAACAAACTGTTTAAATGAGGAAGAAGAACATGAACACGATAGAGACATGTACAGGGAAGAGCAAGAAAGCTGTGATAATGAGTCATTATTTTCCAACACAATATCAAATCTGTTTTCTGTATCATAGGTGACTGAATATGATTCTCTGGCCCTCATTTTGTGGCTTCAGCAGCTGTGAATGGATTAATGTGATGTTAATGTAATTTTGAAGACCCATTTTTATTTATCTTGAATCTCATTTGTCTTTATGCTACTTTATCAACTTTATGCTGTGTCCTCCAATAAAGTATTGTGTAATAAAGTATGGTGAATATTGTGTATTGAAAGTGGTGTTTGGTACAGTACATGTAATATTTTATTTGAGAAATTTTAATTTCTTATGAGTTTAATTCATAATTTAAAAATAAACAGGACATAAACATTTTTGATCTGGTTAATGATATTTGTGACAACAATGCACTAAAAGTTGCACATACTTGCATGTTGTGAGAAGTATGCCAGTTTTCAGTGACATAAAGGGAAGGTGTGTGAATAACAAGAGGCTGCAGAGGGTTATATTACTACAAACAATTCAATCATAATCGAAGATGATCCACGTTGATCATTCTAGTACATCTACTGCATTTAGTATAAAAGCATAGATATTACTGATGTCAGGCATATAAGAAGCAATCAAAGAGGGTGAAAAGGAAATTTTGGGACTGTTTTTTTGTTGTTTTACTGAATGGTGCATTATCCTTGTGTAATAGTAAAGTGTAAATATATAAATTGATTTTTGTTTACTGCCAACACTGGAAATTGGACAATGACAAGTTGTTGCAGGTTCATCCATTATATTTATTGGTGTACATAAAAAAAAAGCAAATACATAGTTATTATTATTGTTATATATTACAGCATTTCTTTAAAATATTTCCATATCAGATGGTCTCACAATACCCATCAAAACCTAATACAAGCATGATGTTAGAATAGAAAGGGGGGGGGGGGGGGGGGAAGATAAAATAGTCTGGTATTTAAATGTGACTAAACAAAGTTTGTTGTCCATGATGAGAGAATAGATGTGTGTAGATTGCACTGCCCTTCCACCCTCAGGGGCCCAGCAACGGCCCCCGGAAGAGCAAACAAATATACATTTCAAATGGGTGTAACTCAAAGTCTGGTTAGTGTATCAAAGAGAAAATCGGCAGGACAAATGCTTATTCTAAGCTTACTAAATAATGTTGGGCACAGTTTTCAGACATATATGAAAAGCTGGCATAAAGGTTTTTTAAAAGTGCTCACAGTACAATATACAATTTCAGCTTGTCCCTCATATATTTCATAAAGGTTTGTACAATGAACAGATTTTGATATCCAGTTGTCCATTAAATATATTATTTATTTAAACATTTATTGTTTCATTGCTAAATGTTTTAAACTACATTACCCACATATCTCTGTCATTCTATCAATGGAACAGGAAACGTGGTGCTGTAGTTCATTGAAATGTGCAGAAATGCTTAGGGTTAGGGTTGGGATCTCGGTAAAGGAGTAATTTCTCACAACATAGAGACATTTTATAGTTAACTTAATGTATAACTAACGTAATAATAACACCAAAACATACGTTGTAATATGAAGCGCCGTTTTATATGGTTTAAAAGATAGTCCAATCACAGCAAGTTCTGCGACAAAGTCACAGCCAATGACAACCCAGCTGAACAGATGCGTCACACTTACTTGCCCATTTATGGTAAATGATGACAGCTCTCTTCTGGTTCCGGTTGCAGGGATAGATTTTAATATTTGGCCTGTTAAATATGTATTCCTTCTAATTAAATAATAAAACTTACTTTTAAGTTACATTACATTCTTTATGCCATTCTCCACCATCTGAACTCTTGGAATTCAAATAAATGTAACAAAAGCATAATGGAATGCACCCAATTTTGAAAGCATATTCCAATATTTAATGTCAAACTGTTTTAAAGACAAATGTTGTGCCAAAACTACTGCACAACTGTATCAATATCAGTTAATTATATAAAAAAAATAGCCAGATACAGAGGCAATCTATTACAGTTACACATACAGTAACATAAAAAAAATCGCTATGATGAAGTAATAATATTTTTTACAAACCAAGAGATGAGATTCAACTTTGTTATGTGAAAATATATTTGTTTCTTCCTCCCTTTAAAGAACAAATAGGCAAAAACTTAAACACAACATTTTACATTCTCAACTTTAGTTTTATATCCTTGTGATTATTGTTCACTTTTATTTAATGAAACTAAATGAAAGCAAAACTTAAAATATTTAATGATTATAAATGTCAGCAAGAAAATGCTTCTATAAAATACATTCACGGGTAAATTGCATTTACTTTAACCAGGCAGTGATATAATGATACCATAGATGTAGTTATGGTGGATATTTACTATAGTAACCACTGTAATAACAGGTTTAATGAAGCTAAATGCAAGACATTAAGTCCATCTAAATGTAAAGGTAGCAAACTCACAGAATAATGTCCAGTTGTCAAGTGTGTCATTTCTGTAATACTCATTCAGCACCAAACAGAATTCCATAAATATTGATTGTTTTCAAAAGGTTTTCTTGAACACCCTCAGTATCTTCAATTGTTCGGACAAACACCTGCTATACACTTGCCAAAATATACATTTGACTATTGCATCATGAAGTCGCTGCATAACTAGAACTAATGGATGGCAATGAATATGTCCTTTACCAAAACTCCTGGTGAGCACTGATGCTTATTTGATAAAGGCATTAGGCAGACATCAAGTACACATCCTACACATGCCCAAACAACACCGCCCAAAGACAGTAATGAAGTGGACACCACCAGGAGGATCAGGAGACAGCGAAGACCAAGGAAGACATGGAGACAGATGTTTCACGAACACCTGAAGAATGTCAGTGTCCCATGGGAAGATGGGGAGAACTTGGCCACAGATCGAATATGCTGGAGGACACTTGTTGCCCAATGTGCCCAGCACAGGACTTGATGATGATGTTGTGAGTTTATCCATAACTGTGGGATATTTTTCTGTAAAGAGGTTAGATAATTAAATGTTAAATGCCTTTATAAAATAAGTTTACTGATATGTGGGCATGATTAAAAGTATGTCATTAATAGCAAGCAATAATCATATGAATTTGTTTAAAAATAACGATTTACATGCAAACGGAACAGTTATCAGCAGTGTAACTGATCTGTTATCTGTCAGTATATATATATATATATATATATATATATATATATATATATATATTATATATATATATATATATATATATATATATATATATATATATATATATATATATATATACTGATCTGACAAGTCAGATTAGCTTTTCCACTCTTGCAAACAGAGGAAGGTCATGAGGTGTGGAGAGACATCATGTATCATTGGAACATGAACAGACAGGGTCCAATTTGTAATCATTTTAAATAATACAATGCAATTAATATAAACTTTCTGACTACTTTCCAAGAATGGGGCGCAACTGATTTGCAAATATCGCGATAAATATGTAGAGGAATTGAGGCAGTAACCAATGACAGCAGTAGGAGTAAAAGCCGCAGGATTATGTACGAATATACAAATATGTTTGAGCATCGTATGAATTTGAGAACTTCTTAAATCTTGTGAATTATTAAGACTTAGAGACTATGTTTGTACTGATTGGGCTATGGGTTTTGTAAGAAAAGGTTTAAGAAACAACAAATGGTTGATAAAAATGATTACGGGTTAAAACCAACACATACATACCATTGTGAATATTTGCCTTTGCAGCTTTTCATCTCCTCTGTTTACTTCTCCTCAAACAATAATGAGCTGACTGAGTCTGAAAGGCCCTTTTGGTCTTTTCACCTGAAAAAAGAGAAAATAAAATATCGTTATGTATAATATATAGGATTATTTAAAGGAAAAATTACAGATTAACCTTACAATTTGTGGATTTTAAATTATCAGTCATCAAAAGCATGGTAAGTGTTGTGGTTACTGTGCATTTACAACAAATGACACATTAAAACTGCAAATACTGTGGTAAAAGCATGGTAAGTGTTGTGGTTACAGTGCATTTACAACAAATGACACATTAAAACTGTAAATACTGTGGTAAAAGCATGGTAAGTGTTGTGGTTACAGTGCATTTACAACAAATGACACATTAAAACTGTAAATACTGTGGTAAAAGCATGGTAAGTGTTGTGGTTACTGTGCATTTACAACAAATGACATTAAAACTGCAAATACTGTGGTAAAAGCATGGCAAATGTTGTGGTTACTGTGTATGACACATTAAAACTGCAAATACTGTGGTAAAAGCATGGTAGGTGTTGTGGTTACTGTGCATTTACAACAAATGACACATTAAAACTGCAAATACTGTGGTAAAAGCATGGTAAGTGTTTTGGTTACTGTGCATTTACAACAAATGACACATTAAAACTGTAAATACTGTGGTAAAAGCATGGTAAGCGTTTTGGTTACTGTGCATTTACAACAAATGACACATTAAAACTGTAAATACTGTGGTAAAAGCATGGTAAGTGTTGTGGTTACAGTGCATTTACAACAAATGACACATTAAAACTGTAAATACTGTGGTAAAAGCACGGTAAGTGTTGTGGTTACTGTGCATTTACAACAAATGACACATTAAAACTGTAAATACTGTGGTAAAAGCATGGTAAGTGTTGTGGTTACTGTGCATTTACAACAAATGACACATTAAAACTTTAAATACTGTGGTAAAAGCATGGTAAGTGTTGTGGTTACAGTGCATTTACAACAAATGACACATTAAAACTGTAAATACTGTGGTAAAAGCACGGTAAGTGTTGTGGTTACTGTGCATTTACAACAAATGACACATTAAACTGTAAATACTGTGGTATAAGCATGGTAAGTGTTGTAGTTACTGTGCATTTACAACAAATGACATTAAAACTGCAAATACTGTGGTAAAAGCATGGCAAGTGTTGTGGTTACTATGACACATTAAAACTGCAAATACGGTGGTAAAAGCATGGCAAGTGTTGTGGTTACTGTGTATGACACATTAAAACTGCAAATACGGTGGTAAAAGCATGGTAAGTGTTGTGGTTACTGTGCATTTACAACAAATGACACATTAAAACTGCAAATACTGTGGTAAAAGCATGGTAAGTTAACTGATTGAAGGTCTAGGCACGTCACGTGACAGACAGTGTTTAATCACGTTAGTTTAGTAATGTGTTTTTAATTAGAAACCAATGAAACGCAAAGCGTCCGTGGAGATGACAGATATAATGCAGTGACTGAACATGAGAGAGCTAATCTGATTAATATCGACAAACAGAAAAGACATTATAACAAACATTATTTGGGCAGCATATTTAGGACTACTTACCAACATCTGGCACACGTGTCCTGATGCCAAATATCGCAATGTGTTCGGAGTGAGACTTCTTCAGCGCTATTTCCTACGGATAAAATTCGCGTCTGTTATTGCCGCCACGGGTTTCCCATTGAAAGTAATGGAGTTCCTAATGCGTCATCTAGAGTGACGCCAAGGGGCGCCTTCGGCGTCTGCTATGTGAAGCCTCGGGCGCTTGACCATGCTTCAGTTGTTGACGCCTTGGGAGTGAGAATGGGTTGGTATAAAAAGACTTCATCATTGTATTCATGTTAACAGACAAGAACCCTGTGAGAATGAGGGCTCATTTGTTGCCAAACCTTGGCCAGCAGTGAGACTCGACGCATGTAATAATTTTGATTACTTTGGCCACGCCCAGTTTTTTTCTTATTGAACATTCTCGAAATACATCACTATATGGTAGTCAATTGCAACCTCCAGTTCATGCTAACTTTAAGGAACTTGTTTGGCTGAAAGTGTGTAATTTGGATATAAGCACCTGAAGTAAACAAATGTTTTGTATTTTTTAAAGATGCTGCATGAAATGACGATGAGGTTTCGAACAGACTTGGTGAAGAACATGGAAACATCTAATGAAATGGCCCAAAACATCATCAGGAGTGCAAAAAAAGGAAGGAAGAGGAAACCACAGAAGGTAACACCATATATTTTTCCCCATCCAACCTATCTGTTCCATGCCCAGTGTAAAGTTGCATTGTCAATGTAAAGGTTGTAGCTTCTATAAATTGTATGAGTGAAAACATGTATTACAATAATGAAAGTATTAAAGGAATAGTTTATCCAAAAATGAAAATTGTCATAATTTATTCACCTCTTGTCATTTCAAATCTTTATGACTTTCTTCTTCAGAACACAAAAGATATTTTGAAGGATGGTAACCGAACAATGGTGGTGCCCATTGACTTGCTGCATTGGTTTTGTGTCCATATAATTTTAAGTGAATGGGTAGCAGCATTGTTCGGTTACCAACATTAATTTTAGGTCTATTTGATGACTTCTGTTAATTGGTGAAAGGCACTCAAAGGGTGAAATGTTTGTTTTACAGGAACCCAAAGGTCCTACATCAACCATGGTGTTTAACGGCTGTCCTGATCCCCTCAAGACTGAAAGTGTCAGCATTATCATGGAGGCAGATATTGACATGACAAAGGCTGTGGAATGCCTGTTTGCAGCCACACAATGACTTTTATTCAAAAATATATGCATAAACTTAAACATGAGCATGACACAAGAACACCAATACCTGTACTAAAAAATGTACTGTCAACTTGTGTAAGTTGTAGTGCTGTTTATTTAGATGTTTTAATTGTTCATGTATTGTTTTTTATCTGCATTGTCGAATATCAAAAATATGAAATCAAAGATTTGTTTTTCCTCATTTCAGAGATGCATGTACAAGTTAAGTACAGTACATGTACATACAGTACATAAACAAGCTTATGTATGTTTATTGCAAAGTGAAAATTGCTTCAATTAAATTCAAACTAAATGGTTGAATGTAATTTAACATCTTAAATGTAAAAAATGTTTTGCTGTATAATACATATATTAAATGTGACACTAATATTTTTGTATAATCAATTGAATAAATTTAAACTTTTGGAATTTTCTGGATTGGTTATATTTTTGTATTCATAATAATAATTTAATAATAATTTTATTAAATATCATATTATGGTTTAATAATATAGAACCCTTAAATGGTTCTATAAAGAACCATCTAACTTGGATTCAAAGAACCATTTGGGGTTCTATTTATGGAACCCATTAAAATGGTTCTATATAGAACCATTTTGGAGTTCCATATATGAAGCGGGTGATAGAACCATTTCTGGTTCTAAATAGAACCATTTCTTTTAAGAGTGTGGTATATGTATACCAGCTGAATAATAGTCAAACACCACAGATTAACTATACTGAAACTATCGAGCATTTTCACTAACATTTGTGATGTATCTTCTCTCTCCCTCACAGTTCGCCTCAGCACGAATGTCACTATAGCAACCTTGTGCGCTGTGATTGGTCGAAATCGTCCAGGACAGTTAAGGGCATCCGGGCCTTTTGTATACACTTATTTTTCAGTAATTATATGCCATCATGACAAAACTTTGTGTATTTATTAGTTGGCATATCAAAACTATATGGAGATTTTTTTTGCCAAAATTCAGAAATCTTTGGAAGATATCACTGAACATTTATTTAACCATATAGACCTTATGTAGCCACGCCCCTTTTCAGCGCTGGGCTCGTTGTCTTTTGACTTCCGGTCTGTAATTTCACAGCGATCTTGCATAGGTGAATGAACGGCTCGTTTAAAAAAAATCCCGGTCGACATTTGTTAAGACATCTGCTTTACAATGCTTATGATAAACATTACAATGCTCATGATAACTTTTGTTAACTCTACAATAAGTAAATCCACTTCAAAAGCTAATTACTCCTCAACAGCGATGCCATAGAGATATACAGAGCGACCGCAAAACCGGAAGTTCAAAGACAATATTCTAAAGATGACGGCGCCCACGTTTCTCTCGTGCATAAGGTCTATAAAAAGTCGATTTCTTATGTGAATTTTTCATATCTGCATTTGTGTTTATTTAATGAAACAAAACCACATAATTACATAGATGTGTGAAATTAATGAGGGAAAAATAAATACTCTGAACCCTAAGTAGATTTACACAAACTGAGAAAGTTAAAAAGCGTTAGGTTGTGCCCCACTCTCCCCTACATTTTCTAAAATTCAGTGTATGACCAACTTCGTCTCCTCCCCACCATATGTTGGCGTCATGAATCTCAATCTTCAAGAAGAAGGAACTGGAACTGGATGAAATATTATAAATTAGCGTCCATTATACCATGGAATTAAACCACACCATTTGTTTAGCCAGAGGAGAACTGTTTTTTGTCTCCATTCTGTCACCTGAAATAGTTTGGGTGCCTTGCCACTGTCATCTCTGGCTTGCTTTGACTAATTATTAATATTAATATTATTATTAATATTAATAATATTAATAATAATGATAATAATAAATTTAATTTGTATAGCGCTTTTTACCAACTCAAAGTTGCTTTACAGGGCAATTAAATATAGAGATGCAGAAAAAAAATATGGAAGCTACGGATAGGCAGAGGTGAAGAGATGGGTCTTGAGGAGGGACTGGAAGATGGTGAGGGACTCAGAGGTGCAGATCTCATGGGGGAGGGAGTTCCAGAGCCTGGGAGCCGCCCTGGAGAAGGTTCTGTCCCCAAAACGGCGGAGCTTGGACTTGGAATTATAACCCAACCCGACCCGGCCCGTGGCTTTTAAAACCTGGACCCGATGTAACCCAACACATCAACATGAATGATCTGCCCGAACCCGGCCTGCGGCCCGACTCGGACGCACTCTTCTATCTATCGCCATTGCGGTGACTCTTTATTCATTCCTGGTGAAATCGCAAAATAAAATGCACACAAACTTAGAAAGATTTACTTACTAGTCCATCAACAAGATCGCCAGGTCAGCATCATTGTTTGCACCCAGTGCTGCTTTTTAGAAGCCCGAACGAGTGGGACTCTTGTCCGGTTTCTCACGCGGTCAGATTCTCTTTTCCTTTTCCTATTCTTCTGTCCGCGTTTTCTTTGCTTTTTCCATCGTCTAGTATCACGTCTGAAATGCGTGCAAGTGCAGTGTTGCAAACTGTTTTCAAAGGAAAGTAGCTAACGCCATGCCTGTTTAAATAAAAAAACTTCACACAATAATAAATAAAAATAACTCAAACAGCCAGCGGGTGGGCTACGAGTTTTGAAACAAAATAGGCCTAGCCTACAGACATAATCGTATGCTTATAAGGCATCGTGGAGGAACAGTAGTGCGTCCTGCATGTTCTCCTCTCTCAAGGCCAGCCACCCGCACGCAGCAGCCAGACTTTCTTTACGGTGAACGCCAGCGATGATTAATAAATTTGTTTTATTTTTTTTTCACTGAGGGGAAAAGATTAAGCCCGAGGTCCGACCCGACCCGAGTCATTTGCTTACATTTTCGACCCGAACCAGGCCGAACCCGCGGGTCCCGTCAGGTTTATCGGGCCGACCCGACCCGTTGAGAACTCTATTGTGGATGCGGAGGAGACTGACTGAGGTGGATCTAAGGGACTGTGAGGGTTGCTAGGGGGAGAGGAGGTCAGTAAGGTATGAGGGGGCCAGATGGTGGATGGCTTTGTAGGTAAGGACCAGGATTTTGTATGTGATATGATGGGAAATGGGAAGCCAATGTAGTTGTTTTAAGACTGGAGGGATGTGGTGCCAGGATTTGGAGTGGGTGATGAGTTGGGCGGCTGCGTTCTGGACCAGTTGGAGTGGTTTGATGTAGGTCGAGCTGATGCCTAGGAGTAGTGAGTTGCAGTAGTCCAGTCGTGATGAGATGAAGGCGTGAATGAGTCTTTCAGCAGCAGGGGCTGTGACTGAGGGTCTGATTTTGGCAATGTTGCGGAGGTGAAAGAAGGATGATTGATTGACAGGTGGGCGTGGCTATCCTTTGATCTTGCCCCGCCCTTTGTCCCATCCCTTCCGGCCCGCCCCCTCCGGTCCCGCCCCATCCGGCCCCGCCCCTTCCTGTTACCTTTGACCTAGTTCCGCCCCTTCCTGTTAAACTTTGACCTAGTTCTGCCCCTTCCTGTTACCTTTGACCTAGTTCCGCCCCTTCCTGTTAAACTTTGACCTAGTTCTGCCCCTTCCTGTTACCTTTGACCTGGTTCCGCCCCTTCCTGTTAAACTTTGACCTAGTTCCGCCCCTTCCTGTTACCTTTGACCTAGTTCCCGCACCTTCCGGTTAAACTTTCTGTCAAAATGATGGATATGACAGATAGTTTGATTGTTTGAAGTTAGTTTGAGGTTTGAAGTTAGTTTGATCAAGAAAAAGGAGGTGTATAGAATGTGTGACAGTTAGTTTGATCGTTTGAAGTTAGTTTGATACTAGTTACTTTGAAGATAGTTTGATCTTTGAAGTTGGTGTTTTGTCACCGCCACCGCATTCCTGAGGATTTTATCTGTTCTGTAAAAGAATATAAAATTAAATCTTACTAAAACCTCACACAAAAAGCTTAAATAAAATGGAGCCACAAAAAAATTGCAAACAGTTAAAAATGTATTAGAGAGTTGAAGAAAAAAACAATGCAATTTATGAATGATCTCACACCTCAAATGACTCAAAACATAGGGAGCGCGCGTCTATGTGTGTGTGTGTGTGTGTGTGTGTGTGTGTGTGTGTGTGTGTGTGTGTGTGTGTGTGTGTGTGTGTGCTGTGTGTGTGTGTGTTTGTCAAAGCAGGAATTCCCCTCCCTCCGCATTGCTAGGGACGTTGGAAGTTTATCTCACACAGAAGTTGGAAAATCATTATGTTCATTTAAATGAAATGATTATAAAATTTTACATTTAGTCATTCACAAATATTTGATACTGACTCAAGTTGAAAAACCATGCTGTTCAATTAAAAGTATATAAATTAAACAAAAATAAAATCATCTTACTGTTTCACCATGGTTGAAAAAACCCACAAGTGTTTCCCCTTAAGTCTTTTCTCTCTGTCACACCAGCGTGTGGCTGCCCTGGTATCTGTTTTTGTGACACGTTCCTAAGCCCATTGAGAAATGTCTTGACTTACACAACAGTTGAATAGCATTGTGTTCTTTTAAAAGTGTATAAATTAAAATATATCATATATAAAATAAATAGTTTACTAATTTAACTAAAGTTGAAAAGCATGTTGTTCATTTAAAATCTTACTAAATTACTGAAGTTGAAAACATTCTGTTCATTTAAAATAAATATTTTACAAATTGTACTGTACCAATTATGTTAGATTTTAGATAAAAATAAAATCATCTTACATTTTTACCAGGGTTGAAGTAGCTCCTATCACATATATGTCCATATTGACCATTTAAAGTTGAAAAGAACCCCAGAGTATTTTTTTCTCTCTCTTCTCTCTCTCTCTCTCTCTCTCTCTCTCTCTCTCTCTCTCTCTCTCTCTCTCTCTCTCTCTCTCTCTCTCTCTCTCTCTCTCTCTCTCTCTCTCTCTCTCTCTCTTTTTTTTATTACGGGATATAATTAATATCAATCAGTTTTATCATGTTGATCTTGGAATCCTCTCATTAGATCAAGAAAAAGCTTTTGATCGTGTTGATCACCAATATCTTTTTGATGTGTTAAAGTATTTTGGGTTTGGTGATAGATTTATATCCTATATTCGGTTGTTGTATTGTAATGTTTCTGTTATGGTGAAAGCAGGTGGTGGGCTAAGTGAACCAATATCTGTGTCGAGAGGCATTAGACAAGGATGTCCACTTTCCGGGCAATTATACAGTTTGGTCATTGAACCTTTGTTGTGCAGATTAAGGAGGAATCTTGAAGGATTTCTATTTCCTAACTCAAATGATAATTTTAAATTTGTTTTATCTGCGTATGCAGATGACATTAGTGTTTTTATTACAAGTCAAAAAGATATTACAACCTTAAATCAAACTATTGAAATATACGAAAAAGCCTCTTCTGCTAGAGTTAACTGGTCTAAAAGTGAAGGGTATATTGTCGGTAGGTGGGAAGGTATTGGGTTTCCTCAACTCCCGGGTGGGTTACAGTGGAGACAGGACGGATTGAAAACACTAGGAGTTTTTTTGGGGAATGACCAATTTCAAAAGAAAAATTGGGAGGGTCTGCTGGAGAAGGTGTCTGCCAAATTGTCGAAATGGAAATGGCTATTGCCACAATTGTCCTATAGGGGGAGAGCTCTGGTTGTCAATAATCTCGCTGCGTCGATGCTGTGGCACAGGACTATAACTATGGAGCCTCCTGAAGAACTTATTTCTATGATACAAAGGACATTTGTTAATTGTTTCTGGAGTGGACAGCACTGGATCCGTGCAGCTGCACTTTACTTACCAGTTCAAGAGGGCGGTCAAGGCTTGGTGGATGTGAGGAGTCGGATCCGGGCCTTTAGGATTCAAGCTGTGCAGAGACTTCTCTACAAAACGGATGTTGTGTGGGCCAAAACTGCATGTGCGTTTTTGAAGCGGGCAGGAGGACTTGGTTTTGATAGACACTTGTTTTTAATGAAGCTCGAGGATATAAGCCTGTCAGAGCTTCCACCTTTTTATAAGTCTATGCTGCAGACATGGAGAACTGTTTTTAGAGTGGAGCGAGATATGGGTGACCAAGGACATTGGACTCCAGAGGAACCGTTGTTTTTCAACCCAATGGTCCAGACTCGACTGTTGTCCTCCGTGAGCGTGAGGAGATGTTTGCTGAGGAATGGTGTTCAGAAACTTGGACATCTCCTGGATGAGAGAGGCTGGAAATCCATTGAGGCACTTCAAGAAATGACAGGGTTAAAATCCTTGCGTCTTGTTTCAAAATTGAAAGAAGAAATCTGCAATGCACTTCCAAGCAGCTGCAGGACTTGGATAGGACTGAGACAAACACAGGACATGAGAACTGGTCAAGATTTTCCAGAATTAAAAATTTCACCTGTCATAAATGAAGAAGATGAAGGTGAAGTTGCAGACTCAATTTTATCTTTCAAGACCCCTCAGCTAGACCATTTTAAAAAGGTGTCTAAGAAAGCAATATACTGCACTACAGTTAAAGTCACACATCGAGATTCATTGAAGAGGCAAAAAGCTTCTAGATGGCCAGAAATGTTACAACCAGACTTTCTCGTGCGGGACAGGTGGCGGACCCTGTATAAACCCCCTGTAGAGAAGCGCACTGCTGATCTGCAGTGGCGGATTATCCACGGGGCCATAGCTACGGACCGACATGTGGCACACCTGAATCCGGCTGTAGTTGGGGAATGTAGATTTTGTGGGGAGCAGGAGGATCTAGAACACTTGTTTTTAAGGTGTAATAGATTACAAGAGCTTTTTGGTTTGCTTAAGACTTGGTTTAGAAGTTTTGGTGAGGATTTTTCCGAAGAAGTGTTTATTGGAGGAATGATGTATAGTTTTTCAATGAGGAGGAAAATATGTTTATTGAATTATTTGATGGGACAGCTAAACTTGCAATTTGGAAAACAAGAAAGAACAAAGGTCTACAACTTGCTACAATCGATCCTGAAATGATGTTTAGAGGGTTGGTAAAGGGAAGACTGAAAATCTATTTCGCTTATTACAGACTTATAAATAATGTGGTTTTCTTTTGTGACGTATGGTGTTTTAATGAGGTACTATGTATAGTACAAAACGATCAGCTCATTGTGAATTTTTAATTATAAATTAATTTTATTTTATTTTTTAATAACTGCCAGTAATGTAACGTGATGTAAGTTTTAACGAATAATAAAGTGCTTGTTAAACCTCTCTCTCTCTCTCTCTCTCTCTCCTCTCTCTCTCTCTCTCTCTCTCTCTCTCTCTCTCTCTCTCTCTCTCTCTCTCTCTCTCTCTCTCTCTCTCTCTCTCTCTCTCTCTCTCTCTCTCTCTCTCTCTCTCTCTCTCACACACACCAGTGTTTGACAGTCAGAGGGGTGTGTTCAGTAATCAGAATGAGACTGAATGTTTTGCTAAATTTATTTCATAGTGTATAAGCATTAAAAGTTTGAAATAGATCTTTTTAAAAATATGATTTTAATTAAATTCAATGAATTCATAAAAAACAAATATGCTATATCGATGGTCTCTGGGGAAAACTTGACTATATTTTTTTATTTATCAGGGTGTATGTAAAGAACTTTGAAATGTGCTGCTCTCACAAGTTATCTCGTACATTGTGTGAAATGTTTTAATAATTCCTCAAGTAGTATCTGTGATAAAATCCCCACATAGGCCTATCTGTAGTGAGAGAGCAACAATGAAGACTTTTAGAATCTGTGATGCCTCAGGCCGAGCCCGATTGATAGCCTGCTTATAAGCTACTTCCGATCACCAGCACATCTTCAGAGAAATACATTACTTTACAATAATGTTAGCTTCAGGATATAGGGTGACGGAGCAGATGAGCCTCTGTACATCATGTAATGTTAGTCTGCTAACGCCTTTCCAGAGCCAAAGTTTTGTTCGTACTTCGTACTAAATTTATTTCAAAGCATAATCGTAAAAGTTTAAATATGATCTCTTAAAAATGATATAACTCAATGTATAATGACAAATGTATTCAAACAATTTAACCTTAGTTTTAGCTAAATTAATATATATATATAATATAAAAGTAGATATAATATATATATATATATATATATATATATATATATATATATATATATATATATATATATATATATATATATATATATATAAAATACAAAAACTCCTTACATTCTCATAGAACTGAAGAAGTAGTAGAAACTAGATATATGCAATGATAAAAAAAATAGTTTAAGATGTCATAAACAAAAACCCTCACAGATCCTTCAGGGATAAACTAAGCTTCACACCCTCACAGAAAGGAGAGGAGTGACAGGCCAGGTGAGCCTCTGGGGTCACAATGCATATGCAAAGTTAGTCTTCTTTCCACTGTTTTATTCATATTAAACTCGTTTAAAAGCATAATCTTAAAATTTTAAATGAGATCTTTTTAAATTAAATGACTATTTAAATCAAATCTGTAAAGTTTTATTAAAATCGTATCTTCTATTTATCTTCTACTTCTGTATGATATAAATGATTTTCATAAATTTAACCTAAGGTATTATTTTTACTAAACATTGTTTGTTCAAAAAAAAAATAAAAAAAAAATTATAAATCAAGAACTGTTGTCCATGCGACATGAAACATGTTGTCACAATGTTTTTGTTGTTTTAAAAGAAATCCCAGGACTCTACATTGCTCTTATTTAGATTAAGTTGTATCATTTAGAAAATCACCACACATGTTCAGAGACGCGATGTTTCAGAATGCAAATGTTTATCAGAACCTCCTTCTGCAACATGTGGTTCCTTCCCTGCAAGCATCTCCCAATCAGCCCACTATTTTCATGCAAGACAATGCCCCGTCACACTGCAAAATAAGAGTAGACCAAGATCACTCCAGAGCAGTGTGAGAATCTAGTGATGTCCAGTGGCCGCAGATGTGCTCAGGTCATTCAAAGCAAGGGCCTCTACACTTCCTACTAAATTTTGACTGCTGGAATCCACACATTTTTGTTGTAATGCTTGCTTTTGTGCTGTAAGGGTTATTGTTCTCTAATTTTGATCGCTGTGTTTTCCACAAAATAAAGGTTTTTGTTGAAGTACCTAAGTTATTTTGTAAAAAATGCTAGTAGAACAATGGTATACCCACAGCGAATATCCCTCAAAATTTCAAGCAATGAAGATTAACAATATTTCTGAAAATAATCAAGTGTTTCTTACTTGTTCTCTAATTTTGATCTCTACTATATATATATATATATTATACTTATTTATACAATAATACTTAATTCTGCAATAATTATACAAAATCCATCTTTGCAGTGCAGAGGTGAATATATATATATTAGGGCTGTCAAACGATTAATCGCGATTAATCGCATCCAAAATAAAAGTTTGTGTTTACATAATATATGTGTGTGTACTGTGTATAATTATTTTGTATATATAAATAGACACACATGCATGTATATATTTAAGAAAAATGTGTTATTAATATATAAAATATTTATATTTATATATAATATCAATTATGTATAAATATATATAAAATATATACATGCAAATATTTCTTAAATATATACATGCATGTGTGTGTATTTATATATACAAAATAATTATACACAGTACACACAAATATATTATGTAAACACAAACTTTTATTTTGGATGCGATTAATCGCGATTAATCGTTTGACAGCCCTAATATATATATATATATATATATATATATATATATATATATATATATATACACTGTATATATGTATATATATATTCACCTCTGCACTGCAAAAAAGGATTTATAATTATTGCAGAATTAAGTATTATTGTATAAATAAGTATAATTACTGTATAATTTGAATGTTAGTATTTGACATAAAAGGTGATGCATAACTCTAAATAAGTTTAGAAAGAATGTCCATATTGGTGAAAATGCCCCTGGAAATCAATTTAAGGTGGCAAATATTGCCCCTTAATTAAAAAATTAATTTCTGTCACTGCTGTGAACTGACCACTGCATAGAAAATGAAAAATATGAATATCTTCGTGAGTCAGCTCATCTGTTAACAACAGGCCTAAACCAGCCATGGCACCAGCACAAAAACACAATCAGTAAAATATCATCTAATTATTATCAACAAAACATTGAAAATATTGAGATAAATTTTTGTCAATATTGGACACCCCTAATGTACGGTATTAATGTTGATTAAAAAGCCTTAAATTTGACATTAAAAAGTGTGCAGGAACCCTGTAAACGGTTAGACGTAGTTCTCTTACGAGAGGTTCTCTCGTATTACGTAAGTTTAGCTTACGCTACGGGAAAGATTCATCTTCTCGAGATACTGAAGCCAAAAATTATCCTTAATTTTGTATTCATTGTCAACGCAGTGCAGCAGCTAGCTGACCAAGAGCAGGCTGTGTCGCATGCTTATTGGCTGCTGTGCGGCAACTGCTGCAGCCAACCAGTGAGCACTGGCGTGACTTCACGCCCAATGAAGGGTGCTCGCGCCCTCAACGCGTCTTAGCCCGCCAGAATGGGCGTGGCTTAGCCTTAGCGTATATAAGCGAACTGGGAGGCTGAAATCTCTGATTTTTCATATCTTCAGCGAAGCTCTTCGCATTGCTGGATCTTGAGAAGCTTAGGACAGCGCTTGAAGAAACCGGCCGTCATCGCCACCTTCAGCCTGCCGTGCCAGCTACACCATCCGGCGACGTATCCTTTACACTCTGAGCCTTTACATCTAAAAGAGCAGCGAACATATTTTTAAAGATGTCTCGCACTTCCTGTGGCTCGTGCAGAGCCCAGCTCAGCGACGGAGACTGCCACGTATCTGCGCTCTCTGCCTGGGCCAGGAAAACGCAGCTCTTGGCCTCTCGTCCGGAGGATGTGAGCACTGCGAGGAGCTTTCGATGTCGACCCTGCGGGCTCGACTCAAAGTCCGGGGAGTCCTCGCCGGAGTCCCCGCAAGCCTCTCTATCGCCATCTCCGCCTCCCCTCACTGATGCACAGATCTGAGAAGCGTGACGGATCTCTCTCTGCGTGCTACAAAATCAGCCGCTCAGGCCCTGGGTAGATGCATGGCCTCGCTGCCTGTAACAGAACGTCATCTGTGGCTAACACTGGTGGACACACACCACACCACACAACACACAGCGCCCGCTCAGCCCAGACAAACCAGCCAGCCCAGCCAGTCCGCACAGCGACGGGGCGGCCGCCCCAGATCGCGCTCGTCCAACCACCATGGACCCGCCATGGACCCGCCCACGTGTCCGCGCCCACATCTGTCCTCTGCCCGCTCTGTCACACGGCCAGTTCAGCCTCTCATAAAACGGGCGGTAAGTCTCGTGCCCGCTCGCAAGTGTCCAAGCTTACTAACTCGCACTTTGCTCACGGCGCCGCCCACGCGTCGCATTGTGCAGCCCCGCATCTGTCAGGTTATGAACAAAAGCCTTGTGCTTGCGCTAAAGCGCTCACGCTTACCGACATGTACATCGGCCATGGCGCCACTCGCACATCACAACGTGCAGCCTCACAACTGCCGTTCTATAAATGTAAGTCTTGTGCCCGCTCGCAAGCGCTCACGCTTATTGACATACACTTCTCCCACGGCGCTAATCTCGCGTCACGAAGTGCGGCCGAACATCGGCCAAGTTGTAAATGTAAGTCCCGTGCCCGCTTACGAGCGCCCACGCTTACTAAGAAACGCACCGCCCATGGCGCCGCCGGTGCATCACGAAGTGATCGCGGGTCACTCCCCTGTCACAGTCAGACCGCTATGAATGAAACAGCCCACGGCCGTAGCCTGCGAGCCGCCGCTTTCGAGCACAGAGAGCGCGCGCGCCGCGCCCACTCCTCCGGTTCAGTGTCTAGAGCCTGCACAGCATGGCGATCAGACCCCAGAGACCATTCTGCCACTAGCCGCTCACATAAAAGCGTGGGAAGCTATCCCTGGGATATCAGAATGGGTGCTAAGCACAATGAGGCTGGGCTATGCGTTACAGTTCGCTCGCCGTCCTCCGCACTTTCGAGCATGGGCCGCGACGACAGTGAATACGGAAGTAGCACATCTACTCCGTACAGAAATAGTGAAGTTACTGTGCAAAGGGGCCATAGAGCCGGTACCGCCTTCTCTGAGCGAGTCAGGCTTTTACAGACGCTATTTTCTCGTACCCAAGAAGGACGGGGCTCTCAGACCTATTTTGGATCTGAGACATTTGAACAAAGCTCTTTTGAGAAGACCATTCAAAATGCTCACGACCAGACAACTCCTCGCGCACATTCGCCCGAGGGACTGGTTTATCTCTCTCGATCTGAAAGACGCATATTTCCAGATCCAGATAATACCCCATCACAGGCCATTCTTGAGATTCACCTTCGACGGTCAGGTTTATCAATACACCGTCCTACCGTTCGGCCTGTCTTTAGCACCCCGTACATTCACGAAGTGCATGGACACGGCTCTCGCCCCCTTAAGAAATCAGGGCGTGCGGATTTTGAACTATCTGGACGACTGGCTGATTCTAGCGCAGTCAGAGGCCGAGTTAGTGTCTCACAGAGCTGCGCTCCTCAGTCACCTGGAGGACTTGGGTGTCATGGTCAACTGGACCAAGAGCTCATTGCTGCCCAGCCAGTCAATTTCCTTTTTAGGAATAGAGCTGGACTCTGTGGCTATGACGGCTCGCTTATCAACCCAGCACGCGCCGTGTTCAGCGACTGCCCGTGTCCTTCCAGGCGGGCAACGCCGCTCCTCTGAAGACTTTCCAGAGGATGCTGGGCTACATGGCTTCAGCCGCTGCGGGAAAGCAGCTGGGGCTGCTCCACATGCGCCCTCTGCAACGCTGGTTGACCGCTCGTGTGTCTCACCAAGCTTGGCGGTTCGGCAGCGAGAGAATCAGAGTGACTCAGAGCTGCATGGCAGCCCTGGTTAGCGGCCGACTGGTACCAGCGGGGCGTGACAATGGGGACTGTCTCACACCGAATGGTCGTTTCGACGGACGCGTCCAACTTGGGTTGGGGCGCTCTCCTCAATGGCAGACCGGTCTCTGGCCTCTGGTCAGATCAAGAGAGACTCCTTCATAGAAACTGTCTGGAAATGATGGCAGTCGAGAACGCGCTGAAGCGTTTCCTCCCATTCATATAGGACCACCACGTTCTAGTCCATTCGGACAACATGTCGGTAGTGTCCTATTTGAACCGTCGGGTGGTGTCAGATACAGAAACCTCTGCAATCTGGCGGAACGCCTGCTCATTTGGTTTCTGCATCATATGCGCTCGCTGAGAGCGGCGCATGTGCCGGCCACCTGAACAATGGCCCAGACAAACTATCCAGGGACAACGTTCCCCATGGGAGTGGTCCCTGCACCCCCAAACAGTCCAGTCACTATGGTGCGGACGTCGACCCATTTGCGTCACGACACAATGCTCATTGCCCAATGTTCTTTTCAAAGGACATGGCCCAGCCGCCTGCTATATGCTTTCCCTCCGGTCTCCCTGTTGCCACAGGTTATCAAGAGAATCAGGGAAGCGCTCCACTCAGTGCTCCTCATAGCCCCGCGCTGGGAGAATCAGACTTGGTTCCCCGAGCTGACGCGGCTGTCACAGACAGCCCCGTGGCCGATTCCGGTGAGAACAGATCTCCTCTCTCAGGCTCGCGGCGCGATCTGACATCCCCATCCAGAGCGCTGGTCTCTGCATGCATGGTTGATCAACGGGTATCCATCGCCCTGCCAGACGTGGTGATGAACACGATCACGCAGTCTAGAGCTCCCTCTATCAGAAGGCTCTATGCGTCTAAATGGTCTGTGTTTTCCAAATGGTGTGCCGACAAAGACTTGGACCCACGAAGGTGCGGGGTTCCGCGGCTGCTAAGTTTCCTTCAAGAGCTGTTGGATAAGGGCAGGTCCCCCTCCACGCTCAAAGTGTATGTGGCGGCCGTTGCGGCGTTCTCAGTATCGTCGCACGGCCGGTCATTGGGAAGGAACGAGCTTGTCATCCACTTCCTTAGGGGAGCTAGGAGGATGAATCCCCCTCGCCCCCCTTCAGTTCTGCTGTGGGATCTTTCCCTGGTCCTAGAGGCCCTGAAAGCTTTCCCCTTCGAGCCCTTAGGATCTAAAATACCTGTCGTTCAAGACCATTTTCCTGATTGCGCTGTCTTCAGTTAAATGAGTCAGGGACTTACACGCGCTGTCTGTTAGCGCTGCGTGTCTCGAGTTTGGACCGAATGACTCAAAAGTCATCCTCAAGCCCAGACACGGATATGTTCCTAAAGTGCTTGGCACTCCGTTCAGAACACAGGTCATCTCCCTATCGGCCAGCATCCGATAGTGAGAGCGATGTTAATCTTCTCTGCCCTGTTAGGGCGCTGAGGTTTTACATTATGCGCTCCGCCCCGTTCAGGCGCTCGGAGCAGATTTTCGTTTCGTTTGGAGGGTGCACCAAGGGTCTCGCCGCCTCGAAACAGAGCCTATCCAGATGGATAGTGGACGCGATAGCGACGGCTTATGCGTCAAAAGGTCTGCAATGACCCTCTGGGCGTCAGGGCTCATTCCACCAGAGGCATGGCCTCTTCGTGGGCATAGTCCAGCGGGATTTCTATTCAGGACATATGCGTGGTGGCAGGCTGGGCCTCCCCGTCCACCTTTGTCAGATTTTACAATCTGTAAGTTCCCGCCCTGCAGGCTAAACTGCTGTCAGTCTAAGTTGGAGGTCAGTCCTGTCCAGAAATTATCGTCCGCAGGCGACTCTCATATGAGCTGGTCTGGTTGAGCTGCACTGTATCAGGGTATTTGCTATATGCTTATACATTGGCCGGCATCGCCGCTCTGTATTCCCTGTGGGTGCTTATGTGCATGCGCTTATTCCCGTTCACCGGGTTCCCCGTGTCTTCTGGGACTCAAGTACGGATGCTGGCGTGCACGGCGTTGACAAAGTGTTCCCGTAGCGTAAGCTAAACTTACGCAATACGAGAGAACCTCTCGTAAGAGAACGAATCGGTTACCTAACGTAACCTCGGTTATCTCTAGATGAGGGAACGAGTATTGCGTAAGCTGCCGTGCTCGCGCCACGAGAGCTTTTTCGCTTCAGTCGATGAAAACCAGAGATTTCAGCCTCTCAGTTCGCTTATATACGCTAAGCCACGCCCATTTTGGCGGGCTAAGACGCGTTGAGGGCGCGAGCGCCCTTTATTGGGCGTGATGTCAGGCCAGCACTCACTGGTTGGCTGCAGCAGTTGCTGCACAGCAGCCAATGAGCATGCGACACAGCCTGCTCTTGGTCAGCTAGCTGCTACACTTCGTTGACAATGAATACAAAATTAAGGATCATTTTTGGCTTCAGTATCTCGAGAAGATGAATCTTTCCCATAGCGTAAGCTAAACTTACGCAATACTCGTTCCCTCATCTAGAGAGAATCGAGGTTACGTTAGGTAAGCGATTCGTTACCTAGCAAGTCAGTTATTTTCAGTAAATTAATTAATAAGCTTCTTGGTCCCCATTGCTTTTGCTATAGTTCTCACCAAAATGAAGAGAAAGAAGGACATCATGTCAATTATAGTTACTGTGACTAATACTGAATATGTAATGCAAATGTAAAAATATAATGGAAATGCAAATACATTGTTGAATGATTATAAACATGGTATTTTGCCTATTAATGCCTGCAGTGCAGGAAATGATATGACAACAAAAAGGTCTAAATGTAACTGGCCCCTCTAACAATACAACTGGCCCCAGCTTGGCCCCCCCAGTTGAAATGGGCTAGAACCACCACTGTCTGTAAATTAATGTAAAACTGAATGTATATTGCAGCACAGGGTGAAGTCAGCATGTACATTAACAACGATTTGAGACAAATAAATGTAAATTTAATATACAACTATGTAAATGGCGCTCTGTGCAGGTTTTTGAACAAGGTCTTGAGCCGTAGCTGGGCGCCGCGAATGTCGCCGCCAGTGTGTGTACACTCACAGAGAATAATGTGTTCAAATTTTGAAGACATGGCGCTCCCCGACGCGATGCTGCGCTTCTTGTTCGGTGTGCGACCCCCTTAAGCCTTGTCTGTGAAACCAGGGGATAAAGAGGAGAACAATATTCATTATTATTATTGAATTTAAACATTATGGACCCTTTTCAGACTGTGATGATGTGTTCCCACAGTTAACAACATCACAAATCTAAAAAAAAATGTTGTTGTTTTTTTAAATGCTTTACACATTTATAATGATGCACTTTTTGCTATATTAACTTGGCAGTAAATTCAAAAAGCAAAGGCTGTCAAAGAAAGTTATGCATTCACCTTCATTTATAGAGCGATTGAGCCTAATGACCTTTGACCCCGTAGGTTCAGGCCAAGCCAAGGCAAAAACATTTTTTAATCCTATTAGCACCAGTGAAATGTGTAACTACACATGCTGGATTTCTTTCTTTCTTTTTACACCAGGGATATGATAATATTAGTTAGGGAAAGTTAGGCATTTTTTTTGCCAATCTGCAAAAAAAATTCTTACCAATAGCTTTTTTTACCACGTGTTCCTATAGGTGTCTAGTAACACCTCCCAATTTATCCACGGCCAAATCCTCGGGGAAACGCCTGGAGAGGCTTTCAAAGTTGGGGTGCCCAGAGGTAGCCTGACTACGTCAGACTTCCTACTTCCGCTAATTTCATTTCACTCCTGCAGGGCTGGACTGGCCATAGGGCACATAGACATAATATAATACATAGACTCCCTATTGGCCGCTTTGGAACGTTGCTGCGATACGTCAACGGGTCCACCATTTTGCGGAGGGCAAGACTGCACTGTAATCAAGGGTGAGCTGCGTTTTTTTCTGGATAAAAACAAAAACTGTTTTTATATTTATCAACCGATTTCAGTGGTTTGTATGTGGTGTACAAAAAGTTCCATCTCTAGTTATTTAAAATCTTAATAGTTACACTTGTAAAATATTTGTTTTAATAAAGAATGGTCAAACCTCAGACTTGTCATGTATCTGGCTTTTTATTCTTGGACAAGAATGATGAAGACCCCCATACTGAGATATAATTTAAGTTTTCTTATTGTAGAAAAAGCATTTTCTGTGATTGACCAGATTTGAGCAATAACAAAGATAACTGATGGATCCTTTATGATAATTCATATGTTATGGTACTACTAACTACTGTGCAATGCAGTAAATATAACATTTGCGAGAAGTAATAGTAAATAGTTTAGTCAATAAAATAAACAAATAGTATACAGCAAATAAAAAAGTAATGAATAGTATAATTATATAATATCATACAATAATACAATCATAAAAATATTGATAATAGCATATGGTTTATTAATAATAATATAATAATAGCAATAGAATAAGAAATATCAATTACAGAATACACAATAAAAAATAAGTTAAATAGTGACTTATATTAAATATTTAACTCTTTTTGTTAAATTTCAGTTTTATTGATCAGTAGCCATTAACAGAAGTAGCTTCAGTCAAACATACAGCAGGATACAACGTTAAAAAAGCCTAAATATAAAGTTATGAAAATTCACTTTGCCCTCAGCCAAAACGATTTACCAGGGAACCATTTATAGATTAATGAGACCAAAGATCGCCCGTTAGATATAAACAAGACCAGGGGCGGTTCTAGGGTGAGTGGATATCCGGGGCTTAGCCCAGAGAAATCCATGTATTACCCAGGGGCAGGGGCGTAGGAATGAGTTTAACATTGGGGGGGGACCAGGGGTGATTTTAGGATTTTAATTTATACGCAGGGGTTTTTCTTGTCTCAGAACGAAGACAAGAAATGAAATGAAATGAAGACATCAAATCCTGATCATGTACGTATTTATAAGATAATTAGAATTGTATTTTTCACAGACCATATAGGCTGTTATTCCCACATTATTTTTGTGGATGTAGCCCAGTACCTCTAGGGGGGTCCGGGGGCATGCACCCCCGTAAGAAAATTTTGTACATTTTAAAGATAAATTCATTAATCTGGTGCACTTTGAGTCATCCAAATCCACTGTTGAAAATAAATAATCAACCCGCCAATCGACGAACCTATGAATTCTCTGATTTAGATATCTGCATGTAATTTTTTCAAATTATTCAAATTGAATAACATTCTTCAACGGGGGTCCTGTTTCTAAATCAGAATGCTCTCTGCACACGCAAGATCTCTTGATCGCTTCCTCTCTGCCGTGCGCACTCCTCGGTCTAGCACAGTCTCTGGCTCGCTCTAGATTCCGGGAGATTTTAAAGGTGCAGTGTGTAAAAAACTTGAGTATCTATTAACAGAAATGCAATATGACATCCATAACTATGTGTTCAGTGGTGTATAAAGAACTTACTTAATAAACCGTAATGTTTTTATTACCTTAGAATGAGGCATTTATATCTACATAGGCGCGGGAATCCCCTTCTGTGACGTCATGTTTCTACCGTAGCCGACAGCGAACACACAGCACTACAGAGCGCGTTTCGTCACTACCTTGAAAGAGAAGCCGCAGAAAGCTAGAAGAAGCTAGTCATAAACACTGTGAGTAGTGACTTTTCCCTTGTCAGTGGTGTAAATATGTAGTTGGATTGTTTCATGTAACTTAAAGGGGGGGTGAAACACTCAGTTTCACTCAATCTCATGTTAATCTTGAGTACCAATAGAGTAGTATTGCATCCTTCATTTCTCCAAAAAGTCTTTAGTTTGATTATATTTATAAAAGAAAAATAGGCTGTACCGAGGCAACACACAGACATTTGAAGCAGTTTTACTCACCGCCTGCGGTTCCAACGCACGACCGTGGAACTTTATCGTTGGGACTGCTCCATCTTTAAGTATTAGGCGATCTGCAAATCCGGCTTTGAACTGGGCATTGTTTATAAAACTATTACCGTCGAAATGAAGGAAACAAACAAGAACACTTGCACAACTCCGCTGCTGCTCTGGAAAAACAAAATCCATCCACAGGTCCCTTAACGCTGGGTTCTTTGGAAATTTGTGCAGTGTTGTCTTGCCCTGGCAACCAAAAACTTTTTTGGTGCCATTTTTTTATTGGAGCGCAGCCGAGCCCAGCGCTCTGATGGGCATAGGCGTACTCTCGCATGCACTAGGCTACAGATGCGCGCGCGAGCCCTTCCGGGAGAAGTGCATTTAAGACTCATATAAGGAAATTCCGGCGCCTCTGACGTAACACACGCCCGTATTCGAAAAAAACTTTCCGAAACTTGTGACAAACTGGAAGGAGTATTTTTGGAACAGAAAATACTTCAAATCCATCAAACTTACAACTTCATTTTTGAAACTTTGTCCATGTTTAGCATGGGAATCCAACTCTTTAACAGTGTAAAAAACTCACTATGCATGAAACAGCATTTCACCCCCCCCTTTAATTCTTCTCCCTCGCTGTGTTATGGCTTTGCTATGTGGGGATAAATGTGCTGGTTACGTTCGTGAGACAGCTGATTAGTAGGCTACTCTTGTCATTGACCGTAAAACAGTTACAGGAATCACCAACCCGTCGATCTTGGAAGCATTTTAAGTCGATCGAGTTATCGAGAAAAAAAGCCTATTGTGTGTAGTAAGTGGTGTCTAGGGGAATTAAAGCCAAGTATAATTATAAACACATGGCTCTATACACTTACATTTTTGAAGGAGCACTTGTACATGCATTTTACACAGCACTTACAATTTGCATAAATAATCATATGAGACTAATGTATCAAATATCAAATTTGGAATACAGAATATGAAATATTTAAAAAAAAAAAAAATAGATTGGTAGGCCTACTTGCCACTAGATGGCGGCAAGCCACTGCCTTAATGAGTCGGTTTATTCAATGATTCGTTCAAAACAGATGATTCATTTAGAAAAAAAAATAAGAAATGTTTTTGGAATGGCGGGGTCAGTGAATCGTTTACAAGCAAATTCATTCAGTAAACACCGTGATGCTTTGTTTGAAACCATTAGCGAAATATTTTGTTTACTTTTTATTATCTTTTTTATTGAATTGTTGCCCTGACACCTGCAGGCCATGCTAACCAAACATATAACATAAAAATGTGTGTGTGTGTGTGTGTGTGTGTGGCTGTGTGCGTGCGTGCGTGCGTGTGTTGCGCAATCATTAACTGTTGACGACAAAATGTAAATCAGACACAATTTAAAACCGAATAAGAAATATAATACTATGATTAAAAGTTACAGATACCTGCTGAAGCTGTTGTATCTTTTTTAGAGCTGGCTGGGGGTGTTTTACTTCCTTTTCTTTTAAAGAAGACGAATTTTTATATATCCATTTTACTATCAACAAACCGCCTGGCTCCAAAATATCTAATTTCATTGGCTGGATCGTACAGACGCCGAACTTCTCATCGATGGTTGGCCAGTTTACATGTCAGTCAGAAAAGCTAGCCTGAGTGGGCGGTTCTTGTCGGTTGTGAGTTGTGAATGACAACGCATATTATGTGGACGGACACTGTAGATGCGAGAGAGATATACATTTAATTAATTCAATTCTAATATACATTTAATTAATTCAATTCTAATAAAAAAAATGTATGCACATGAAAACTCAGTGATGGTGCGTACAATTCATGGTAATTAAAAACATTCGGGGCTTTACTGAAAACATTCGGGGCTCCAGCCCCCTTAGCCCACCACTAGCGCCGCCCCTGAACAAGACGAATTATCTCATGTTTAACCACTAGACTAGAAACATCCGAGCCGGCGGCAAACTTCAGACGCACTGGCCGAGGTAAGGCTGTCCTCTGCGGGCTTAATGAGTGCTGAGCGCCCGGTGATCGCATCCTACAACTCCGAAACCGTCAGATCAAATTTTTAAATAGGCGCTATCTTTATAAACAAACCACATATTTAAGCTTTAAACAACTACATTGTCGACTGAAAAACTATTAAAACTAAATTTCGTGACACAATAACAGTAGTATTTTTTAATTTATCCTCTGAACGTTACAATTACTAATTAAATAATGACCAAATACAACCAAAAACAAACGTTCAGTCTTGCCTGTGAAAGATAATTCCTCGGAAGCTGTTTTCAATTGTGTGGCGACTTGTACAGCCCCAAGCAGCGCACAAAATATGCATTTTTCTCAATTCCCAGTATGAGAGGTATGGTAAAGTTGCCATCCCCAATATGGCGGCGCCGTTGACGTGCGCTCCAGCGGCCAATAGGGCGTCTATGTATTATATTATGTCTATGATAGGGCATACCGGGCATTTGGAGATGGTCCTCACTGCAGAACATGAAATCCACGGGGAGTAGTCGGATCTAGATCCGACTCCTACCACCTCACATACCTAAACCTACCCAGCTCCACCCCTTATCCCTAAACCCACCCCTAAACCTACCCAGCTCCACCCCTTATCCCTAAACCAACCACTAAACCAACCTAACACCACCCCTTAATCTGGATCTGACTCCGCCCCCCGGATCTGGTGTACTGCAATGAGGTGCTACTGGAGATTTGCCCGGTGGGCCGACGTGCTTTGTGGGCCGATACACCGAGAAGCATCGCAATGCAAGGAATGTGCAGAGAAATAGCATGACAAATTAAATGGCCCTTCAAGTGGCTGATGATAGTGTTATCTTTTTCACTTCGGCGCTCACCGTCTCAGCAGCCGTATGTGTGTGCGTAACAGTTCACTAGTTACTCAAGTCCGTGCAAATGATGAGTTAGACGAAGTGTCCTGAGTTTACTGCTTTATTTCTCTCTTCGGCATGCATCCACATGACTTTCAATGTTGCAGTGAACATAAATACTCGGTTCATTTCCAATGAATATAACAAGAAAATAAAGAAACATATCTCCGCTCTGTTCAGCGCTACACACGCGACCATGCGTTTCCGGACTACACTACCCATAATTCCCTCTACTCGAACTACACTTTCACGTCCTTACCACATTAAAGGAACAGCTCCCTATTCCCCCTTCCTCCCACAACAATAGTGAGGAGGATAAGGAGAGAAATAAGTGAGTGCAGAGAACTGTGGTAAGTAGAACTAGGCTACTTTCAGAACACTTAGGCTATGTAGGGAACCCACTACCCAGTTACGCATTATTTCCACATCTGCATATTTGACGATTACGCATTTTATTAGAATTGTAATGAGACAAGTTTGTAAACCATGTTTTTCGCCAAAATAAAAGATCGATGCCGTTTCCGTCAAAATAAAAGATAATGTGCTTATCTCTTTCAAGTATAGAATTTAGTACAAAACTAATTATGAAAGGTGCTTTTATTTTTCAGTGCATTTGTTTTACAACATAAGGCTATTACTGCCATGGGATTAATATTAGGCTATAACTATTATTATGTAGTAGTGTAATGTAGACAGACACTATATCACAACTAAAAGAGTTTTGAGTTTTTCTTTGTTCAATTTGCACACTGAATATGGGTTGGAGCTCTTAATTTTGAACTCTCAAAGTGCACCAGATTGATGAATTTAACATTAAAAAGCACAAAATTTTCTTACGGGGGAGCATGCCCCTGAACCCCCCTAGAGGGACAGAGGTGCTCTCACCACAGATTTCCCAAAATCCTGTGGGAAAAATCGGTATTGCTATCCCAATGCAGCTAATAGCTTGTATTAGGATTACTGTTGATGTAGCAGACCCCTCCCGAATGATGGACAAAACTTTACTGATGTTGATGAGGTTTATTGAGTCCGTTTCACTCCATTAATTATCTCAATAATCAGCTCACAAATCACCGTAAGAGCTGAACAAAGGAAATACAAAAGCTCGCATTAACGACTCGTACAAACTCTCTCTCCGTTAAACTACCAATAACATATAGCAAAATACATAAATAACAATAAACCATAAGCAAATGTATACCTTATGCCTTTTCCGGGGGGTGCTTATCACTGTTAAACATTAATGGCCTGCACAACTCAACTGCGTGCACTCTCATTGCTTTCCTTCTATCAACTGCGTGCTCTCCCATAGACATAATATAATACATAGACGCCCTATTGGCCTCTGGAGCGCACGTCAACGGCGCCGCCATATTGGGGATGGCAACTTTCCCATACCTCTCATACTGGGAATTGAGAAAAATGCCTGTTTTGTGCGCTGCTTGGGGCTGTACAAGTCGCCACACAATTGGTTGTATTTGGTCATTATTTAATTAGTAATAGTAACGTTCAGAGGATAAATTAAAAAATACTGTTATTGTGTCACGAAATGTAGTTTTAATAGTTTTTCAGTCGACAATGTAGTTGTTTAAAGCTTAAATATGTGGTTTGTCTATAAAGATAGCGCCTATTTAAAAATTTTATCTGACGGTTTCGGAGTTGTAAGATGCGATCACCGGGCGCTCGGCGATCATTAACCCCGCAGAGGACAGCCTTACCTCGGCCAGCGCGTCTGAAGTGTGCCGCCGGCTCGGATGTCTCTAGTCTAGTGGTTAAACATGAGATAAAATTCGTCTTGTGTATATCTAACGGGCGATCTTTGATCTCATTAATCTATAAATGGTTCCCTGGTAAATCGTTTTGGCTGAGGGCAAAGTGAAGTTTCATAACTTTATATTTAGGCTTTTTTAACGTTGTATCCTGCTGTATGTTTGACTGAAGCTGCTTATGTTATAATGACTATTACTAATCAATAAAACTGAAATTTAACAAAAAGAGTTAAATATTAAATATAAGTCACTATTTAACTTATTTTTTATTGTGTATATTCTGTAATTGACATTTCTTATTCTATTGCTATGATTATAGTATCCTATTATTAATAAACTATGCTATTATCAATATTTTTATGATTGTATTATTGTATGATATTATATAATTATACACTATTCATTACTATTTTATTTGCTGTATACTATTTGTTTATTTTATTGACTAAACTATTTACTATTACTTCTCACAAATGTTATATTTAATGCATTGCACAGTAGTTGTACCATAACATATGTATTAGCAAAGGATCCATCAGTTATCTTTGTTATTGCTCAAATCTGGTCAATCACAGAAAATGCTTTTTCCACAATTAGAAAACTTAAATTATATCTCAGTATGGGGGTCTTCATCATTCTTATCCAAGAATAAAAAGCCAGATACATGACAAGCCTGAGCTTTGACCATTCTTTATTAAAACAAATATTTTACAAGTGTAACTATTGAGATTTTAAATAACTAGAGATGGAACTTTTTGTACAACACATACAAACCACTGAAATCGGTTGATAAATATAAAAACAGTTTTTGTTTTTATCCAGAAAAAAACGCAGCTCACCCTTGATTACAGTGCAGTCTTGCCCTCCGCAAAATGGCGGACCCGTTGACGTATCGCAGCAACGTTCCAAAGCGGCCAATAGGGCGTCTATGTATTATATTATGTCTATGTGCTCTCCCCTCACTTCCTTTTTCCCGCTTTGCCCCGTAGACCACAAGACCCGTCAAAATAAAAGTCCCTCCTTAATAAGACCTAAATACATTACCTAAACCTAATTTAAACTAACAGGACTATCAAAAAAGTATCTAAAAACAAATTAGAAGAATTAACACATCAAAGTCTGTTACAGTTGAGTATAGTTCAACTTAGTAGTTATTTCATCTGTTAACTCTTACTCACTCCTATTCACTTATTACATGGCATTAGTGGTTTTAATAGGAGTTGGTATACATATTCAAGGGCGTGCAAAGTTCGGTTGTGTTTATGATCATATAGTGGGCCGGTCTGGGCCAAAATGCCCGGGCCGATTTTTTTGTCCCAGTCCAGCCCTGCACTCCTGTAGTCAGTCTGAGATAGCAGCCTATCTTTCTGTTTTCCACCGGCCTGAAAACAGCCGGGCCAATCAGTGAACAGAAGGCGGGCTGAAAGCCGTGACATACTCGCCAAGCGCCGAGTTTAAGATTAGGTCAGAGAAATCGAAAACGACCGCGGACGACGAGACACGGATGCAATTCGCTCTGTTGTGGAGAATATTCCCGGCATTAGCAAACTGAAGCCTGAACAAGAAGAGTGTGTATTAAAGGTGCCCTCAACTTCAAAATTGAATTTATGTTGGCATAGTTAAATAACAAGAGTTCAGTACATGGACATGACATACAGTGAGTTTCAAACACCATTGTTTTCTCCTTCTTATTTAAATCTCGTTTTTAAAAAACACCCCAGAAAAACAGGCGAATCTCCACATAATACCGACTGTGACGCAACAGTCGGGGGTCACGCCTCCAAAAATTTGCATATCCCAGCCCTCAATGACAAGCACTGCACAGCCGAACCATCGGAGCAAGCGAGGATCAGAGAGAAAAAAGGCAGATCATGGAAATAAATGCTATGTTCCAGGCTGTGCAGGGGATGTGAGGACTTTTCATACCATTCCCACAGAAAAGAAATGTCAACAAGCGTGGATGATGTTTATATATAATCGGATACCGCAACAGTTTAATTCGAAGTTGTTAGTTTGCTCTGCCCATTTCACCACGGACTTATTTTTCAACCTGGGACAATATCAAGCTTCTCTCAGCGTCTCAAACTGAAGAAGGGGTAATTCCAACCATATTCCTGCAACCGGTAAGTAATTTTATTAAAGATAATTTACACTGTGTTAGATCCAGCGCAAGATCCTAGTACAGTACTAGCAAACTTCAAGTAACGAGCATACATAACTAACGTTAAATAGGCTAATTCTCAGTGAATAAACTATACAGAAAGCGGTCAAAGAACAATCCACACAGCGCGAGTTTATCTCTCTTGCCAAACTCGTTATGAAATCAATGACGCTGTTACACTGCACAACGAAGCTCTTACTGTATTTACATCGTTTGCATTGATGAAAGCATGAGAGAGAGAAACTGCGTTGTCTCGCGATCAACAAACTGTAATCTGCTTGTTCAATGCTCTTCACAGCAACATTTTATGTGATGGACATAGATTTAAATACTTGAAAAACATCTCACGATTCGTTAAGCTCGATAGCTGTAATAGTTAAAACGTATATAACAGCTGTAGTATAAGTATTCGAGAGAGTTTCACGTGTCTCATTTCATATGCAAGCATGTCAGCCAATCACAGCAGAGGCCGGTTCTCACAGCAGACACGCCCCTTCAAACAGAGTGTTCAAATCAGAGACTAAAATCAGGCTAGGAAAAATGCCTTTTATTTCTAAATTATGACTATTTTTTATCTAAAAAACATACTAACATTATAAGGGCAACCCAGGAAACATTATAAAATAATTTAAAAAACCATTTTAGGGCACCTTTAAACATTTTGAATCGAGGTGATGTTGTGGCCCTACTCCCTTTGGGAAAAGTTTAATTTATCAACTATTACCGATCGTCAGCGAGAAACTGGGGAGCCTTTTGACAGGTCAGTGTCTCCTTTCTTTTCCAGGTCTTAAATACCGTAAAATAATAGTCCGGGCTTTTATTTGCCCAAATCGTCGAGCTGCACCGGCTTGTATTTGAGACAGGCGTCTAACGTTATATGAGACAGGCCTTTATAATTTAGTGTTGAGATGTTGTTCATTGAGATGTTGTTCCTAGAGTCTCTAATCTCTAAAAAATCTCCAAATGCTCCACGTGAAACTGCGGTCTTCCGACCTTTTACTAGTCGATTGATTTTGATTAATATTTGCGAGGGAGAGAGAGCAAGACAGCGCTCGTGTTGTTTGTTTGAAGCCTTGATAGATGCGCGCGCATGGCCGGGGCTCGCTCGCTCTCTCTCTCTGCTTGTTTGCGCCCTGTCAAGTGCAGCAGTAATTCTATTACATCACTCACCGATCAAAAAAGTCGTTTACAGCCATGTTCACTCCGGTATTTCGCTCGCATCATTAAGTGTTTACAGTGGAAGTTCGATCATAGATTTGAGTTCGATTCAAGATGTCTGTGGTTCGATACGGCTGTGTCGCCGCATAACATACATCATAAATAAACTTATCTGATTGGCTTACGGGTAACCAATGATTTTAAACTACAGAAATCGCCCCCTAGCGAGAGAGAAAACACTTCTCTATTATGCTATGCCAGACTCTGTCTACGAAGCAAAGTGAAGTAGCAGAGTCTGGTATTACCAGGCTAGCCCAGAGGGCCTGGGTAAAAATAATGATTTTTTTTTTTTTTTTACCAAAATTAGCTTTTGAGATGTCTAACTAGGGGTTTTTAGGGGTGCTGAATCTATCCCAGCCATTAGTTTTGAGTAAAAATGACTCCATAATCTAGAGCTGCACGATTATGACAAAAATCATAATTGCCCATTATTCCCTTGAAAGTGCATCTATCCATAATAAAAGTGCATCTATCCATCATAAAAGTGCATCTATCCATCATAAAAGTGCATCTGTCCATCATAAAAGTGCATCTATCCATCATAAAAGTGCATCTATCCATCATAAAAGTGCATCTGTCCATCATAAAAGTGCATCTGTCCATCATAAAAGTGCATCTATCCATCATAAAAGTGCATCTAATCATCATAAAAGTGCATCTATCCGTCATAAAAGTGTATCTGTCTATCATAAAAGTGCATCTGTCCATCATAAAAGTGTATCTGTCTATCATAAAAGTGCATCTATCCATCATAAAAGTGCATCTATCCATCATAAAAGTGCATCTATCCATCATAAAGTGCATCTATACATCATAAAAGTGCATCTGTCCATCATAAAAGTGCATCTATCCATCATAAAAGTGCATCTATCCATCATAAAAGTGTATCTGTCCATCATAAAAGTGCATCTATCCATCATAAAAGTGCATCTCTCCATCATAAAAGTGCATCTATCCATCATAAAAGTGCATCTATCCGTCATAAAAGTGTATCTGTCTATCATAAAAGTGCATCTGTCCATCATAAAAGTGCATCTATCCATCATAAAAGTGCATCTATCCATCATAAAAGTGCATCTATCCATCATAAAGTGCATCTATACATCATAAAAGTGCATCTGTCCATCATAAAAGTGCATCTATCCATCATAAAAGTGCATCTCTCCATCATAAAAGTGCATCTATCATCATAAAAGTGCATCTATCCGTCATAAAAGTGTATCTGTCTATCATAAAAGTGCATCTGTCCATCATAAAAGTGTATCTGTCTATCATAAAAGTGCATCTATCCATCATTAAAGTGCATCTATCCATCATAAAAGTGCATCTCTCCATCATAAAAGTGCATCTATCCCTCATAAAGTGCATCTATCCATCATAAAAGTGCATCTATCCATCATAAAAGTGCATCTATCCATCATTAAAGTGCATCTATCCATCATAAAAGTGCATCTCTCCATCATAAAAGTGCATCTGTCCATCATAAAAGTGCATCTGTCCATCATAAAAGTGTATCTGTCTATCATAAAAGTGCATCTATCCATCATAAAAGTGCATCTATCCATCATAAAAGTGCATCTATCATCATAAAAGTGCATCTATCCATCATAAAAGTGCATCTATCCATCATAAAAGTGCATCTATCCATCATAAAAGTGCATCTCTCCATCATAAAAGTGCATCTATCCATCATAAAAGTGCATCTGTCCATCATAAAAGTACATCTGTCCATCATAAAAATACATATATCCAGTGGTTAAATTGGGCCGGGGCTCTCCGGGGCTCAGCCCCGGCACATAAGCCTGCTCGTTTGCAGTCAGTTGCCTACTAGAAATTATGTCACATACAATTTGATGAAAGTGATGCTTTTGAAAACATATTTCTGACAATAAATGAAAGATTTTTGAAATGGCATGTCTATTTTGTCTCGGCGGAGCTGAGATGAGAACAATCGGAACACGGCCGTAATTTTGTTCAGCTGCTGATCTCGTTGTCAGTCGACCATGATCGCGCACCGCTCGCGCATGCGCATCTGACACGGATAAATGTACGCAGCAATAATGAATGTTCCTGGGAGACCATGGTTGCGCGGGATGTGGATGTTCCAGAAATGTCAAAAAAAGTGCCCTGGCCTTGAATGACAAGGTAAGGAAAATAAGACTAAATCAAAATTAAATAACCAGGACTAGGTTGACCATGTGATTTTTCTCAGGAGATGTTTTGAGCATTTTACTTCAGATACCGGATTATCAGCAAACTGCCAAGAGAACTGCTAATTTAACGTTAGCTGGCTACTTAAAATAAACTAGCAATCTATTCAGTCAGCATATTTGTATTTGATCTGTGTGAATTACAGAAATATAAGACTTGCTAGACCTAAGTTACTTTTAGCTAGCTCTGTGGTTAATGAAAATTAAATCAACCATTTATTCTCCAACTTTCAGAGATAAATTGAAATGAGTGGAGCATATCCACCCAAGAAGAGGAAACTGACTTAGTACTTCTTCAAAAGGTGGGGTGATATTCCAGACATTTTTAGCATGACTAGCTCTGTAACATGTTGGCAGTAGAGATGGGACAGTATGAAAATGATCAAAATTATCAGTGTTCGGTATTATTGCGGTATTTTTAAAAGTGTGTTCAATATGTTCAGAAAGCACTGACAGCCTGTCAGTGACAGGCCTACACAAGCCGAACTAGTTTCAAAAAGTGTAACAGTGCTTAATATATTACAAAAATATAGGCAATATGCTTGTAAAAACTATTGAAAACGGTCTGAAACACTGTGAAAGAACTTGAACCAGATATGTCTGGCTGAGATCCAGGAAGATTTATTTACAACTCCAACGTGAAGTCAACTATGAAGTTGTATTTGAGGTTACATGTGAAGTTGGTTGTGGTTCTAAAATATAAACAAATAATAATGCACAATAATAAGCATCTGGCTTACTATGAAAATTATTTACCAGTACTAAATATTATAGCCACCAGCATACAAGAAACAATACTAAGAATTACATTAATTTCTCTGTAATAATTAACATAATTTTTACCGTTACACCGGCAATGATCTCATCCCTAGTTGGCAGCAGACTTTACAGTGATGTACTCAGCAGACTTACCAGATGATTTAATTGATACCATATCAACATTCTATTAATGTTAAAGTTACAGAGCACCTGGCGTGTAAGAAAAGGCAGACTAATACTGAGGTGTTTGCATACCAGCCATTGTGGGAAGTAATGAAGTTATAGATGAGTGATGAGTTATAGATGTGTGTTCTCTGTACTGTTTTTAAGAATGTGTATGAAATTAAATGTAAAATCAAAATTAAATTACAAAGGTAAAACACAAATAAATTCAAATGTTGATTGTAAAACTAACCAGTGTTATCATCATTTTTATATCTTAAAGCTGCAGTCCGCAGTTTTCGCCATCTCTGCTCGAAATCTGCAATTGCAGTTATTCGCGGAATTATCAACTTTACGTGGGTTGTGTAATGAGGCAACCACTGGAGCCAGAAATCAAAACTTTGCCTTTTTTGTGTGTGTGTGTGTGTGTGTGTGTGTGTGTGTGTGTGTGTGTGTGTTGTCGTAGTAAAGAGAGAGAATGGGAGAAGGAAGTTTGTATGAGGTGGACCTGGTCACCACAGACCCAAATCTTCTCAGCTGTTGCTACTGTCATATGCTGCACTGTCTCTCCATGTGGCACATTATGTTTAGCACATTGTATGGGTCACTATATCATAACAAGGTAAAACAACGTGTAATCAAGTGATGACTGATTAACAGTAATGTAAATGCTAAATGTCCTAATACCTGTTGCAAAGTAAATGCTCTTAACCTTGCAGTTTTTCACATATCATGTAATACTCAATTTCTCCATTTCTTTGCACAAAACTCTCCAGAAAGTGCTATTTAATGGTTTATTTTTCACAAAAAAAAATCACGGGGGGGCATGCCCCCGGACCCCCCTAGGGAGAACACCCCCACTTAATAAATCCCAATTTAACCCCTGCATATATCCATCATAAAAGTGCATCTGTCCATTTAATTAGAGAAACTTTTATGCACTTTTATGATGGATAGATGCATTTTTATGATGGGTAGATGCACTTTCAAGGGAATAATGGGCAATTATGATTTTTGTCATAATCGTGCAGCTCTAGATTAAGGAGTCATTTTTACTCAAAACTAATGGCTGGGATAGATTCAGCACCCCTAAAACCCCCTAGTTAGACATCTCAAAAGCTAATTTTGGTAAAAAAAAAAAAAAAAAAAATCATTATTTTTACCCAGCCCCTCTGGGCACCCCAACTTTGAAAGCCTCTCCAGGCGTTTCCCCGAGGATTTGGCCGTGGATAAATTGGGAGGTGTTACTAGACACCTATAGGAACACATGGTAAAAAAAGCTATTGGTAAGAATTTTTTTTGCAGATTGGCAAAAAAAAAAGCCTAACTTTCCCTAACTATATGATATAATCACTTCTAAATAAATAAATACAAATGTTACAGGTCCTGGGGCCTGTACCATGAAGGTAGCTGAACAAACTCAGAGTTACAGGATTAGTTTTGAGTTGACAAAACCAAACCGATGCAATCAGGCTTTATTGGTACCATGAAGCAGCTCATCAACTTTCTCTGTCAACTCAGGCTTTGATCTTAAGCTATGATTACTCCACGAGCGCGTGCACATACCAAAGTGACGTTGGCAACCGAACAACCAATCGCGTTCGATATGGATAGAGCGAGAGCGATATTTTCTTTCCGCGGAGGAGCAAGAGATAATCATTCAGAATTACGATGAATTTAAATATGTATTACAAGCTCGAAACAATACGGTCTCTGCTGCCAAAGCAAGAGAAGACTGTTGGAGAAAGATTGCTGATTGTGTTAATGTGTAAGCTAAATAAATACGTTCTTTATTCATGTAAAATGATGTATATATAGGCTATGAATGTATGTGTGTGTGAAATATAGCATATATTTTTATAATATATAAAATTTATTGTCTGGTATCGTTTAAAGCCCTTTGAAGCTGCACTGAAACGGTAATTTGGACCTTGAACCGTTTGTATCCCAATGAAGTCCATTATATGGAGAAAATCCTGGCATGTTTCATCAAAAACCTTAATTACTTTTCGACTGAAGAAAGAAAGACGTGGATATCTTGGATGACATGGGGGTGAGTAAATTATCAGCAAAAGTTTTTTTTAAAAGTGAACTAATCCTTTAACTCAAAAATACAAGCCATTCTTGATTTCCCAGTTCCTAAGACTAAGAAAGAGCTCTGTCGATTCCTTGGAATGACTGGATATTACCGCTGTTTTTGCAAGAATTTTTCTAGCGTTGCTTGTCCTCTCACCGGATTATTACGTAAGGCAGTCCCATTTAAGTGGTCTTTGGAATGTCAATTTGCTTTTGAAGATTTAAAAACTTTGCTTTGTAGTGCCCCTGTTCTTGCTGCCCCCTGTTTTGAACGGCCTTTCTTCTTAGAGGTAGATGCTAGTGGTACCGGTGCAGGTGCCGTCCTACTTCAGACAGATGTTGCTTGTTTAAGTCATCCAATTAGTTTCTTTTCAAAAAAATTCCACAAGCATCAGATTAACTACAGTACCATCGAAAAAGAAGCTCTTGCCTTAATTCTCGCTGTCCAACATTTTGAAGTCTACATTGGTTCGAGTTCACAGCCTGTTACTGTTTACACTGACCAGAACCCTTTTATATTTCTTCAACGCATGTCAAATGCTAATCATCGTCTTATGAGATGGTCACTAATATGCCAAAGTTAAAACTTGAAGATATGTCATAAAAAGGGTATCGACAATGTCACTGCTGATTCACTGTCCCGGTTCAATCAGTAAAACAGTGTGTGTTTTATTTTGTGGGTGGGGGTGTTATAAGCTAGCCTAGAAATCTAGACGCACCCTAGCGGAAGCGAAAATTATTTCGCAGCCAGTGTGGTCTAGCAACTTTCCATAGGCTTTTGAGCTGGAAAAAAACAAAAACTGGTCAGGCCAATCACATCGTGTATAGAGTCGGCAGGCGGGCTTAACACAGTTCATGACGCTCTGCGTGATTTCCATAGGTGATTTCCCTGCTACTTGAAAACAATGAAGATGCAGCGGTCTTTCGAATCGGCTTTGGCCACGACTCTGGAGGACTTGGAGTTAAGAGAACGTCACTTAAGTCATTCTTAACTCTGGGGTTCTTCGTTTTCCAGTCACACTCAGGACCTTCGCGGTCAAAAGTGACCGGACCCCTGAAATCAATGTTTATTTTTTTTCAGTAAAATCAATGAAATTTATTTTTGTTCAATAATATTTTTTCTCTTTTTTTGGTGTTTTGAGAGAATTTTATGAAAATAATTAATATTTATGCAATAATTATGATAATTTTTTTCCCATTGAATATAATATAAAATTTATATATATATATATATATATATATATATATATATATATATATATATATATAATATATATATATATATATATATATATAATTTTTATTAGTTTTTAATTAATGCTGTATTTCAGGTTAAAGTGGATCCTTGGCCTATAGAAAACATTTTATTTTAAATCACATTGGAGCCATCTGGTGGATGTAGTGTGCATAATTATCATGCAATATCATATTTTGACCACTAGATGGATTTACAGCCACTGTAGAAAGGCTTGTGAATTCTAGTTGTTTTTGCACATATTTGCCTATTTTTTTTTCAGGTTGTGGATTTTAATTTATAATAAGTGATTCTCAAAGACTATTTTTGTCAAGTTTTTTGTTTGTTTGGTTGTTTTTTTTTATTTTTAAAAAATAAAATAAAAATTCTATTCTTTTCGCATATACATGAAAATCACTATCCAAACTTAAATGGTTGTAATTCAAGAATGCTTTGGAATATAGACCTATGGTTGGTCTTGTTTTAAAGAAGACATTTGCCAGATTATTGTAGAATTTAAATAAATTATGAAAGTGAAACAGAAAAAAAGTTATGTAAGTTTGAGTTAAAGGAGCATTTCACCCATTTCAACATGAATCTTTATTGAAAGTGGATCATATATGTAGTCGAAATGTAAAATAATTTTTGAATTTGTTGCCCTCTTGACCGAGAAAAGACAGAAAATAACCGAAGGGTGCATTTGTATGAAAGACTACAACACCCACAATGCACCACATTGCACAGCTCCGCAAGCCACACCCACTAATCCGGAACTGCGCGCACATCAAAGAAATCATTCTTTCGTCAACAAGGCTAACGTTAGCTGCCACCAGAGTTTGAAATTCATTTCACGCAAAATTTCTAGTAAGTGATAATGAAAGTAAAGAGACACACCGACCGGTCTCGTATCTCACAGAGGAGCGGAAGCATAAACGGCAGATCGAGAGAGGAACAAGCCTGATTTTATGTTGTGTGTGGACTTCAGTCTTCAATGAGGGGCTGTTGGCTTATACTTTCGTTGTGTATTTGTTCATTTTACTATTAAAATGTTTAAATGTTCGCCGATTCCAGCCTCCTTCTTCCCACAACAACAAACCCCGTTAACGTTAAGTTACATTGGCAAATTCATTAGTGAATTACTCCTCGTTTGTATTTCTTTCTGAATATGGTGTATTACTGCATGATACCTGGATGTTCAGTCAGGCGAAACTATGGTGGTTCACATCACAACACAAACGTCCCTTCGTTGAAATTCTCTGCAGCAGACGGACTCTATCTGTGTCCGTAGCGCACAGCGAGAGCACAGGCACAGCAGTCCGCCTCAGCTAGAGCCAGTCCGGGCTCCTCGACCGCGACAGGCAGCCGCCTCCTGTTCCTCCATCAGCCTCAGCTGCTCTTCACTATATTGCGGCTCGTAAAGATAGCCACGAACATCGGATTCGAGCAGCAGACTTTCAAAATCCTCTTCTTCCATATCATGTATAGTTTCTTCAGTCATTGTCATACTTCCTATCTCCACAGCGCTCGTTAGCTTAGCTTCCAAAAACAAGATGGCGGATATTGATTTCGGTTTCTGCAAGTGAAGTCCCACCCACTGATCTGTAATAGGCCTGTATGGTGAGTGGGTCCCACACCCTTGAATAATAATGAGCTAATGTTTGTAGTCTATACACTTTTCAATGAAATTTATCTTCCGTCCTATCGTGACGCAAAATGACGATATTTACGTCACGATAGGACGGAAGTAAAACACTTAAATCCTTTTTTCTCCCATCTCATAAAAAAAAACAAGCAAAATTTCACCATCATTATAATATATGACTGGGTTTCTAACAATACAAACCTTAATGCAAATGGGTGAAGTGACCCTTTAATGAAAATTAACAATGTAAAAATTTAATTATTCACATTTTATATAAAATATATATATTACAAAATATATTTTACTCTAAAACTGCAAGAAAATGAAAGCCAAAAATCTTAAGAAGTTGTGTTCCAAATTTTAGGTTGATATCTCAAAAAATAAGCTTTCAGTCAAGATTTTATTTGGCGCATACCAAACTTTTTCACTAGATGGACAGCCAGCTTCCTTACTGACCATATAAGGGCACAAAATATATTTTACTCTAAAACTGCAAGAAAATGAAAGCCAAAAATCTTAAGAAGTTGTGTTCCAAATTTTAGGTTTATATCTCAAAAAATAATCTTTCAGTCAAAATTTTATTTTGCCGCATACCAAACTTTTTCACTAGATGGAAAGCCAAGCCTTCTTACTGACCATACAAGGGCGCTTCCATTTTCATATATGTTTTGAGTGTTCTGAACTATGTATTTCCATAATTTTCATACAATTTATGAAGCAGACATCCTATTCAGAAGTAGTATGGGTGGTTTGATAGTATTTGATTTGAATTCAACCTCTAATAAACGCATAAAAAGAGTACATATTGCTGCAATAGGCCTGGAGGTTACTAAGGAAGAATTCCATCGTTTGATCTTACACTGTGTGTGTGTGTGTGTGTGTGTGTGTGTGTGTGTGTGTGTGTGTGTGTGTGTGTGTGTGTGTTGTGTGTGTGTGTGTGTGTGTGTGTGTGTGTGTGTGTGTGTGTGTGTGTGTGTGTGTGTGTGTGTGTGTTCAAGAGAGAGAGAGACATAGTGTGTGACCTTTGCATTTTGGACCCAATGTCTCCCCTTTATTTGATTCATTGATTTTATTTCACATATTCTCACATTTCTGTTACAGTTTCACCAGTCTCATATTTCCCTGTGTGTGTGTGTGTGTGTGTGTGTGTGTGTGTGTGTGTGTGTGTGTGTGTGTGTGTGTGTGTGTGTGTGTGTGTGTGTGTGTGTGTGTGTGTGTGTGTGTGTGTGTGTGTGTGTGTGTGTGTGTGTGTGTCTATTTTGCAACCTTGATTGTTTACAGTCTCATGCGTTCATTGCTGTGCGCTTTATTTCTTACATTGATGAATAATTGCTTTTATTTCACACGTTTCCCAAAATTAGCTTTTGCAATGACACGCATTCATTTGTGTACATGCATGTGTTTTTGTGTGTATAAGTATGTGTGTGTGATTCCCCCTTCACTGTTGTGTGATTTTTTCCTGCATCGTGGCTGATTTGTAGATTGTACGCACAAATAAACTCTGTATTTTCATATTTTTGCCAATTTTCCATTCATTTCCTATGGGCGGTCATTTTTGACCCAAAGACCCCGAGTGTGACTATTTTTTTTACGACCACTTAGACTTTTCAAATCCTGTCCCCAATTGTTTCGTGTGTTCGTATACCAAGTACCATAAAAGACACCAAGTTTCGTACCATTCCGATGTAGCTACGATTTTTAATATTTTTTTATTTAAAAAATTCCGGTCAGAAACGACCGAAGAACCCCAGAGGGTTAAAAAAGGAAGATGTGTTTGGAGTTTTGCTGACCTGATACGGCATAGGTTTAATATATCAATTAGCTCCGCTGGTGGAAAAATGCATGGGACTCACACAGCCACAGCCGTTCGTTGCTTTGGGGTGCGTTTCCCAAAACCATCGTTGCTAACTAAGTTAGCAACTTTGATGGTTGCAATGCAATTTCCCATTGCCAACCATCCAAGTTGCTAACAGGTTAGCAACGATGGTTTTGGGAAACGCACGCCTGGTTGGTTGTAGCGCTATCCTATTGCATGCAGAGAGATTTTGAAAGGTAACCGTTTATCCCGCCCCTCGGATTGAGGTATGTCAATGGAGAGTTCCCAGACCTAACATCTTGATGTGGGTCTGGCATGCCAGGCTAGTTATGAGCCTGAGTCATTTTAATGTTTACTCACTGATTCCATTCTGTCCTGTGTATTATTGTCTGTGTATGTGCTTTTTTGTGTTACAGGTGGGCGGATCTGATGATAATTTGTTGGAGGCTCCGATTGGTCCTCCTCCACACCTGATCCACATTTAAGAACCACCCCAAACACTCAACAGGAGGCCCCACTATTGTGCCATTGTTGATTATCACTTTGCTATTGTTTTATTCTAAATTAAAGTTGTCTATTCTAGAGTGTATCAGAGAGTTTGTGAGTGATATTTGGAGATTATTGCTAAAATCAGGTCAATCACAGAAAATGCTTTTTTCACAATATGAAAACTATCGCAGCAACGCTCCAAAAGCGGCCAATAGGGCGTCTATGTATTTATTATGTCTATGCTTTTGCGTTCTGCACTCACAGCTGACACAGGTAAATACATGTGTGAGAGTTCAGTCCGCCTTATTAACATTGGTCCCGCTTCGGATGCCACAATGCCATCAAGCGGAATCTCTGGTCGTAATCAGTCCTTCACTGACCAATCAGCGTCCATTAGCAGAATGCTAGCGTGTAATGGGCAACAACAACTCAACCTGTAAGAAATCGAAAGGACATAAGTACTCGTTCATTCAACTTTCGACCTATAACCCATGTTGGACTTGCTATAACCCATGTTGGACTTGCAAAACCTACATTCAAATCTGAGATTTCTCAATGACAATCGGGTGAAAGAGACAAATTTAGCCGTTTAGCCCCATAGACTCCCATTCATTCTGCACTCGGACTATTGCCCCCAGTGGAACTCTGGTGGAACTACAACCAAAAATTCGGTATGTTACGTTCCACGTGGGGTTTGTCTTGTTTTCACTAGTCTGTGCACGCTGATATACTTCGCACGTGTTGATAGTATATGCTCATTATCCTTTTCTGTTTTTAGCTCACTCTCGGCTCGCAGGCTGTTGTGACTGGCCTAGCGGGACGTCACTCATCGTTGGGGCGGAGCCTGGGAGCCAATCAGAGTTGCCCAGCCGGGTTCAAAAGGATGGCGTTTTCATTCACTCTCTCTCTGTCTCGGAAGCGGCCATGAGCTCGTGTAGCGTTGTGAGATTACTAAAACTGTGAATTGAGATTCAGACGGTGATGACTGACTATTTAGTGGAATGAGTTGGGTGCTGTTTGCTTTGTATCTTAGTGTTTATGTTTCAGTTTGAGCGATCAATGTGTCAATGTGTATCCCAGTTGGACGCTGTGGGTTCCTATAATTCTATTCTCTGGGAAAGAGAACGACAGGTCAGTATGCCGCGGTATACATAATGCCCGTAGTGTTTACCTGTTAGATACACTAGGTTAGGAGTGAGCGCCACTCTGTGTATGTTTTGTTTTAGTAGATAATTTATTTAAGTGCCGAATGCACTGAAAATTTCGGTTTTCTTTTCACCTTTTCCTTTGGTTAGGTTTAGGTTTAGTATAAGGATTGTTTTGTTTATATTCTGTTCTTTTCTTTGGCGCCACTGTTTGGTTCTCTTTCCTATTATTTGAACATTATTTTTATATTTAAACATTGTAAATAGCGCACCCATGTTTCTTCCGAACTGGAACTAGTGGCTTCGGCTTTGTGACAATAAAAATCCAGTTTGTTTCTCTTCAAGTTGAGTCTGTCATGGTTCTTTTACACCGTACTCATCCATCAGCAGTACTAATAAAATAAGTGTTGCGTAACATCTCCTAGACTTTAAAAAGAACGTAACAGGTACAATAGGGCTTAATAGGGAGTGGCCAGGCTTTCCGTAATAGACGGGCTTTGGTATAATTTAAGAAATTAATTGATGAAAAATGCAACTAGAACTGCCTATGACAGACTGTTACAGTGTATTTTGTAACTGGTAGTGAGCTGTTACTCTGTTAAATCCTGTAGTAGGACAGTCATTAACAAAAAGCCTCATTTGTGTGGCGTGTCCGGGCTTTACAATTAATAAAGTGTATCATTCGTTTAATCATTTTTTCAAATTAAAACCAAAAATAAAAAAATTAAAAACAACTTGTTTTTGCATTATTTATTTCCTGAACTAAAATGAAAAAAAAAAAAAAAAAAACGAATAATGACGAGTTTTCTGATTGTGTGCTCAGATCAAAAATATAAAAAAATAATTACTGGATTAGACAAATTTTAATATAACACCTTATGTTGGAGAGGAAAGTTCACAGCTAGGCTCTAGTTCTACACTGTAAAAAATTATTTTCATGATTTGTTATCACAACTTTTTATATTTTGTCAAATCAACTTAGATAATTAATGTAGTTCAGATAACATAATATTTTGAGTTTCTATTTATTAAACTAATCTCCTTTGTTGTATTAACTCAAAGTTTTAATTTCAATTAACTCAAAATTTTAAGGCAACCAGGTAACTTACTTTTTTAAGTTCATCCATCTTTTTTTTTTACAGTGTACTTGTTAGCAGTATACACTCCTGGGTGTCGGTCAGGACACAAAGAATGAGGAGACTGGTGCTTCTTTCCAAAGTGTATTGAATATTAGTCTAAAATAACAAAAGACAGATTACATTAGTAGAATTATAAAGGTGTACATTATAGTGATGTATGTCTCGAGACCGGTCTTGGTCTCGAGACCGGTCTCGAGACCACTTTTACGTGGTCTCGGTCTTGTCACGGCCTTGACGGTCTTGGTCTTGGTCTTGTCTTGGTCTCGGACCTCTCGGTCTTGTCTAGGTCTTGCTGTCTCAGACCGACATAGTGGTCGGGGGATTTAGCAATACAATACTACAATAGCCAGGACGATATCCGCAACAGATTGAAGCGCGCGTCCGAGTGAAGACAGTGGTGTGTGCGCGAGCCACACGAGAAAACACTGTATCCGCGCCACTGATCGCAGCGGCAACGAGCACTTTGATCACTTGATTTAAAAAACACACATCATGTATAGTTTTTGATGTATTAATAATTAGTAAAACACATATCAGTGACATGATGGGTTTTAACTTCATTCAGGAGATTTTGGGTAACTGCACAATTGACAGATGACTTTGAGTGCACCGTGTGTGTGTGTGCAACCATAGCGACAAAACGACCAACTTTCGGATCCTGCATAATATAATATATCCCTATAATTTAGTTTTTAAAAATATAATTATGTATTTAAAAGTTGCAGAATGGATTCATTTGCAGACTTCGAAATTGGCAGAGATGCAGGCAATGCAAAACAAAATCTTACAAGTTATTGCTTAGCTTCAACAACACTAGTCTGTTTTTTCCCCCTCCGGTCTTGACCTGGTCTCGGTCTTGGTCTCGACTTGGTCTTGGTCTCGACTTGGTCTGTCTTGGTCTCGGTCTTGGTCTTGTCTTGGTCTCGATACCCTCTGGTCTTGGTAGTGTCTTGGTCTCGGTTTAGGCCGTCTTGACTACAAGTCTAGTACATTAACAGATGAATCAGTCCCATCTACAGAATACCAACATATTCAGCATCACCTCTAAATAACAGTTAGAGCTCAAAATATGGATAGGATGGGCAATGGAAGACAATATAAACTATTAGTTTGGTCACAAAATTGACTTGGGCATTAATATATATTACTAAGGAATCCAGATGGATAAACAAATAACCAAAATTCCCGAATTGGAATAATCAAAGGGAAATAATACTTGATAATACTTCCACAGAATAATTAGTTAACATATTACAGACATATACAACGTAAACTGTCACATTTGACTATATTTAGCAGAAATCACGTTACACATCTGGTTTATCTGTCAAATGATCACACAAGAATCGGTAGCTACATGTCCGTCCGGGCATGCACATGTAAATGCACAAGATTCAATAATACAGTTAAAACACGGTGAAAACATAGAGAAATCAGAGAAAACTTACTTTATGGTCATGTACTAATACTTTTTACACCAAATGCCAAACGAACATCCGAATAACAGGCAGGAAGAAACTTCTAGGTGCGCAGCTGCCGTTCTCTCCGTAATCTATATTGACGCAGCAGGCAGCAAACAAAACATTGGCTGCGTCCGAAACCGCACTTCCCTACTATATAGTAGGGAAAAAGCAGTAGGCGAGCGAATAAGTATGTCCGAATCCTTAGTATCCATAAAAGAGTAGGCGAGAATTACCACAGTGAGGTACTAATTATCGCGAGAATCGGACTTAAGTGCGTCCGAATATGCCTACTTTCCTACTATATAGTAGGCGAAAACAGTACGTGAAGGAAGCAGTACGTTCGAAACATCAGTATTGATAAAAGAGTAGGCGAGAAGGTCCCGGACCCGGTCCGTGTACGTTTTGATAGTTTGTTTTCCAATTTGAAACGAAATAAGCAAAAACGAGAAAACGGTTTGTTTCTTCGTTTTTTCGTTTTTTCAAAAAAAAAGAAAAAACGAGATTTCGGCTTGATTTTTCGTTTTTTAGTTCAAAGGCAAAAAACGAATAAATAGGTGTGTTCGACATTGACTGCGGCTGGATGTAAGCGATCGGCGAGAGTAGCCGTGTGCAGGCGGGGAGGAGCTGCAAACGGGGACGTGAAGTCGGACACTTTCTGGTTCCCGTAGTGACAGCTCACGTGGTGTTTGTATAGCCTACTTTACCACAGCTGAAGTGAAATAAATGCAATATTTACAAAATACACAAATGTTTCAGAGACATTTTCATTCAATACTTTATGTACTGCTTCATACAGCGTCTGTTTGAAAAAGAATAAAGTTCAACATAAGTCTACAGCTACTATCAATGAAGTGTAATCAACGTTTTTTAATCAGTTTTATTTTGATAAACATAACACAATACATCTCGACTACATGAAAAGAGTGTTTACTTTTATAAAAAACTGATTTGTGAGCTTTAGTGGAACTAAATGTGTGAGAATAAACACGAAACGCACGTGATCGTCGTCATGCAGTGAGTCCAGCGAATCGTGGAACAGCTGTGTCGTCATCAGAGCTCCTGCAGCCGCTCTTCAGAAGCTGCGCTGGCTGAGTCCTCCGGCTACTCTCGAATCGCTCTCGCGCTACTTTGATGGCATACGTCACAGTCACGTGGCGTCGGCGCTGTATCAAGTCGGACAGAATTTCTAACCGGCATGCACTGTTTCAAGTCAGCCGCCGATCGGTTTGCGCAGAGCTGCATGAAGTCGAACAAGCCTACAGACTTCAAAATTCGTTTCTCACACGTGGGCGGTCCTGAGACGCCCCTTTCCGCCGATTGGTCAAGCAAATATGAGCATGTGACGTCATCAGTCGTCGCTAGTTCTGTTCAACAAAATAATAGTCCTCTATGCTACCATGGTTACAGATTCTTAAACTGTACAAGGCAGATCCTATTGGGCTTTCTTCTGTGCAACTTAACGCGTTTCACAGAAATATTTATAATATATATTCGACATATTAAATATTAGTCTGCCAACAGCCCGTTTTATTTAGTTCAATCTGTTTGGTGAAGCTGTGCGTGACAGCGGCGAACGGGAGAGGCTCACTGACCAAAGTTAAGTCAGCAGTCAGAACTTTTAGACAGTATAGCCTACGCTAGGGTGACCAAAAGTCCTGTTTTCCCAGGACATTTCACGTCCTGTCCTGGCCGTCCTGGCTGTTTTTTATAAAGTGATGAAAATGGAAGAAAAACAGGATAAAGAGGAAGAAAACTAAATATATACATATGTTTTACTTTTTTGTAATATATACGTTTTTGTAAGTTTGTGAGAGCTATATTTGTTCAATTTGAAGGTATTTATTTTAGTTATTTATATATTTATTTTTCTAATACAGAAGAGACATTTCTATCATTATTTCATTCATTATTTTTTAAACCTGTCATAATAAAACATGTTGAGTAACCTCTGAGAAGCCTATCTGAATTTGTGTCTTGTAATATAACAATTTTCTATCCATACAGAGGAGGCATAGCCTACTTTAAATGTATTGAAATTAATAAAGGCATCTTTTGAGTAAACTTCGAGTATCTATCATTTGAGTATCTGTTTGCCGGGCCGAGTGTCCTGGTTTTTGGTAATCAAAATATGGTCACCCTAGTATACGCTCTGTGTTGACACGAGATGGTGATTGCAAATACTGTAATGCCAATCACCTGAGGGTGGGTACCGATGATGGTGAAATACATTTCTACTGAATCATAGCCGCGACCCCCGAGAATGATTGACAGGACGATAGCGGAGGCAATTAAAAGCGCAATATAACTTCAGTTAACAAAAACACAATTAAGAAAGTGTTTAACATAAGTTACTTTGTCTTTGTTTTATTGTTTTTAATCAAATAATTGTGAATAACAAACCGAGCCTTCGGTTTAAAGGGCGATTTCCAAATATATTTTATTTATTTGTTATAATATGGGTATATGTCACCCGTCTTATTAGTTTGATTATAGTATACGCGACTTTTTTATTATTGTAGCTACTATTTTATTGTTGTTGGTTTTTTAATTAACAATATATCATCATAACTTATAAAGATCAAAATCTACAGAAGAGATTGACAAATAACACTGCTGTTGTCACAAGTTAACTAATCAATGGGGAAATTTCCTCGCCGGCACAACCCTATTCTAAATGTTGGCTACATTACAGATTTAATGTTCAGCACATTATGTTAAAGGCTTCTTAAATACCAATACACTTGGTTGAAGTGTCAAGAAGGATGTGTTAACTTACAGTGATTTCAATCTGTCCTTAGTTGGTGACCCAGTGTAATTATAATACAGCATAAATAAAAACAAACACACGTAATATGTATGCGGCAAAACACATCTGCTTTTCCTCTAGATCACTTTACAGTGTGATGAAAATAAACTTTTCTTAAAGCGTGTTGTACATCACCACAGATTTAATGCACGCTTTGTTGTATACTGTAATAGACAATTGTCCTGCAAAATAATGAGGTTTTTGAAAGAAAAACAAATGTCGAATTGTTTTCTTGAAATTTAAACCAACAACGTAAGAGGCTTTAGGGTGTCTGATGAACTGTATGAACAAACACCCAGCTTTGCAGTATAGGTGGCACAGAAGCATCTAACTTGGCATTTAGATGTACAGGACACACTGTCTAATGCAGCTCAAAGGAGGGACTGTGAATTTGCATAGCAATTTCATTTTAAGAGGCTATTAAATGTGAAGTGACAACATGAAACACTACTTTCAATATATACAAAAAAAAAATAATAATACCGGTAGTATATAACGATTGAATACCAATTTACTCATTTAGGCTCACAAGCAAATTACATAATTATACCATGAAGGTTTTTTTTTTTTTATATATATATATATATATATAAAAAAAAAAAAAAAGTGGTGTGTGTAAAGGCTGGATCACCTACTGGGTGGAACCCAAACGGAGGTCCAGTTCTGGCTGTATAATCAAACAAAAACAAGAGACAATGCATGCCATCAAGAACATATTTTTATTCCACAGGAACTTTATCCAGTTTCCCCCATTTTGACTACTAACTGCTTTGTTAATTCTGAGGAGAGTAAGGCAACCTTAAGCATGAACTCGAACAAGATCAATTAATATTTTCAAAGCATTTTGGAACTCTTCTTGGTGGAAATTGACAGCATGTTCAAAAAGAGATGAAATGTCAGGACACTGCATAGAAAACTGCCTCTCCACAGCATCCTGGTCCTCTGGTGACTGAAATGGATTCTGCCCAAAAGTTGAAACTCGTGTCAATGAAGATCTTGCTTCACGGTCATACCAGCCTGCAGCCTCCACTGCATTTGGCAAAAGATCCACAGATACTCTCTTTTGGCATCCTCCATGAGCCAAAACATTAGGAACCCCCTTTGCTAAAAAAAAAAAAAAAAAAAAAACAACCTTAATAATAATTAGACAAAAGTACATTTATCTTATCAACATAATTTCAGTAATTTGATAAGGAAAAGGGACTTTTAAGAGATGATAGAAGGTAATTTACAAAATCGGAGACATCCTTAGCTCTGAGACCGTTAAGGCCTGTGGCATTTACTGTGGCAGGCGATTGATTCACAATTAAATATGCCTGTACTCTGTAAGATTTACTGTGATAATTAACAGGGGCTATCATGAAATAATATTTGCCAAAAGTGTTAGATTTTTCTGAATGCGCTGTAGAATAATTTGCATCCAAAGATTTTCAACATTACAATTTTTAGAGGAAACGTTCTTGAACAAAAAATAGCAAAAGGGAGACAGACACAGACATTGTCATAAATGGTTAATGAAAAGGGTCAACTCCAGATACATCTAATTGGTCCATTCAGTGTTTTCAAACTGACATTTTTCAAACTGACATTTATTCCTCTTAAACATGACACTCATGCTACAACATTACAAATATACATAGACATGGAGTAATACTCAAAGATGTCCATATGGCACACCACGTCGACTGAGAAAGCACAAAAGACTGGACACCCTCCTGGCTGAATTAAATGAAGTAAAATGACAACTTGCACACAAGCTGACTGAGTATAAGCCCAGAAAGAATACAAACAAATCCACAGTGGACTTGCTTTGGGACATTCTAAAAGGCTTGAGGTTTAATGCATTAAGACCGTTATATTAAAAGACAAAATTCAATACACATTCTTTAATACAGCATACTACGTACAGGCAAGCATGAGCTCAGAATATAAATGTGACACGATAAATTAGCTAAATGTTAAGCATTTTAGAATATGCCCTTGCTTTGCTAATAAATTCTTTGCTGAAATTTATAAGTTGTGCCTGATCTGATCTGACTAATCATGAATGGGCAAGCAACCACCATTTTATTATTTTTCATTTAATGTTTGCATTAGGGTTATTTAAATTAGTATTTAGCTTATGTAGGTTAATTTTGTTTCTTAAATCTGAAACTTGTACTTTTTTGGTATATTGCGTGATATTTTAATATACATCACAAAAATTGAAACTTGTCATTAAAAAAGATTTTTTTTTAAAAAAAAATCTGTTCTTTATTGCAATATTAAAAAACTTGAACCTTAACTAATTACTGTTATATGAAATGTTGATACCTGCACAAGCCTATTACATAATTCACACTTAAACTTTGTTTTACCTGGAATCCGGTGAGCATTCCAGGACTGCACCACACGGTCAAGACCAACTGTAGCAACCTGACAAGATAGTGCAGACACGCAATAGCGTGTCAGGCCATCTTCCATGTCCAGTTCCTCCTGGTTCACTAATTGCATCAGTGCCCCTTTCACTGGATAATTCACTCGGTTGTTTACTTCAGGCCATATTCTTTCAATTGTGTGATTCTGTTTATTTAAAAGGAAAAAAAAATTAGACTAGCACAACAGCTACATACAGTTAAGGAAGTTAGTTTATTACATAAAATCTTGGACCACTAGAGCAGTGGATCTTAAATCTGGTTGCTTTAAGGAGGTATTTCTACCTGATTCTACATACAAATTCTAATGTCGTCGTTGTGACCTACTTTAATCAGTTTGTTGAAACATAAAACAGGGGAAAGCCGTTTTAATCATTGAGTTACATTGACTTAACATACAATTTTCAATTAATGCTCAGAGTGGACATATTCGACACATGTGCACCTGCTCATGAGTTGAATCAAAGTGAAAAATCTTAATTGAAAATCGCAATTGACAGCAACATTTTATGACAGAAACTCCTTTAAATATCCAACTGAATATTAAACATTGACACAAACTACCAAAACTTTTTTCCCTTTAATGATAAACCCTAAATTTACTCTCCTATGCAGTCCCTGGCAAAGCAGGGACTGCATTAGGAGAGTAAATGTAGGGTTATTTGATGTTTCAGGGAACAATGTTGGTAGTTTATGATAATGTTTAAAGTTCAGTTATGTTCTATGACAGCATTTTGTGGTTACCATTGTGCTGAAGCTAGGCATAGGCTGTGGGCTATAAATGTTTTGCTGTTAGTCCAACTACACTGTATAGATCAGAAAGTTTACCTGAGATAAGTTAATAAATTGTCTTTACCAAAATTAGATTACTGTTTGTAATTAGTTTATTCAAAAACAAAAACTATATTTGGATTAATTACAAAAATATGGATATTCCAAATGAAAAAGAGATTTGTAAAAAAAAAAAAAAAAAAAAGTTGTATGATCTTCATAATAAATCATCTTTTTACTATAAAAATAACAACATAGTTTGTGCAACCTAAAATGTGAATCATTCACACACTAACTTTAGTTGAGGATGTTTGCCGATATGGATGCCTTTCTGTGTTGTACCGGTGGTCTGCCAGTTTCTCCTGCATGAAAAGTGTCAAGAAAAACTCCTTCCCATGATCCACCCTGACCTGGTCCCAAATACCATATTCTAGCACAGCACTTCTGCAAGACAACAAAGGCATATTCATATAGGTAATATGGCAAAGTACACATTACAAATTAATCAATATGTTTGAATATGATCAAAATTTCAAAGCAAATGCTCAGATAACAGTTGAATCAAGTAAAGTTTACGATAATTAACTTATGTTTATATCCATTAAATCCTCTAACAACAAAACAAACAACTGGGATTTATTATTGAACTTAAATTTCATTAACTTCCTATTTTTTCCCAAAAGTTTTGGATGAATATGATTATGGCCTGTTTCTAGACTACAATCTGCCATTTCTTTTTATCCAATAATCTATGCATTGTTAAAACAGGCTTAATGTTACCTTAATGTTAATACGTGATTCCTGAAACGTTCTTAGTTAAGTAACCCAAATGTAAGACATTCGTTAGTAAGGTTGGTCTGGACCACTTTTAGCTTCACCTTATCACTGTTGGCAGTGTCACTCTGCTAATGGCCACCACTGCAAAAAGCCTCTTTACATCTCAGTCTATATGAATATAATTCTGAAATTGTAATAAAACCAGTGTTCAATTAGGCTAAATTAATTTTGTTCATGCAAAGAATAAAATTGTAATTACACTGATGGTTGTTAGATTTTTAATTTAAATATCTTAAAGGAAAAAAAACTAATCATAAAAAGCAGATTTTGTAGATCTTTTAGATCTTGTTGGCCCGACACAAGGGCCAAAATGTGGCATTGCCCCCTCAAATCTGATTTATGCCCCCTCAGTTTCAATTTGCAACTTGAACTCTTTCGTACATACGATCACACCGGTTTGATTCTAACGTTCAGTGCATCACACTGCTAAATTCAAACGTGCTTTAGGGAAATTCAGCTTTATCGGGAAATCCAGCCCAGATATCGTTAATTTATGGAAGCATTTCAAACTAACCAAAAAGACCACCCAAAAAATACACAGACAGAAATTTTCAAGTTACCTGTAAACATCTTGATATAATGACCAAGTTGTTTTTTACTGGCATAGTGGAGTGTCCAACAATTTTACTGGAGTATCCATCTATAGCTGCTACATGGGTCACACCAAACATGACCATCTTTTCATTTTGGTCTATGTGTAATTTGTGACCCATGTAGTCAGCGCTGTAAGGCACTGGATTTATGTTCCGACATCCCTTTGAAATCAAAATATTACATTCACATGTGAAAAAGACAAAAAGAACACACAGACACAGCAAAAACAATGTATTCCCTACACTAGAAATATCATGTAACATCAACACAATTTTACAGGATTTCTCTGTTACAGTTTTACATTAATGCTATAATTCTTTTTGTAGGCACCTTAATGCATGCCATTTAAAGAAACACTCCACCGGTTTTGAAATAGGGCTTATTCACCATCTTTCCTACATTTAGATAGGTGGGCAAAGGCAAACGCATTTTTGTATCAGTGCATGCACTGTTTTAGTTTGGCAGCGCCGCCGCTGCTAGCTTAGCATAATGAATGGAATCCTTTGCCAGCTAGCATGTCATGAGTAAAAGTGATTTAAAAAAAAAAATAATTACTTTGTGTGGCCTGTGTATTCACAATGAGTACAAATAGCAATGCAGATTAAGACTAGGTGATTTCCTAGGCAGATATTGACATGGGACAAAATGGGGGGAGGGGGAGGGGCAGCCGAAGCACTAACTGTGCTACTTGGGCGCAGTGATATCACACTCAAACCACCAGTTGACTGACTGCATAGGTGTTGACTATGTGGAAAGACGGTGAATAAGCCCTATTTCAAAAACGGTGGAGTGTTCCTTTAAAACCAACTTAAAGTCCCCGTAAACCGGAAAGTTGAAACCGCAAAAAAAAGTTGCAAACGACTTTTCTCCAGTGTTGTGACATATTTCCGAGAGAAACAGAATACTAAATGTGGCAAAATAGTGGGCGTGGCTTTTTTTCAAACTAGCACCTGATTGGATCTAGAAAAGTAGGTGTTTCTAGTAGCCTGTCAGTTGGAGGGGCGTGGTTACGGATGTTAAGCAGGCACCCAAACCATCAAATCTACGTCATCAGGGAAGGTCCTCCAAGGCAGAGGGGAGGGGCATTTTCAGACTTTAGGTTTGTTTGAGATGCGCCTTGCCTCGCCTGAAATGTAGGCGAGAGTAGGCGGCTGCAGTGAGAGGAGGAGTGAAAAAAGCGCAGGCAAGACGGACAGATCTCGCTTCTCGCAGTGGATCTGAGTCATCAGACACCTGTGAGATCAAAGGTGGATATCGCGGGATTCACGCTCGTGCACAGTGTTGCTAATAAACTGGATATAATTTAAGTTCTGTTGCTTTTATATGAAAATAAATATAATGAACAAGACACCCAAAGTACTTGCTATTTAATTCCATTCCAAATATGTGTTTATCAATATTTTTTTTCTTTAATACACATATCTTTATAAATTTTTTTTATGTTTTTATAAAAATGACATCACATAACCCATATCGCACTGTCAGAGAGTCTATTCACAAATAACGTACGTATAGGCTACACATAACACATGATACCAGAGTTTTAAAATCGAACATTTAAATAAAGAACAATACATCACGGTTGTTTAAACCAATGAGCATTAAGCTGTGTCGTCAGCAAGTTGTTTCCCATCATGCTTTTGATCGGCGCAGTCGGTGGAGAGCAACTGCGCGCGACTGCAGAATCCGACACGTGCGCCTTGCGGTCGCTAGAGTTTTTTGACATACGTCCGCATGACATCAGCAAGGCGGACCGCTCTCGGACACATTTCTAACCGGCATGCATCTCGCGGTGATCACCGGTGATCGATTCTGCGCAGATTTTGCTCATCTCAAACAAGCCTTTTGATTAAAGATTACGAAGCCAAAAAAAAATTGTGTGTGGATTGACTTGCATGGACATTCACCACAAAACGATCCATTTTAGGCAAACAAAGTATGGTAAATTTTGAATTCATGGGGACTTTAGCAGACAACACAATTTTGCCAGAATACAAATATAATACACATCTATAAAATATAATATTACAACACCTACATTGTATCGAGCTATATGATAGGGCTGATTAATGCTTCGAAGCAATTGTCCCACTCTGCCTTCTGACGCTTTAACTCCTTTTGAAACCAGGTACCCAGTCATCATTTTCCTTCCATAGGTTGGTCCAGTCTAAATGGAAAAAATAAGAAACTTGCAGATCACAAATTTATATCACTAAAAAGAAAAATGGCAATGCTTGTAATCCTATGACATGCATAAGCATGCATGATTGTTTGAACGAGTTAATTCGCAGAAATTACACCGAGAAAGGCTCAGAAGACACGGTGAACGTGATTTCACCAAGTTCCACATGATCCAGGATCAACTTTCCAATCAACCAATCAGATTTGAGGGACAAGTTTACAGTTTATGACACGTTTAGGCTTAGAACTAGGATGAAGTACTTAAACATCAGTGTTATTCACCTTTCATTACCCTCTGATTTTAGGGAAAAGTTATGGGTAGAGTTAGGTTTAGGGGTAGGAATTGGGTAAGGATTACATTTTGGGACAGGAATGTTGATCCAGGATCAACAACATATGTTGATCCAGGACCATGTCTTACGCCCGTTTCACACATACTCCGTTTGCAGTGCGTATGCGTTGCGTATTTTTTTCCGTACCCATGTTAACAGGTTAGAGCTTTCACACAGCACGCGGATGCAGTCCGTCGATCCGTTGCAGTTGCGGTGCGTATACAGCAGTGCAGAGATCGTTTCCGCACCGAGTCTATTTTTGCTGTGCTGCAAACGCAGAATTAAAGTGACAGCGCACGGTTCGTGGTCAAAATGAACACAGATTGACCTGAAAATGTAGTAATTTCACCATAAATGCATTTAATTCAATAAAATGTAGTAATCTCACCATAAATGTATTTAATTAAATACTACTTTTCATCTTTTTACTTTAAGACCGGGGTTTTAAGCAAGGAAAACGACAATTTACCTCAACAAGGACATAATAATGAACAACACTCATTCGTGGAGGTGGAAAAACAAGTTCTTTGTAACATGCAAGATTTATTTTATTAAAATTTAAATGCAAAAGAAAAGAAAAGGCATGAGAGTCGGCTGTTTTTGTCAATTTTAAGTTTTAATTTAAAATGGTTACGATTTTAATATAAGTACATGCACATATTTGATCACTTTCTTAAGCAACTTAATATATAGAAGTAATGCATGGAATTATAGGCCTTTAAATTGTGTTTAAACGTGCATACGTCCATTCGAGTTTGTATATGTGTGTTTGTGGTACAGCCGCGGATCAGTTACGCACTGCAAACGCAGCATATGTGAAAGCACTATAGCATGTGCTGCGTACCGTATACGCACCGCAACACGCACCGCATACGCACTGCAGACGGAGTATGTGTGAAACGGGCGTTACTTGGCAAAATCATACTCACTTAAAAATGTTGGGTTAAAAATAACCCAACGAATAACCCAACTATGGGGTGGTATAGCACCTTCCCATCTGTGGGTTATTTTAACCCAATGTATTGGGTTAAATACCAGTTGGGTTAAAATAACCTAACAGTTGAGTTAAATATTTATTTTTATTTATTACCATATTTTAATAAATAAAATGCACTGTTTTCAAATACAGATTGTTTATTTGTATAAAACAATACATATGTTTCAACAAATATATTTTTAAATTACAAACTATATATTGGAGAGTCTAGCATTTAATGTATAATATACATAGTGTAAATATATATTAAAAATACACAAGTGTACATACAACACACATAATAAATTCAAAACCTATGCAAATATGTACAAACAGTCCACATTCAAAACATGTACATAGGGTACAAATACATAAAATATATAAAACACAGCACACAAAAATTCAAAATTCACTAAATTCAAAACCTATACAAATATGGACAAAATACACAAATGAATAACATTAAATCCTAATCACAACTTTATTAAAAGGTCTTCAACTGAGCACTGAATGCATTGATGTATTGTTGTAAACATACTTTAAGTAATACAACTAAAAATACATATGTTGACTACTGGACCTGATGATGATGATGATGATGATCAAAGTTCTTGATGAGGCAGCAATGTGTTAAAGGAACTCCTCCGGATATATTAAAGTTTGCATGCTACAAAAACTCCCAAATGGATGCAGAGGTCTTGAAATAGTTTATGTCATAGATGTTAAACATTTTTGAAACAGATCCATTGCTTGAAATAAAGTCTTCTGTTCAACTGCTTTCACACTGAATATGATAAAAACATGCAAGTTCTCTTTGTCCCCAAGCATCGTCACGTGGATCCGGGCATGTCTCACTGTTCAGATCGGCACCATGTCAGTTCCACTTCCAACCTTAAAAGAATAAATAAAGTTCAGTTGGGCATGCACTGTGACAACATCAACAGTTTAAATTATGAAAACGTTACATGATCACAGCAGTGCTGTATTGAATTAAATTATGGTCACTCTAATTACTCATTACACCTGCTGTTAAAGGGATAGTTTACCCAAAAATGTAAACTCTGTCATTAATTACTCGCCCTCATATCATTCCAAACATGTGAGACTTGCGTTAATCTTCGGAACATAAATAAAGACTCTGGGAGATTTTTGTCCCTTCATTGACAGCTATGCAACTATGCCCCAGAAAGGTAGCAAAGACGTCATTAAAGTAGGCCTAATCCATGCGAGTTCAACCTCAATTTTATGAAGCATGATGAGTATATTCTATCCCTTAAACTTAAAAATTTACCACTTTATTTGCAAAATATTAAACTCAAACACGAGAGCACCTCGACGCATGCGTGTTGTGTTAAATGCGAGAGTAGACGACAAGAGCGTGAACACAACAATTATGATTTTTTTGCACAAAGCACTCGCGTCGGTTCATAAAACGATTCTTTCATTTTGAGTTGACTGCGCATGCACAACATCCTATAAGTTCTGTTCTGGAAACAGAATTGATTAGTAGATCTCTTGAGTCTTTGGGTTCGGGTCCAAATCTTTCATTCTTCCCGTCAGTCTCAGAGGCTATGCTGTCAGTACCGGAAAGATACATGATTAGTTCACCTCTCGAGTCTAATTAATGAAATGACTTGAAAAAAAGAGATTCAAAGATCCGAGTCAGTAAAATTTCCTGAACTTCCCACTACTACTGGACAGTAGCTTTCGGCAGTCAGTAAAAATATACCGCAGATTTCTTGTCAAATCTAGTTGTACAAATAAATCTTAAAGCTCTTTCCCATTTTTTATGTGTTTTTTCCACGGCAGTCATTCTGCCACTCAAAGGTGACGTCACGCGCATACTCTCTATTCTGAACATAATTAAACTCACCATTCCAAGAAAACTGTGAAGTCTGGGATGTTCTCTAATGATTTCTTCGATAGTTTTTGTTCCAGAGGATCAATTCCACGCATTGCAGTTTGTTGAGTTGGTGTGTGAATTCATGAACTCCAGGACTTGGCTGTGAGGACTTCTTGCTTTCTTTTTGCCACATTATTGTCAGTCATCAGACAGCTTAGACTCTACTGAAATGAAAACATACTGTATTAAAATGAGGGAAGACAGCTAAAAAAACAAACAAACATAAGCAATTAACTGGATCTGTAGTAGCCCAAGCACTGCACATTTGGTCTCTCTAATCATTATTCAACTTACCAGCTTGTTAGTAGAGGGACTCCAAGACTGGTGCCAGATAAGGAAGGCGTACTGTCCAGGGCCAGAGTTGAGAACCATTGTCATCCAGCAGTGTAAAACTTTCATTTACTCCTTCCTGTGTTAGAATGAAGCAGAAAATAAGAAATATTTTCAGAAAAGTAAGCTAGTCCTTAAAAATAAGTTTGTAAAAACCCTTTTATATCACTTATTTCAATAGCTTACTCACCTTGAAAGGTTTCAATTAAAAGGCAGAAGATCGCCTGTTGTAGTCTGCTTCACAAATTAACCCATTTGTCTAAAACAAAAATATAACACATTTAGTGCAACACATTTAAATAAAAGGCAAAAACTTCATAAGAAAAAAAAATACTATAATTGGATGCTTCAGCTACAGCTGCATGCACATACATGACTATTCATACAACAACATTAATTACCACATTTCTGCCAAAATACCATAGTTAAAGTGTTACAGTAAATCAAGGTAAACTGTGTTTTGGAAAAGAAACTTTCTTTAATCATGAACTAATCGTTTATTTGTTGCACAATGTGCAATTGTGTTTTACGCATTAATTGTGTTTCATGTTTTACGCTTCAATGAATGTTGTTGGGAATATCTGCACTTTTTCATCTTTCTTTCATCTCGGAGATTTCAGCGAACTCAAACGGTTCTCACTGCATCTCACACCGCTGCTGTGGTGTCGTGTGGCCGATGTCTGAGCTCGCGCCGCTGGGCCGAGCTGATAAATGCCCGGTGCACTACGGTTCAAATGAGTAGAGCTCTTTCGTCACGCATTTAGTGACAATTGTAGTCTCACCTGTACACATAGTAGTCTAGAGCACTGCTTCAGCTGGGACAGAGCATCACTAAAGTGCCTTTAATACATTTGCTATAACGAATAAAGTTACCGCAAAACAGGCGTAATGCTAGATAGTGATTTCAGACTAGGCCGAACGTTAGCTACTTAGCTAATTTATTGTAGTAACATTAGGTAATTTACTGGTAGTACATCAGTAAACGGTTTCGCTAGTATAATTTTATAATTAATAACTTTATTACTGCTAGCGAGCTAACGGGGATAGCTAGGATTAATTTCCAATCGATCTCACTCCCGGAAAACGGACTAAGGGAACTTCGTTTTTTAAAAATATAAAATTTAGTTTTATAATAATTATATTCAATGTCTCAGTACACAATACTTGATGTTATATAAAAATTACATGACTTACCTTTCATAATCAGGATGCAGCAGCAGCTTCTGTGTTGTTGACTAACTTCTGTCACGTCCGTTAAAATTTGAACCGTCGCTGCGGAAACCAAAGATTATCTGACCCAACCGTCGGGTTATTTCTAAAAATAACCCAACGATTTTATAAATGACCCAATATTTTGGAAAAATAACCCAACATATTGACCCAATATGTGTAAACCATCGGTTGGGTTAAACAAATAACCCAACGTTTTTTAGAGTGTAGGCTACACGTTGACTCTTCAGCCAATATGATTTCGGAGTTCACACGTCCTTAATAGTTTGTGGTGCTGCTTCAACTTTTGTTTTTTAAACGAAAAATAATACACATAGGCCTAAGTGTTATCATTTGATATGCCACCTGCATATAGGCTATATATAAAAAAACAATGTATATTCTTGTAGCCTACTTGTACTTGGGGCTTGTAGGCCTACTTGTACAGTCTTGTAGCTGGTCGTTTTGGTTCATGATTATGAAAATGCAAAGCAATGTAACAGCCTACTACATTTTGTTTTATGTTGCTTAACGTTACCTCGGTAATTGCCTTTGCGACATCTACCTCTAGTTGGGAATCCTGTACACGCACTCTCTTTAACCCCCGTTCAGCACAAAAGCGGCGTATGTTAGCTTTTGATGCGCCTCTTGAAATGCCACATTCAAATCGAAGAAAATCTGACACTTGCTCGTCCGTGCGTCCATCATTTATCATTCTTTGTATAAGATCTAAGTACGGGTCCAGTTTTGACTCCATGCCACAGCAGAAAACTCAACTCGCATCAACGACGAAATTACCGCCAAATCTCCTTATCTTCTTCTTATTCTTCTTCTGTTATGTTTTATGGCAGTTTACAGTCAAATTGTATCACCCATAGACATCGGTATTACCGCCATCTACTGGGCTGAGATTAAATCAATATATAGGCTATTATTCACAAAAAAAAAATTTAAATCCTATTTGCAAGTTTTGTTTCTTTGATAAATGTTATCATAGCACCAGTGATGTTTCCTGATCTAGTCTCACATAATAATGTTTCTAACGAAAAGGATTTTTTGACTGCATTCCCTCTTCAATTTTTCTCTTAAGAATGGTGACATTTGCATGTAAATTGAAGTAAAAGAGTTTTGCCTGTGTCATGTAAACATCTTACTAAGTCATCATGGCTTAGGCTATAGAAATAATTTAAGTAATACAGGTTTTTATGTTGGTCTAACATCATTTTCGGTTATAAATTCATGTCATGCTGTCAAGAAGCTGTCTAACAAGAACACATTTTCCAATGATGATAGTTTCAGAAAATCTAAAAAGAACTCTCCTGATCATGTGAGAATAGTTTTGTCTTTCAAAAGTTACTCTTCTTAAAATTGTGCTTATTAATTGTCATGTGCAGATGTTCATTTTTCAGCTAATATTAAAGTGAAAAAGTTAAAAGTACTTAAAACTAACCCAAATGATGTCTAAAAAACATGCATACAATAGCATATTTTATGGTAAATATGTGTTCATGGATTCTGTTTTAATGTGGAATAAATGGACCATTTCTGACAGGAAAGCTTTTCTGCTTATGAGGAGGGTAATGATTTCCGAAAAATTTGAAGAACTTTCCAGAGACTCATGTGAGAATACAGTTTAATAATTGTATGTAATCTAGTGGCATACTTCTTTTGAAGCACACACTTCTTATGTCTCAATTAGTAGATTGCAGAAACCACAGTGCCATTTGTGAGGGAAGCATGAGAAAGAGGAGTGTTATCAGTGAAGAAAAAATATATTCAAATGCCAAAAACACTAATGAAGAATCACTTGCCAGCCTCAGACATCAAAACATCCTAAAATGGCTTTGAGTGAGTTGTTTGATCTTATCAATCTCCACTGTCCTGATTCAACCAATGTTGTTCCAGATAATTTATAGAAGTTCATGAAATCCTTTCACTGTGACAGTTTTAAAGACCAGATTACAAATATTCAAGGACAACGTGCAACTCGCAAAATGTTGAAAACATATTTGGTGGCACTATATTTACAAATCTTTCAGTGCTCTCAGGCAGGCTACATTTACACATAGCCGGGTATTTAGAGAAACAGGTTTTTCGTGTAAATGAGAGGCCAAATCGCAGGGAAATATCTGTGTCTTTCCTTCGTGTAAACGGGGCCTAAATGACACCAAACTGATGAATATTTCAGTGTCATGGAATGTTGAATGTGTTTCAATTTTAAAATCTTATCACATCTGGCATCAAGTCACAATCAACAAGCTCCTCCCTAATCTGAGGGCAAAGCATGTTATTCTTGGCAGTTTGTGGTTTGGGCCAATGTCAAGCAATGTAATGGAGAGCATGTAGTGTTATCAAAAGGGCAAAATGTAGAAAAGGGTGGGTTTACAAGCTGGATTGACTTATTATTTATATATAGGCTATGGTAAAAGTGTATACAGTATACCCACCTCACAAAATGTTGAAATGTCTTGGATGTTTGCATACGTTTATAATTTTGAAATAGTGAGTAATGGTTATTTTTTTATAACTGCCTATAATATTCTTACCATTACTACTACTATCAGTAGTAGTAGTACTATTTATTTATTTATTTATTTATATGTATTGTTTGTTTGTTTTATTGATACCAACAGCTATTATATACATTTAAAAAAAGTTGTAATTTAATCTAATTAAACAAAAATGGTAAAACTGCAAAATAGCAGACTTTTATTGTCTTTACATTATTCTGTAGAATCCAAAACCTGTTGGTTTATTTGTTTCTTTTCAATTTTTTTTAAAGTTATTTTTCATTTGCAGGAAATAAACCATGCACGAAGACAACTTTCCTTCTTGTACATTTGTTTTATTTCTGCATGAGGTGCACATTGCCAAGACTATTCTGTTTTGTTTCCATTGTGTTCACCTTCTGTTTGCTCATTTTCAGCTGACCCAGTTTTCTCATGTGTTTCTTTCTCATTCACCTGTCCCTTGTTAGCTTGTGACTCCTTGTTTGGTTTAGCCTACTATTTACTGTCCCATGTCAGTTCCTTGTCCTTGCAGCACAAGTGAAAAATATATAATGTAATGTCCTGCATGTTGTCAATATGGCATACATGATTTCATCATTCCTACAGAATACCTGCAAATATCCTGCAGAAAAATAAATATAAATAATTTGTAGGTTATTTTACTAAGGGTGATTTTGTTTTTTGATTTTTAAAGGCTCGTTTATTTTGTGCCACTAGATAAGTAAACACAAACCTGCATCACTTATAGGCTTCACATTTAATTTATTAACATGTGATCTTGTAACAGATAAATAGCCTAATCTGCAGTTCTATTTACGGAAACTATAGGAATGTGAATTTAACATATAGGCTATCACTTTATATTTCTTCAATGCAACTTATATTCAAAAGCAATGTTAGGGTCTTCAATGTCCTCTATCAAAAATGTTACTGTAATAGCCTACTCGATTTCTGGAACTATAGCTGATTACTTAAGCTGATTACTGCCTGGGTTCGGCTACGTAAAGCAATAGGCAATTACCATAAAAATAATAAAAACTCTTACGTTTTTTAATGATTTCTTTGAACTTGAAAGTGCTTGTCTGCACAAAATAACCAATTAATTTAAAAACTAACTTCACGTTAGGCCTAATTGTCTGTACGGAAGTATCCATGTAGGCCTATGGTCCATACAGATCCATCCGCCCCTCCCTTCCATTTGGACTAGTGCCATCGCCATCGCCATTCATTGCCAGATTGGATCTTACCAAGAAGGTTAGGCTACTTAGTTGCAAAGATGAATTATCTATTGTTTAAAGGCAACAAAAGAGTCTCTTTGAAACTGGAGGACATGCGGGCCGAGAAAATCGCAAGGATTTTCCAGGTGTGTTCAATAAGCCAATGAGTTTAATTAGTTAATTGGTAATGTTATCAGAGGCTATTAACGATTGCCACGCCACGTGCGACGTTTGTTGAGGCCTACTTAATTTGACCATGTTTGGTTTACATTTTAGGTGGATACTGCAAATCTCTATTTAACTGACTCGGCCAACGTAGCATTATTTCCACTGGACAATGGCGATTTTTGCAGTATTGATTTGGATGACAGGGGGCATTACGAGGTCCACGGGGGTGAAAGGCCAGCTCCAGCAATGCCTCAACGCAGTTTTGCGTTTATGCAAGCGCCGTCCAGCTCATCACAACCAGCTTTTAACTTCACCTCGCCAGCAAGAGCGAGTACTACTGTGAGATCATACCAAAGGTATACATTTCTTCAATTTGTTAATTTCTTTCACGGTAACGCTTCCTTTTACAGTCCAGTTACCCACGTAAATACTATGTACTTATTTTAGTAACTACAATTAATGGGTAATAACTAGTACTAACCCTGAACCTACCCTAAACCTACCCCTGTTCCATGTACTTACTTTATATTAGCCAGTACTTTCTAGGTAAGTACACTGTAAGTACTGTACTGTAAAAGGAAGCGTTACCACTTTCACTTTCCTTTTTTTTTTTTTTTTTTGTATTATGAAACCATGTAAATTACGTCTATCGACAGTGTCATGTGAAATAATTGACAATTATGATTTATTGTCCTTTCTGACAAGCCCTTTCTAAAATATCCATCCAAATGTAACTTTTGAACTGAAGTCAAAATGTCTGGTGCTGCCATAAGCCCTATTCGCACGGGATTAAGATCAGATAATCTCTGCAATTATTACAAATGACTAGAGGTCACCAGGTAATACTACTTATCCCGTGCGAATAGGGCTTTACTCTCCCTAGGTTTCAGATTTGGGTGTGAAAAAATTAGTCCATACCTACAAAGTTTAAAAAAAACCCCACACGCACAAATTTTTATGTACACTATTCATGTATCTCATGCATCATGTCAGCAATTTGAATTTCCTCTACATTTTTCGCCATTTCAAGGCATCAACTAATGCCTCCCAGACTTTTAATCAGATCAACATGATATTTGGTTAGTCCCATGTAAAGGCCTTTGCACAGTGCACATTACTAAATTAGTTAAGAAACTAGTTCATTATTAAATTGTGTTGAAGGGCGTGTCGTCTGTGGCCCTCTTAAATGTACCATATTGCCCACTGTGTTAAAGCCACTGGGTGGTAGTGGCACCTGTGTGTGGGGGCCTGATCAATGGTGCTTTTTAGACCTAATTCATAATGTCTTTGTTATAATGGTATTTTTAATTCATCAGTTTGAATGCTTAAAGGTGGGGTATGTGATTTGCAAAACAGCCGGCAGATTTTGAAAATACACAACTCAAAAGGTCCTGCCTTCTTTCCCTGACTCCACCCATTCAAAGAGGAGCATGAGGGGGGTATGGTACGACCGTTTGATTGACGCACTGACTGTCCAATGATTCTAGACGGTCTTGAAAATGATTGGCTGGAGTTTTTCAAGTCCTGCCCGTTCCACAGATGATTAAATTTTTTTAATTTTCATTTCAGTGCTTCTAAAGGCCAATTTATACTTCTGCGTCGGGTGCGCGCGGTAGGTACGGCGTAGCATACGCACAGACGCGTACCCTTCGCAGTACCCTTCGCCGTAACCTGACGCGCACCTCCTCAAAAATGTAACTACGCGGCACGGCGACGCGGACCGCAAGATCTGTGATTGGTCGGCTTGGTAGCATCGCGTTTCCTCCTACGCATTTCCGGCGTATTCCTCTGCACCGCCCGCCATTTTTAAAATCTAAGTACAGCGAAACTGTTAAAAAAACTAAACTTACTGCTTTTCCACCTCGATAAGCTCCAACTCCAACGTGATCCGCTCTTTCAATCGCCATTGCTTGTAGTAACCTAAACTCAAAACAGTCGCGAGGAATCTAAAAGTGGAACATTAAAACCCTCTGCCGCCAACTAGTGTTTCGGCGCTGTACTGCAGAGTAACGCAGACCTAAACGCAGAAGTATAAATGCTCATGACGGCTTCACCTACGTGCGTAGCCTACGCCGTACACTACAGCGTACACTCGACGCAGAAGTATAAATTGGCCTTAACTCAGTAGCTGTAAGTGGGTTAGGAATAGGATTTTAAGTGATTTTGAAAAAATGGTCAAAAAAGAAAATCACATACCCCACCTTAGTAGGCTAATGTGTTTTTATTTTATTTTTTATGATTTATAGATCCATACACCTGTCAGAAATCCGAGACGGGAGACTTTCATCCAGCAGGGTTGTGGTGGTTCGCTTCATAGAGTCTGAAGCAAATGTACCCAGCATGCTGGACAAAGTTAAACTAGCAATGGGTAACAGTGAGACTTACATTATTGCTGATGCTCAAGGCAACGAGGTCTTGGAGTCAGAAGGCACAACTGGTAAATATGGGTTTGGTTTCTCGTTACTTTTCTACAAGTGTGATGTCACAGACTTTAATCAGTATTGTCAATACAGGTTCATGTTATTGGAGGCAGAATTCCCGGAAGTTTCATGCTGTGGAAAGGGCTGCATTCAGGCAGTGGCAGCTGAGGAGGGCTCAAATGAGGTAATGATATTATGAAGTGTGGTATAATCGCATGCATCAAATGGTAACATTTAGGGATGTAACAATGTCACACTATCACAATTAAAAAATACAACAATATGTATTGTGGATTGTAGCGATTTGTATTACTGTGAGCATCAATTTTACAGAGTTTGTCAGTACATGTGGTTTTGTCAGTACAGTCCCAGTTCACGAGAGAACTGGGAAGTGTAGTGCTTACTGCTATGTCAGGACGTCATCTTCTCAGTTATCGCGCATGCGTCATGGCTTGTGAACTCTCATCAGGCCTACACTGAAGAAAATTAATAGTTGAATAGTCATTATTTGTTTTGTTTTTTGCTCGCAAAAAAAGTGTTCATCGCTTGTTAAAGGGGTCATGACATGTTGTTTTGTTTTATTATGTTCCCTTAGGTGCAATTATAGTTGCTATATAGTATACAAAATATATATAGTATATAAAAATAACTATAGTATTACTATAGTTTTTTTGCACAAAAAAACCTGTAAAAATGTAGTGATTTATGACCTTTTCCCACCCTATTTCTCAACCTCAACCTTCTCAAGTTCAGTGTTAACACTGATATGATTGGCTAACGTCAGTGCTGCTTATGCATAAATTATTAACGTTAATCATTTTGTATCACATGTGCTCCACCATGTGAAACTTTGGTCTTCCGATCTTTTACCATTGTGTCAATTCTCAATTGATTTTAATTCATATGCGGGAGGGAGAGAGGGCAAGACAGTTTGAAGGTGTGCGCGGCTGTGTCTCACTCTCTCACCGATCAAATAAGGCTTTGGCGGGCTGCAATTAAACTGCATCCACTGCTGTACTTGACGTCTGGATCGTTTGTCAGCGTATTCAAACATGTTTGTCCATAGCAGGAACGGCACATCTGCGTGGCATCGCAGTACAGACACACTCGCTGTACAACAAATTATACGATGATGCGAAATGAGGCGTAGTTGTCTTGCGCTGGAGGCGGTCATATGCAAATGACTGGTACATCACTTCATTCCGTGACGTCACTTCATACCATGGATCCACAATGAGCTGTATTTAGAGCTTGATTAAATAAATGCTTCGTTTATAATGGGGAGGACATCTTAAGCTGTGAAACTTGCAGGAAGTTTTAATAGTACATAGATCTCTTACATACCAAAAAGATCAAGGCAAATTTGGTTTGTCATGACCCCTTTAAGGTTGAGCCACTGAAGTCACGTTTCACTCTTTACTAACTTTCTGGGCCAGGCAGTTTTAATTACATAGAAGCCTATGGATGAGTGATCCAGATCTCATATTTAATAAAAAATATCTTGATCGTGTTCCGAAGATGAACGAAAGTCTTACAGGTTTTGAACAACATGAGGGTGAGTAATTATTGACAGAATAAAAATTTTTGTTTGAAATAACCCTTTAAAACACATTGGTATTACTCCTGTAACACTGTACTCATTTGCAATCACGAAAGTTTATTTGCATTCGTTTTAAAGCCTTGCCGCACGTTTTTCTGAAATGTTTACACAAAGCGTGCACACTAAAAGACTGCCAAATAGCACTTGATTACTAGACTTCCCTTTTACATCTAATGTCAAATACACAAACACAGTTGGTTTGGTCTAAAGTTAAAGTAAATGGTTGGGATAAAAGACTCCCATCTGATGTTTGTGTGTGAGTCTTAAAGGGGAAGCAGTAAATGTGCTGCTCACATGGATTTACTCATGTTGTTCTGAATCTGTATAAAAATTTGTTGTTGAACAAAAAAGATTATATATTTTCACTAATATGGACAATTGCTGTATATTTTTGACAAAGTTGCTGGTCTCCATTTACATCCATAGTATTTTTTTTTCCTACTATGTAAGTCAATGGGAACCAGCAACCGTTTGATTACGAACATTCTTCCAAAAAATGTTTAACAGAACTTAATGTAGGTTCGCCTGAACACTTGAGTGAAATTTCTCTTTAATGTGAAATCAAAAAAGCTAGAAAAATGGGATATTGGTTTTGCTGTATGGATCTTTTTTTTTTTTTTTTTTTTTAAACCCACCCCTACCTGTCCTTTGACGTAATCCCAACGACTGGAATCATAATTTACTAAATTGGGGTTAAACAAGAACACTTAAATCATGAGGAATGCATTTCTTTACACTTATTACTTCTGTGGTATCAGTAGTTGTTCCCTTTTGTAAACCATGTTTCATACAATTGCACATTTGATGACAAATTTGACACTTAACTGTCAAGTAAATATGTGATTCATTAATAAATAAAATTTGTCCTCCTAATAGCCGAAGAGATGTGGACACCTCTGCACTGCAAGACCTGAAACTACAAATAGTAGAATTATTGGAGGCCTCCCATGGACTGGAGGCTGTGTCCCAGCAAATCCAGAACATTGTCTCCAGTGCAGAGCGAGCTATGCCAAGAACACTTGGAACTGCCCTAAAGGAGACTTTTTCTTGTTCAATTTGCACTGGTATGCAAATCGATTTTAATGGTTCTACACACCAGCCTTTGTCTTTTATATAAAGTTTCTCAGTACATCTGCACAATGTTATAATTCTAATCTAATAACTTTGCACTGTATGGTGGATCAATATCACATTGGGCTTCTTTTTGGTATTAATCTGCATTTTGTGTCTGGAAATTTTTTACACCCTGCATTAGAATGCTTCTCTAATCTGATCTAAATTTCCCTCTGACAACATCCTAACATGTGCTTCAGTGATTATAATTTGATATATTGGGTGCATTAAGCTGATCTTATGAGTTGCGTTATAAGTGACCATAATGTGCATGATACTATTTTCAGAGTTGCATGTTTTTGTTTACATATTTTGTAACAAAAATTTGTACATTCAAACTGGTTTTCAGGCACTCAAAACACTCTTGCCGTGTAATGTGAACGACACAGTTTAACAAAGTTTTGGCCATGTAAAATATGGTCCATTGCAATCTGATGGTGATATCATCAATGCATGTTGATTAAATATTTCCGTTATATATCCAACTCATTTACGAGATGATACAGATGATTAATAATGTATGGCTGGTTTGTAAAAGGGAGTTTTACTGTTTTCTAATTTCTAACCAAGATTGAACTTGTGGTGAGCTGTTTTGGTGTCTGTTGCTCATGTTTTCCACTTTCACTTCCAGGAATTATGGAAAACCCAGTATTTACATCATGCTGCAGGAGCATTGTGGGGTGCAAGCTGTGTGTCAATCAATGGGTGGCAACGTCTACACAGTGCCCTAAATGCCGCTCCGAGGAGTACAATGTCACTGAGGTTGCGGGTCTCTCCAGTGCCCTGGATGCTATTAAAAATATTTAATTTAATGTCAACGTGTTTCAACTTTTGCTGTGGAGAGGCAGTTTCCTATGCAGTGTCCTGACATTTCATCTATTTTTGTTCATGCTATCAATTTCCACCAAGAGTTCCAAAATGCTTAGAAAATATTAATTGATCTTGTTCGAGTTCATGCTCAAGTCAGAAGATGCAATTAAAAATATTTGTCAACTAGTTTCAACTTTTGCTGTGGAGAGGCAGTGTCCTGACATTTCATCTCTTTTTGAACATGCTGTCAATTTCCACCAAGAAGAGTTCCAAAATGCTTTGAAAATATTAATTGATCTTGTTCGAGTTCATGCTTAAGGTTGCCTTACTCTCCTCAGAATTAACAAAGCAGTTAGTAGTCAAAATGGGGGAAACTGGATAAAGTTCCTGTGGAATAAAAATATGTTCTTGATGGCATGCATTGTCTCTTGTTTTTGTTTGATTATACAGCCAGAACTGGACCTCCGTTTGGGTTCCACCCAGTAGGTGATCCAGCCTTTACACACACCACTTTTTTTTTTTTTATATATATATATATAAAAAAAAAAAAAACCTTCATGGTATAATTATGTAATTTGCTTGTGAGCCTAAATGAGTAAATTGGTATTCAATCGTTATATACTACCGGTATTATTTTTTTTTTTTGTATATATTGAAAGTAGTGTTTCATGTTGTCACTTCACATTTAATAGCCTCTTAAAATGAAATTGCTATGCAAATTCACAGTCCCTCCTTTGAGCTGCATTAGACAGTGTGTCCTGTACATCTAAATGCCAAGTTAGATGCTTCTGTGCCACCTATACTGCAAAGCTGGGTGTTTGTTCATACAGTTCATCAGACACCCTAAAGCCTCTTACGTTGTTGGTTTAAATTTTAAGAAAACAATTCGACATTTGTTTTTCTTTCAAAAACCTCATTATTTTGCAGGACAATTGTCTATTACAGTATACAACAAAGCGTGCATTAAATCTGTGGTGATGTACAACACGCTTTAAGAAAAGTTTATTTTCATCACACTGTAAAGTGATCTAGAGGAAAAGCAGATGTGTTTTGCCGCATACATATTACGTGTGTTTGTTTTTATTTATGCTGTATTATAATTACACTGGGTCACCAACTAAGGACAGATTGAAATCACTGTAAGTTAACACATCCTTCTTGACACTTCAACCAAGTGTATTGGTATTTAAGAAGCCTTTAACATAATGTGCTGAACATTAAATCTGTAATGTAGCCAACATTTAGAATAGGGTTGTGCCGGCGAGGAAATTTCCCCATTGATTAGTTAACTTGTGACAACAGCAGTGTTATTTGTCAATCTCTTCTGTAGATTTTGATCTTTATAAGTTATGATGATATATTGTTAATTAAAAAACCAACAACAATAAAATAGTAGCTACAATAATATACATAAAAAAGTCGCGTATACTATAATCAAACTAATAAGACGGGTGACATATACCCATATTATAACAAATAAATAAAATATATTTGGAAATCGCCCTTTAAACCGAAGGCTCGGTTTGTTATTCACAATTATTTGATTAAAAACAATAAAACAAAGACAAAGTAACTTATGTTAAACACTTTCTTAATTGTGTTTTTGTTAACTGAAGTTATATTGCGCTTTTAATTGCCTCCGCTATCGTCCTGTCAATCATTCTCGGGGGTCGCGGCTATGATTCAGTAGAAATGTATTTCACCATCATCGGTACCCACCCTCAGGTGATTGGCATTACAGTATTTGCAATCACCATCTCGTGTCAACACAGAGCGTATACTAGGGTGACCATATTTTGATTACCAAAAACCAGGACACTCGGCCCGGCAAACAGATACTCAAATGATAGATACTCGAAGTTTACTCAAAAGATGCCTTTATTAATTTCAATACATTTAAAGTAGGCTATGCCTCCTCTGTATGGATAGAAAATTGTTATATTACAAGACACAAATTCAGATAGGCTTCTCAGAGGTTACTCAACATGTTTTATTATGACAGTTTAAAAAATAATGAATGAAATAATGATAGAAATGTCTCTTCTGTATTAGAAAAATAAATATATAAATAACTAAAATAAATACCTTCAAATTGAACAAATATAGCTCTCACAAACTTACAAAAACGTATATATTACAAAAAAGTAAAACATATGTATATATTTAGTTTTCTTCCTCTTTATCCTGTTTTTCTTCCATTTTCATCACTTTATAAAAAACAGCCAGGACGGCCAGGACAGGACGTGAAATGTCCTGGGAAAACAGGACTTTTGGTCACCCTAGCGTAGGCTATACTGTCTAAAAGTTCTGACTGCTGACTTAACTTTGGTCAGTGAGCCTCTCCCGTTCGCCGCTGTCACGCACAGCTTCACCAAACAGATTGAACTAAATAAAACGGGCTGTTGGCAGACTAATATTTAATATGTCGAATATATTTATAAATATTTCTGTGAAACGCGTTAAGTTGCACAGAAGAAAGCCCAATAGGATCTGCCTTGTACAGTTTAAGAATCTGTAACCATGGTAGCATAGAGGACTATTATTTTGTTGAACAGAACTAGCGACGACTGATGACGTCACATGCTCATATTTGCTTGACCAATCGGCGGAAAGGGGCGTCTCAGGACCGCCCACGTGTGAGAAACGAATTTTGAAGTCATTTATTCGTTTTTTGCCTTTGAACTAAAAAACGAAAAATCAAGCCGAAATCTCGTTTTTTCTTTTTTTTGAAAAAAACGAAAAAACGAAGAAACAAACCGTTTTCTCGTTTTTGCTTATTTCGTTTCAAATTGGAAAACAAACTATCACCGATGGATACTCTTCTATCCCAGGAGGCCACGCGAGAGGATACGTCATTATCAAACATTACGGAGATCAGCGACGCGGGGGTTTTCAAATGTGAGTAAACACGGTTCCTTGTGTTTAAATCGTATGTGTTAAACTACTATAGAGTAAACGTTTTAACTGTTGAAGGTGTAAAGGAGTTAGACAGTATAGTATAGTTGTGATTTTGCTGTAAAAACATTTTTTATTATGTATAGCTAGCTAACAGGGGAGCTCCAGTAAGCACACGTAACGTTACGTCTCTAAAGTAGATTTACATAACCATATACATCTTAAACACGCTTATTTAATATGTCTATTTACATCTGAAAGGAAAATATTGTATAAGTTTTGCAGATGAGCACATCATAACATGTAAAAGACATCTGAGTGATGTATGTGTGCTATTATGTAGGATAACGTTAATTAACGTTAACTGTTGTCAACACTGTTTACATAAGACAAATGTGCTGTATATAAGGTAAATAAACAAATCTATAAAGTAACTAAACATGTTATATATTTTATGTGTTACTTATTACTGTTGATGACTGCTTTTGTATAATGTTTGTGCATTTTTGTAGGATCTGAAATGTCTGCAGACTGGTGTGAGCCCTGAGGATGAGGAGCCCAGAGCTGAATCCTGGAGATGGTGTCATGGATAAGTCTTTCCATCACTCCACCGGCCCATATGAGTCCCTCCATTACTCCACCGGCCCTTATGAGTCCCTCCATCACTCCACCGGCCCTTATCACCTCAGATTGTGAAGCGCAGCACAGCAACAAGCTCCGGCACGAATAAAGAATAAAGCTGCAGAATGGGAACCACTGTATTGAGATGGCACAGTATGTGGGGTTCAGCGCCTTTAGATACATGCTTGTAGTTTGAATAAAGCTTTGTTTCATGTGTTGTTGATTTGTATATGCATTTGTTTATTGTGGTGGTTACTTTTATTTGTTCTTTTACTCATTTATTCATGTTTCTTATTGTTGTCAGTATATAAAATATAATTATTTAATGTATGCATTCATTAATTCATTGCTCGACTGGCAATTGAGATCACTGCATTTATCTAGTGTGTATTCATGCATAACTATGTCATATGACAAGACAAATTACATTTTGCTTATTAAATTATATCATTTTTAGTATATAAAAAAGTTATATAATTAAGTATTGGTCAGCATTTAATATTATTATTTTGTTTAAGTTTTGGGGTGGGCTAACAATGCAATTCATTCTGAGGTAATATTAATTTTTCTTCGAGCAGCTGCCCGTCTCCTTTGTGCAGACATTACAAACGCAGAGGAAAACTGTTCTAGGTTGTGCTGTTGAGTTTCTGATGTTATGAAGTGTTAGTACACCTGTCGCTCATTTAATTTAAACTTAGTACAAACAAGATCAGGGAAAGATACCGTAACATTCATAATGACAAAACAGAAAACATAAGATCATTGCTTTGTGTACATCATATTTATAGGCTACTCAGGAAAAAAGAACAATAACAAGGCTAAATATCTTTAAATAGTTTTTCATAATACATAAAACATTCTAAGGGATCAAACGAGAGGTAAATTCATCAAGAAAAAAAAAAACCTTTAAGGAGAAACTTTTTGGGTATAAAATAAAGAAATTAACAACATATTCAAGAGATGACAATGTTGGGGTTTCTTAATAAAAAGTTATATCGTTAGGCCCTATAAGGATAAAACTGTGGGTCACATTAGTAGGGTTTAAAATATAACAACTTAAATCAACCCTAAATGTATTGACAAAATAATGGACAGCTGTTTCTTCAACAATAGGCCACCACAATATGGTTTCATCAATATCAAGATATTTACAGATAGATTAATAAAATGTGTCGTTCATATCTTTTAAGTGTGATAACGCGTCGTAGGTCACATGATAAAGTCAACATGGCGTATGATGTCCGGATCGCATTCATACTCAACGAGATTTGGCTCTAAAGTACCTACTCTTTTAGCGCTCGTTAAGTAAGTACTCATTGAAATTAAGTACCTACTCATTGAGTATGCGGTTTCGGACGCAGCCATTGCCTCCTGGAAGCAACGGGTATCGCACTCTAAAATAACCATCAAAATAAAAGTCCCACAATAGAAGTCTTCTTTCCCTGAGAGCCTTTTATACACCTTAGTAGGCGTATATCAATGAAATATTTTTAAACAGATCAAGTACTATTACTATACTGGTAACAAATTACAGCCATTTTAATAAAGGTGTGAATAGTAATCATGCCTCATTCGCTTACGGTCCGACTTTTGAACTTTATTCCTTTTTTATTCATTTTATTTATTCGGGACACACACACACCTAAGGTTTAAGGAGGTCTGCGCGGGACTGTATTTTCCCCGTCCCGCTCCCAAGCTTCTATTTTCAGGTTACAGTGCATCTCGTGGCTCACGCAGTCTTCACATGCACGCGCGCTTCAATCCGTTTCGGAGACTCTTTGTTCGTTCCGGTGAAATCACAAATGCACACAAAGTTTTCCCTGCTTGATATAAATAAAACCACTGATGAACATATTCGGTTTTGATGAGGGAAAAAAAAAAAACTATACGAGTGCGGATTAGAACCCAGAACCTCTGACATGCTCTGCAAAAGTTCTACCTCTGGACCATTAATGGACACACATCAAATAGTTGGATCTATGTATTTATTCACGTAATTCTTTTAAATTTAAATTCTATAAATTTTCATTTATACACACACACACACACACACACACACACACACACACCTTTCCCTTAATCTCCATAAAAATGGATTAATTTTGTGAGTATTTTTGCGGACCACCTTGCCTTCTTTAATTTTATCTGTTGCCCGCCTTTCTATATGATTTAATCTAACTTTGCAGTACCACGCAGAAGCCATCTTCACCAGAACATGGACATGGTTAGATTCAAACACACGTCAAACGAAATGTGATTGTGCAGCTGTGGGAAGAGATTCTTCTCAGAAAGAACCTGGGTGACAATGGCTGCTGTCGTTCCTCTTCCCTGTGGAGCCCTTCCCTCATTGGTTTTCAGCAGCCGCTGAAAGCATCTTTCTGTAGCTTGGCAAACTGCAGTGATGCCCGGAGATGGTTTCTGTAGGCCACCTTTGTCCTTCAAACTAAGGAATCGATGCACCAAGTCATCTGAGGTGAGTGCTTGTGAGCAAGGCATGCAATTAACCTTCTCTTTCATCTTTTTCACAATGAAGCCTGTGATGTAAGAGATTGCTGCTTCCTTGTACTCAGACAGATTGTCTACATCTGGAAGGTCAGAGAGGGAGTCATCCTCAGGCACAAGCACTTCCACAGGCTCCACATCCAACCGGCGAGTGATGTTTACAGTCGCAATTGTTGAGTCAAGGATGGTTGTGTTGTCTCGAAGGAGACAATTGCATGTGCCCCTTTTCACCTCGAGCCTTACAAGGAGGCGCTTATATGCCCCTCGGAACTGCCTTACATTGGGGTTGTTGTTGTAACCTCCACGCGCTCTGACTGCAGAGAAGAACAACTCCAAGTGGTCCTGACTGAGTTTGTAGGTCAGAAGGTATCGGCATGGGGCAGCTGGCTGCTCTACCAGGTCTTCGTAGATGCCCATCACACTTCTGCCACAAGCAATGAAACCATAGATGGGTGTCTTTTTCTTTGTGGAATGCACATGTACAAGTGTGTTGTCTCTTCCTTTCATTTTGAGCCCACGGAGAAGTGACTCTGTTTCTTCTAAAATACCCATAGCACGGTGTTTAGTAGTTGGCTTGATGGGCGCTTTGTGTCCTTTGCCAAGTAGGTTGTGGCTATTAAGGACATCAAAGGCTGCATCTATTGTGTGCAGGAATTGAACTGTGGCTGCACATCCACTGAACTGGGGATACTTCAGCTCCTGCTCACAATACTCTAGGGCATCAGCCACACTGCTGCTAAAGAGCTGGGCTGCAAGATTGACCTTCACTTTCTGATTTCGCCACTGGATGTGCACCATTTTTAGTTTGTTACCAAGACGCAAGCCTTCCTTCTCCTGAAGCTTGTGGAGCTCCTCAATGTACTGCCACCTTATCTCCTGGCCATCTTCTCTTACCAGAACCTCAACTGTTGAGAACACATTCCGAAGAAGCTTGAGCATATGACATGGATCCAAGAGCACATGGACTTTTTGTGTGTGATCCTCAGGATGGAGAAAGAACGGTATCATGTCCATGACGCACAAGTTAGCACCAAGCTCCCTGATCATTGCTATGTTTTGGGAGGGTCCATCACACGTCAAGGAGACAACCCTAACTCCGATTGCATGAAGCCTAACAAGGCTCTCTCGGATGATGCTTGCTCTCTCTGTTCCTGTCATGCTGTTGATAAAGTAAGCAATGGGAATCTTCCAAGACTCATTGATTGCAACAACCATGAGGACAAGTGCTTGTGTTGCCACAACATTTTCTATCTCACCACCTCCAATTTCAACATAGCCATGAATTTGATCCCCGCTAAACTCAGTTTGCTTATGAATGTACATTTCATCCATCATCAATGAGCAAACTGTGTCTTTACCAACTTTCTTCTGCTCAGCAACATGACTTTTTAAAGCTGTGAATGAAGCAACAGTATATCCAGGATCTGCAGAAACGCTACTGTACCATTTTCGTAGGGTCTGAGGATGAGGCAAAGCCAAGAGAAACTTCTCTCTCACATAGTCATAGGCCTTTGGAGAGTAGAAGTGTAGTGTGGTTGCGAATTGCTTCATGTTTTCGGAAAACACTGACTTTTTCTTCTTTTGGATTCTCTGAAATATCTCCCGGGGAACATCATCCAGACTTTCAAGAAGAGAGGCACATTCACTTGAAAGTATAAATTTCTTCTTAAGCACTTTAATTACACCTTTCAAGGAAGAAACTCTTGCCTTTAGTCTCCTTGTCTGTTGCCTTTTCAACCTCAGCTTTTTACGAGCTACACATAGTTTGTCCTTTATCTCATAAGCTTTCCTTTTAATTGTTTTCGGAGACTCTGTAAGTAGCAGTGATCACTCAAAGAACCAAAGTGTGATTGTTTTCCACTCCGATTTGTGTGTTGAACGCTGCTAGCCAAACCAAAATCCTTACACACATTCGCTGTCAGAGCGATGTCATCATGCACGACATCTTGAGCAACAAAGGTGTTTTCAGATGTGTCTTCCAATATCATGACATTGCTCTGATTAACAGCATGGCTGTTGGCACTACTCCTATTGTCTACATATGCAACCTCCTCATTACTATTTACAGCTGAAATAGGGATGTCACTTACCACCTCATCAATACTTACCAAGCGTCTTCTTTTTGGCTGTTGTTTTTTTCCTTGGAGAAAGAGAAAATGGTTGGCACAGCGGTGTCCTTCAGGCATGTCCTTCCCTAAAAAAAATTACAAGAGGCATGAAAAAGATGACATTATTGGTCATATTGGCTGTTATTGGCTGTAAATGCTGTTATTCATAACAGAAATGTATGCGTTTATGTTTCATTATTCGGTCTAACACTAGTATAAATGTACAGATTACATTTTAAAATTATTATTGCTATTAAAAGAATATGTAAATGTTTGCATAACTGTCAAAAACTGCATAATTGCATAACAGTGCATAACACAGAATCATTCTGTGTTCCGCTGTCTCGCTTGGAGAACAGTTTTTCAAACATGAATTTCACAGAGAAATTTTTGGTAACAATTTACAATAATAGTACATGAATATTCATGTACTAATACCTAAATTAATAGTTACTTCAACATTAACTCATGATTAGTGAATATATGAACTAATCATGAACCAATGAATAGCAATCCTTAACTACAACAGGAGTCATACTGATTCATGCATGAATAACAGCAGCCTTAAACATGTTAGTACATGTTTTATAGTTAATGCATTAATTAATGTTTAGGGGTAAACTAAATCCATCACTCTCCGTAAGAATAAATAAGAAGTCATCTAAATTTGAATTAAACATATAATTTAATACTGCCATAATTTAAACTGTAATATCATAATCTGCTATCTGTGGCAAGCAATGTGACAAATAATTGGAATGGCACATGATGTTTTAGCCATTAATTACACAGATCCATCTAATCAGACGTGGAAAATAGACTAATAACTAGCACTAGTAAATTTAATTTGATCTAAACCGTTTTCTGATTTTTATAGTTTATTTAGGGCTATGTTTAGTAATAGCTACTTTTCTACCCGGAACTACAGTATGTAGGGTTTGTTTCTGGTTGGACACTCATTAGTGGTGCACTCGGTGCTCGTTCGGCACATTGGTTGTGTTCTTATGGTAATGCTGACATTTTAATCTCATAAATGTTGACTTCTTTGGTAAACAGAATTAATAGTTTAAGACATCTTTGCATGTATGTTGTATTTGAGAGGTTTCAGGAGGTTAGGGTTAATTAACTGTATTTTTTGTTGTTTAAATGTATATGCTTCAACTAGCATTAGCTTATAGCCTATTTTACATGTAATCGTGTCTTATGTGTGTATTTACAGGTATGTTTGGACTTTCTTTTAAGTCCATATACGTTTAATTGTATAAATAAAAATGAAAGAACAACACAATTTTTATCTTTGTTTTTTTTGTACCATAGTTTTAAAGGGTACCTATCATGGAATTTTGAAAATTACCTTTCATGTAGTGTGTATCATAGATCTAAGTGAACGAAAACATCCTGCAAAGTTTTAAATATGAAAGTTCACCGTATACAAAGTTATTGTCTCTCAAAAGTAATAGTCGACTCTGAGTCGCTGATATGAATCGATAGACGAAAGATGCATTTTCTCTAACTTTCGTACGTCACTTGTACAAGTTATTTGAATAAGACACGCCCACTCATTGCGCGCGCCAGACACCAGTGAAAACAACATGTCGACGAGCTGTTCTGAAGTGCGAATCAAAAGCGAACTTTTTTCACTGCCCAGGAACGAGCATGTGAAGAATCAGTGGCTAGAGTTTCTATTTACAACTATACCACACAAGTATAGCCACCTTGAGCTGTGTTCGCGTTATTTTCATGAGGATTCCATTACAAACATAAATGCTTTCAAGTGTGGATTCGCGAGTCGGCTGATACTGAAGGAAGGTTACAAATATAAATGCTTTCAAGTGTGGATTCGCGAGTCGGTTGATACTGAAGGAACGTTTAGTACCAAGTTTATTTGGATCGGCTTCATCCTCCGAATCACAACCTGTAAGTACTGTTAATAATTGTTGCTTTTAATGGGGTTTGTAGCATGCTCAATGTGTGTGTGTGTGTGTGTGTGTGTGTGTGTGTGTGTGTGTGTGTGTGTGTGTGTGTGTGTGTGTGTGTGTGTGTGTGTGTGTGTGTGTGTGTGTGTGTGTGTGTGTCAGTTACGCTCAACGCAGCTAGGTCGCCAAGCTGTGCGTGTGTGTGTGTGTTTTGAAATATGTAAAATGTTTGTCGTTGTTATTGGAGTTGTCATAAAGAATAGAGCGTATAGTGTAGTACTGCAGTGCTTTATCAATATGTTTAAGCTTTGGGTTAAGGCGAAAAATAACTGACTGGGTCGTCTGACCAATCATCGCAGATTAGCGTCACGCAAAGGAGGGGTTTGGAAAATGAGTCGTCAAACGAATCATTAGGGAGTCGGTGAGCAAATCAGGTAAAAATAAATGCATATTATAAGACAACAAAAGTGTTTTTTGTCATTGCATGCATGTAAAACTGTTGTTGGGGACTCCCAGAACAATATTAGGAACATTTTAAATGTCATAATAGGTACCCTTTAAAGGAATAAGGATGGCACTCTTATTGTATATATTTATTCATATTTTAGTTCATGATATGTAAGTACATCATTGTGTCATGACTTTACTTGAGGAGGCACATCATTAATTCATTATTAACTAACCATACACTAACATCAACTAATGGCTTGTTAATGCATCATTATGTCATGACTTTACTTGAGGGGGCACATCATCACTAACTCATCATTAATTACTTATAAAGTAATATGAATTCATGACTTGTTAATGTATCATTATGTAATTTCTTGTCTTGGCCCTTCAATACATATTTAAAAACTTATCAATTACACATGTTCTATACATATTCAGCTCTTCTAAATCAGATACAATTTGGTGTTTTTCGGTGGTTTGTAAAGAAGTGGAAGAGCAGAGGTGCTGTGCCTGAATTTGGATGGAGAAGGAACTGAACGGTAGGAGGAAAGTGGACACATTTTGAGGTGGCAAGAAAACAAGACTAACATCCGACTGTATTTTGATATAAAGACAGTAAACCAATCCTCAAAATAACCACATAAATAACCATCATCTGTGCTAGCACTGATTTTAATTTTGAAAATTGCATCTGTTTAAAGGTGCTCTATGTAACTTTTAGAGGCCTCTAGCGGTGATGTTTCAGATTGCAACCAATTTTTACAAGAGCGCTCGTGCTCGAACTCATAAACAATACCATCTATTACGCAAATATCTTGGCGAATACTAGACGGATTCGGCGAGCACCGAGCTCGTTGGGACCATCTAGTCGAGCTGAAAAGAACCATATACGTTCCATAGTTTTTGGTGGTGATTTCGTGGAGATATTAGCAGAAAACCATCGGGCGCGCTGCAAAATTGCGGACGCCGGTGACATCACGGTCTCAGAAGAATTCGCTCGTATCTCTGTAACGCAAAGACCCAGAGAGCTCAAATTCGGGGGAGGAGGTCCCAGGGGGACCCTTGCCCGAACGCTAGTGTGGCGGGCCTCGGGGACACCCCCTACTGGATCGCCGTTCGCTGGGATCCCCGATTTCGAACGGCTATAACTCGGGGAGCCGGGCGAGTTGGACCTCGGGGGTGGGCTCGTTCGAAAGGCCCCGTCCAGCACTACGAACGATTAGAGTCTTGGGAATATTGATCAAAGATTGACCGAGATATAAGCCGAAAAAACGTGCGCCTTTAACCGGACGTAACTCCCTGACCGTCTACAATAGACTGTATATAAGGAGAGAGGCTCGGGAGCACCAATGCACGTCACATCCGATGGATTTCGCGGTAAATCCGACCCGGAGACTTCACATATAAATATGAATATTGGCCTTCAGAGGTAATAGCAAAACCCGACAAGTGGATCATTGTAATGAGTGATTACAACCCCTTCACACACGGGCAATAAAAAAAGGATTCATTTTAGAAGAAAAGTTACATTTAGCACCTTTAATGGATATATTAGTGTAGGCATTTCACTCTTGATGGCAGCAGAGGAATAACTTAAAACGGAATGAGATTAAATTGTTTTTAATGATGAATGCATCATTGTGTGTTCAATAAGTAAGGTTAAATGTAAATATTGCAAGACATCTAGTGTCATTCAATGATGTTTGTGACAGTTGCTGGTGGCAATTTTAACAATTTTACATTGTGCCCTTTTAATACATCTTTCTTCTAATCTAGAGCATGTTTGATTTAGTTTACCCCAAAGTGTTAATTAATACATTAATTAACAAGCATGTACTAACGTGTAGTTAAGATGGTATATTCATGCAGGAATTCATATGACTCATGTCACAGTTAAAGGAGAACTCCGGTCAATTTGAACATTGAGCTAATTTTTACTGAGTGCTGTCAGTACAGACAAAAACGACAAAAATCGGTGTTTCCTACACCGTGTTATCCTCTTTTTAAAATTCGCAAACGGGGCAAGTTCTAAACCTGCTTTTAGCCTCTTAACATCCTTGATATGTCATTACAAGTGCACAGCCATGTGAGTGATTGTATTCAGAGTGAACACGGTGAATCTGACTGCAGTAGATGTGAAAGATATGAATAAAAATGATGTTTATTCAGCCAGCTCACATACTGTGTTTTCTTCCTGTTTTCGGGTCGAAGTCCACAGTAGTCAATTGTCGAGTTCGCGCGCGCGATCATTGGTAACTAGATAACTACGCAAACACGACAATTGACTACTGTGGACTTCGACCCGAAAACAGGAAGAAAACACAGTTATGTGAGCTGGCTGAATAAACATCATTTTTATTCATATCTTTCACATCTACTGCAGTCAGATTCACCGTGTTCACTCTTAATAACACCACTCACATGGCTGTGCACTTGTAATGACACATCAAGGATGTTAAGAGGCTAAAAGCAGGTTTAAAACTTGCCCCGTTTAAGTCAACAGGGTGCGAATTTTAAAAAGAGGATAACACGGTGTAGGAAACACAGATTTTTGTCGTTGTTCTCTGTACTGACAGCACTCCACATTTACAAAAAAATGAGCTCAATGTTAAAATTGACCGGAGTTCTCCTCTAAGGTTCGTTCTTCATTAGTACATGTCTTAACTCATCATTAGTTCATAGTAAAGTAATTATTAATTCAGGTATTAGTACATGATTATTCGTGTACTGTTATTGTAAAGTGTTACCGATTTTTTTAAATTATTTTTTTTAGTTTATGGTATTTGCATAAAAGGTAGGGCTGCACAATATATCAAAATTATCGCAAATGTATATATCACGATAGGCATTCCACAACAGCTTGCAATAACTGGGTCATGAACAAAAGACAATGAGAAAATAACCCACTGTTTGTAGATTTAATAAGAATCAGTGTATATATAATTCCTACAGTGAAAACTAAGCAGTGTTTTATTTTTACATTTGATTATTCAGTTTCTGTTAAATAAACCTAATGTAGAATAACCAGAAACTCTAAACCCCGTGGTTATGCTACAGTAAAACACTGCTGTCCACTTTCAGAAGCTGTAGGGATGTTTTCTTGTCAAAAAAAGAATGTGAAACACGCATGTAGGTTATATAATTTTGAATATATTTTATAGATAATTTAAGTTTATTTTACACACTTTAAGCATATCGCAAATCGAATATCGCATTATTTAATGAGTTATAAATCGTATATCGCATTTTTCTTCATTATGAATGTATGATGGTCAATACTTCACCAATTTCAGCCAATATGTTGCTTGACTCTTTGTAAGGTATGAAACGATGTGTCTATACCCTGGAGTCAGTGGTGAAGTGATGACTCTCGAAATGTTCACTGCACAGACGAGAATCCTTTTTAGGAGTCCAATTCTGTCTTTTCATGTTGAGCATCCACTGGTCCAGCCTGAGACGTTCTGGATCACCTAGAGGAAAACTTAACACAAACAAATAGATAGTTACCTCCTTCAATAATTTTAATTATCACAACTAAAGTTTTAATTTTACTAAATTGAATAAGCTCAACATTCAGCATTCAATAAAATATATTTAAAGATTTATTATTTATAATGTTATTTCAACATAGGCTACATAATATCTCGTTATTTCGACATAAAAAATGTGCGTGTGCAACATAATCAGAGAGTATTTCTTTTCGTTTGGAATAGTTTTGTTTCAAGATTTAGTTGCAAGCTTTCTATATTTCTCATGTCTGAGGCATATTTCGGTTAATTTATGATGAGATGCGCTCAAATTCATGTGCACTGCAAGTGACCGAGCCAGCGCCTCATGATTATATTGTCTGCTATATTTGCGTCTTATTTATAAAATCCAGGCAATTGGTTGATTTAAAAAAAAAATTAAGATACTATTTATACAAAACGAAATTCACTTTAAAGAAAGGCTTTCTACAAAACACAACGTATAGGCTAATGAGTTAAAATTATATATGACCCACTTAATGTCTCCCAATATATCCTATCTTACTCATGCTGTTCACTTTTCATAATCAACATGGGGGAAAAAACATTATAATATTTAAACAAATATGAAACTAAATGTGCTTATTTAATGGCTACAACACGTACAGTAGTAGGCCTACATACTCTCTATTGTATTGCTGCACATTCATTTAATTCTGAATTTTGCACGTTGAAAGAAATTTTTTGGTGCATTGTAAAACATATCTGCAACATTTATCAAGTTCACGGATAATTGTGCATGCATTTATTAATCATTATGATACCAAAATCATAATAAAGTAGGTTATACTACAAAAAAATCAGATGAGCCCAGAAGATAAACGAAACGTGTTTAATTAGCTTACACATTAAGCATTTTCCTCCCATAGAAAACCATTATATGAACACTTGGCTTAATGCAGATTAGAATGTTCCAGCATATGTTGAAATAACGAGATATGTTGCTTCCAGAAATTATTATAGGGGGTGCTATGGGGTGCTTTGGTTGTTCTTGGGGGTGCTGAAGCACTGCTACCCCCTCCAGCACCGCACATGCATACCATTCCTGTTAAATCATTAATTGCAAGATACTCCGATATTGACGATTTAAGTTCCTTTTGTAAAAGTGGGAAAGAGGTGTTGACTCATTTGTTTTTTGAATGCAAAATTATCCAACATTTCTGGAAGGAATTGACAGAATTTATTTTTAATTTAGTACAAATTAAATACTATTTTACTTCAAAGGATATTATTGTATATTATGAAAACATGAATATATTGAATATATTGTTAATTCATTTACACTGTTGGCAAAATTTTATATCCATAAGCAAAAATATTTAAATTAATCATCAATTTAAAAGGTGAAACTAATATATAATGCAAAGTGAGACATTTCAAGCCTTTATTTGTTATAATTTTTATGATTATGGCTTACAGCTATGAAAACCTTTTCACAATATTCTAAATTTGAATTTGGGGTTTTCATAAGCTGTATACACTTTTACAAAAGGAACAGAAATCGTCAATATCAGAGTATCTTGCAATTAATGATTTAACAGGATAAATGGTATGCAAAATTTTAAAATATATTTCTTTGGTTTTATTATTAATGCAATATTTAAAGGGGATTAACCAAGCAGTATTCCAAGTAATATTATCAATAATAGAGTTCCAAAAAAAAATCTTCCAGGTGCTATTTTATTTTGTATTTGAAATATTGTACAAATATGTCTATTATTGCATTTTTTATCAATCAATTAAATACCATTTAAAATTAATTTTGGATTTATCATTAATGTGGAGTTAAATTAAATATAACTTTTATTTCTATCAGAGTAGGGGAAATACCTTTGACAGAATTAGTAATAGTAATGACAGTGACGCAAATTGTGCGCAAACCGGAAATTGTAATGCGTGCGCACGAGAAACTATTGAGTGCGCGCACGCACGGGATAGTCTTTATTTTTTTATTTTTGCCAAGGTCCCTTAGGGCAGTGTTTCTCAACCTCTCCTGCAGGGACCCCCTGACAGGCCATGTTTCTGTTTTAACCCTGAAATGGCACACCTGATTCAATTAATTAAAGGCTTAATGAGTACTTGAATACACCTTGTGGTGCAACCTGGACACATCGTCAGTGATGCTCCCGGGGTCATAGGGTGTTTCGGGTCTTCCATCAGACACCCTCACCCGGGCGACCCAGCCGGGGGTGATCAAGCCCCGACTTGTGTCCAGGTAGCGCTCTATGCCACGCGTCCCCCCTCCTTAACCAGAGCCACCGTGCTGCCTTTTCAGCGGCTTCCAGGATGTTCTTGATGGCTCTTTGCCTGTGCAGTCCGCAAATCCCTAAGAGTCCCAGGACCCGGTGTAGAGACTGGCCTGCGAAGCCCCTACAGCCCACTTCAACAGGCTCACAGCGGGCTTTCCACCCATTCCTCCGACACTCCTCTACCAGATCAGCGTACTTGGCCCTCTTTCTTTCCTGGGCTTCCTCCATTCTCTCTTCCCAGGGGACCGTTAGTTCAAGTAACACCACCTGCTTACTTGCTGCGGACATCAAGACCATGTCCGGTCGTAGTGTTGTGACTGCAATGGTGTCTGGGAACCTCAATTGAGTCCCCAGGTCCACCAGGAGGTGCCAGTCTCTTGCTGTTGCGAGCACGCCCCCTTGTGTCTTTCTAGGGTGCTGAGGCTTCTCTCCTGCTCGAACAAAGGCAATTGCAGACTTGGTTGGATGATGCTGCTTGCTAATGTTAATGCCAGTGCAGATGGCGTCTGCTACTGCCTTCAGGATCTGGTCATGGCGCCAACGATAACGCCCATCTCCCAAGGCTTTTGAGCAGCAGCTGAGGATATGCTCTAATGATCCCCTTTTCTGGCAGAGTTGGCAAGCAGGTGAGTCCACCAGGCCCCAGGTGAACAGGTTGGCAGGGCTAGGAAGGACATCATACACTGACTGGACCATGAACTTGAAATGGTGTGGTTCCGCCTTCCAGAGTTCTGCCCAAGTGATCTTACGGCCAGCTGTTTGCTCCCACTTTGTCCAGGCCCCCTGCTTAGACATGCCCACCACTCTGCTGAAGCGAGCTTCCTCCACCTCGGCTCGTACCTCCTCCTGGATAAGCTTCCGCTTCTCCTTTCCTCTGGCTTTGCTGTAGCATGGCTTGGGATTGCTACCAAGCCCGGCCCGCCCAGTAGCCACCGTACCCACCAGGGTGCTATGCCTCAGCCTTGCCTCCGCCCGTTCCACTGCATCCTGGGCGCGCCACTTCCTTCCTGTTCTGACCTCTACCCCTGCTGAGGAGACCTTGGTGTCAACTGAGTCTCGGTAGAGCAGGACTTCTCTGGCTCGGGTGACCTTGAACTCCTCTGCCAGACTACTAAAGGGAAGCTGTAGCTTGGTGTTATGGCCAAAGAAAGCAATGCTGCTTAGGCTCCGTGGCAGGCCCAGCCACCTGCGCAGAAATCGACTGACCTTCCGCTCAAAGCCCTCCACGGTGGTAATTGGGACTTCGTATATCAGCAGTGGCCAGAGGAGACGAGGGAGGATGCCATGTTGGTAGATCCAGGCCTTAAACCTACCAGGAAGCCCTGACTTATCCACTGCCAAGAGCCATGTTTCGAAGTCCTCGCTGGTTCCCTTCCGTGCAGCGGTGTCCTTCAGGTTGTGAGTGAAGAGCTTGCCCAGGCTCTTCACTGGCTTTTCTGACACTGATGGAATTCTGGTGTCTCCCAACATGAAGCGGAACTGATCAGCTACTTTTCCTTTCCTCAAGACCAAGGACCTGGATTTCGCGGGCTTGAAGCTGATCCTTGCCCAAGTGATGAGCTGTTCGAGGCCTCGCAGAAGCCACCTGCATCCAGGCACTGTGGTTGTGGTGACCGTTAGATCGTCCATGAATGCTCTAATCGGGGGTTGTCGGGTGCCAGATCTGGACAGTGGACCTCTACATTCCACTTCTGCAGACTTCACGAGCATATTCATGGCCAGTGCAAACAGAGACACAGAGATTGTGCAGCCTGTAATGATGCCCTTCTCCAGACGATGCCACTCCGATATTGAAGTCCCAGAGGACACCCTAAGACTGAAGTTGTTATAATAGTCAAGGATGAGATTTTGAATCTTCTCTGGGACGTGGTATCTGCTCAGGGCCAATTCCACCAATCTATGTGGTATCGAACCGTAAGCATTGGCAAGGTCCTGCCACAGCACTGCCAAGTCCCCTTTGCCTTCTCGTGCCTCCCTGATCAGCTGTGTCACCACCCCTGTGTGTTCAATGCACCCTGGGACCCCTGGGATTCCTCCTTTCTGCACCGAGGTGTCTATGTAGGTGTTCTTAAGGAGAAATCCCATCAGACGATTGGAAACAATCTTGAAGAAGGTTTTGCATTCAACACTGAGGAGGGAGATTGTCCTAAACTGCTCGATGTTACTTGCATTTTCCTCCTTGGGAATCCACACGCCTTCTGCATATCTCCACTGCTGAGGTACTTTCCCTCTTCTCCATATGGTTCTTAGAATCTTCCAAAGACGTTCCAGAAGCCAGGGGCAATGTTTGAAGACCTTGTATGGAACTCCACTTGGGCCCGGTGCTGATGATGTTCTGGCCGATTTGATAACCTCTTTGACTTCCTTTAGGGTGGGTTCGTTGATGTTAAAGAGGGTGCTAGGTTCGGGTGGGCATATAAGGGCTGCACAGTGACCAAGGTCGTGCTCCCTCATGCCATCGCTATAGGTGCTGCGGATATGGCGGTTGATATCCTCCTCAGGACATGAGAGTTGACCACTGCGTTTCTCTCCCAGCAGCCTCCTTGTAAAACCAAATGGATCTGCAATGAAGGCACTGCGCCTACGGGCCCTCTCCTTGCCCCTCTTCCTGTGCCACTCAGCCCGCCGAAGGTTAATTAATTAGTCAATTAATCAATTAGTCAACTACTAATTAAGCCTTTAATTAATTGAATCAGGTGTGCCATTTCAGGGTTAAAACAGAAACATGGCCAGTCAGGGGGTCCCTGCAGGAGAGGTTGAGAACCACTGCTTTAGGGGCTCCGTACACGGCAGAGATGCCAAGTTTAGTGGCTAAAATTTAATAATTTTCAGTCAGACAATTAGTGCTAGCTGAGATAACGTGAGCAGCGGGAATCCACCTGTCACTCAAAAGTGGACACGCCCTTAATTATGCGGAAATTTAAGACTTAATATAATTTAAACGGATGAGTTATAAAAAAATTCACCCCCCTCACAGTTGTCATGAAGGGCAAAATTAGCTGTATAGACCAAAGCCACTTTTTGCTCCAGGCTGTAAACATGTTTTATTCTGCTGTAAAGTTGGGCATTTTAACATGGGGGAGATGCAGATTTGACTCAGTTTTGCAGCCTGCCTCAAGCGGCCAGTCGATGAATTGCAGTTTAATTCACTTCCGTGTTGCTTTCAAGAGAGAGACGGGGAGGTTGCCGCTTGGTAGTACCCCAGAGTGCAGTCTGGACAATGGGGCGGGGGCGACACTTTTAGACGGGGCCAGAGCCGTTAAATGAGAGTTGCAACACACTTTGATCTCGCCGCCACGCGGTCACGTGGTTCATGTAGCTCTACATAGTTCCAAACAAATCCGCGTTGCAATGGTTTTTAAAGCAAGGCAGACAGCAGCAGCTATACAGGTCCTTCTCAAAAAATTTACATATTGTGATAAATCATATTTCATCCGACCAATAAAATAAGTGTTTTTATTAATACAAAAAAAGTCAACCTTCAAATAATTATGTTCAGTTATGCACTCAATACTTGGTCGGGAATCCTTTTGCAGAAATGACTGCTTCAATGTGGCATGGCATGGAGGCAATCAGCCTGTGGCACTGCTGAGGTGTTATGGAGGCCCATGATGCTTCGATAGCGGCCTTAAGCTCATCCAGAGTGTTGGGTCTTGCGTCTCTCAACTTTCTCTTCACAATATCCCACAGATTCTCTATGGGGTTCAGGTCAGGAGAGTCAATTGAGCACAGCAATACCATGGTCAGTAAACCATTTACCAGTGGTTTTGGCACAGTGAGCAGGTGCCAGGTCGTGCTGAAAAATGAAATCTTCATCTCCATAAAGCTTTTCAGCAGATGGAAGCATGAAGTGCTCCAAAATCTCCTGATAGCTAGCTGCATTGACCCTGCCTTTGATAAAACACAGTGGACCAACACCAGCAGCTGACATGGCACCCCAGACCATCACTGACTGTGGGTACTTGACACTGGACTTCAGGCATTTTTGCATTTCCTTCTCCCCAGTCTTCCTCCAGACTCTGGCACATTGATTTCCGAATGACATGCAAAATTTGCTTTCATCCGGAAAAAGTACTTTGGACCACTGAGCAACAGTCCAGTGCTGCTTCTCTGAAGCCCAGGTCAGATGCTTCTGCCGCTGTTTCTGGTTCAAAAGTGGCTTGACCTGGGGAATGCGGCACGTGTAGCCCATTTCCTGCACACACCTGTGCACGGTGGCTCTGGATGTTTCTACTCCAGACTCAGTTCATTGCTTCCGCAGGTCCCCCAAGGTCTGGAATCGGTCCTTCTCCACAATCTTCCTCAGGGTCCGGTCACATCTTCTCATTGTGCAGCGTTTTTTGCCACACTTTTTCCTTCCCACAGACTTCCCACTGAGGTGCCTTTGATACAGCACTCTGGGAACAGCCTATTTGTTCAGAAATTTCTTTCTGTGTCTTACCCTCTTGCTTGAGGGTGTCAATGGCCTTCTGGATAGCATGATTGCGGTTTTGAGTAATGAAACAGGCTGGGAGTTTTTAAAAGCCTCAGGAATCATTTGCAGGTGTTTAGAGTTAATTAGTTGATTCAGATGATTAAGTTAATAGCTCGTTTAGAGAACCTTTTGATAGGCTAATTCTGATGATCCTGATGATATGCACATTTTTTGAGACAGAAATTTCTGGTTTTCATGAGCTGTATGCCAAAATCATCAGTATTAAAACAATAAAAGACCTGAAATATTTCAGTTGGTGAGCAATGAATCTAAAATATATGAAAGTTTAATTTTCATCATTACATTATGGAAAATAATGAACTTTATCACAATATGCTAACTTTTTTAGAAGGACCTGTATTTGCAGCAATTATCGGTAAATATTGATGCATAATGTACATTGATTATTACGATGACACTTAAATGACTTGCATATAATATTATTTTTTTTCTGGGGAGTAGCAGAAATGTCACCGGGTGATTATGAAGAGGAGCAGGAGGTGTGGAGTGGGAGTGGAGTATTAAAAAAGTGGAGTATTAAAAAAAAGCCATTTTGAAGAGAGAAGGGGAGCATGGGGCTGCACGCAGCAGGTGAGAGGCCGAGGCTGAGGCCGAAGCAGCGGAGGGAGGCTGCGGGGAAGAGAGAGAGCGAGAGAGAGAGAGAGCGGGAGAGAACGAGAGAGAACGGGATTTCGGCTGGATTGCGGGTGTAAGCCCTGATTGCACAGTGAGTCTGTTGAATTGCAGTTCTATTGTGAGCACGAGTGAAATCTTGCAGTGTATTGGTGAATATGCGAGTGTGGGAATGGTGTTGCTGCTGTTCACTCGCAGTCCCAGCTGTTTATATCTCTCTGTCTGAGCACTGAAGAAGAGAACGCTAAAGAAGAGAACGCGGAAGCAGTGAATTATGTTAATTCCTTCTCTCTGTCTGAAACTGCTGTGTTACGTTCATCCATGTTCATATCTCTCTCTGTCTGAGCCCCGAAGAAGAGAACGCGGAAGCAGTGAATTATGTTCATTTCTCTCTCTGTCTGAAACTGCTGAGTTACGTTCATTTATGTTCATATCTCTCTCTGTCTGAGCCCCGAAGAAGAGAACGCTGAAGAAGAGAACGCTGAAGCTGTGAATTATGTTCATTCCTCTCTCTGTCTGAAACTACTGAGTTACGTTCATTTATGTTCATATCTCTCGCTGTCTGAGCCCAGAAGAAGAGAATGCGGTAGCTGTGAATTTTGTTCATTCCTCTCTCTGTCTGAGTTCCGAAGAAGAATGCCCCTAAGGAGAGAATGTTCAAGAGACTTTTAAGATTGTTTTTATTATTTAATAAAGAAACATTGTCATTCATTTTAACCCTCTTGTCTGCCTCTCGTGTGTTCCACGGTCATGCTTCTCGGGGCGGTGTTTCAGTTTGAGGGGGTGGGCGGCCCGCTGGCGCTCCCCCCGACCTGTGACAGAAACCCAGCATTAATACGTTTTTGTTTATTTAGGAGGGAAATGGTGCTCCCATAAAGTAGAATACATTTACAGCAACGACCATTTGCAGCAAATTTCTGTAAATATGATGGAGAGTGTGGTCAGTTTGAAATGAAACAGGAGATATGGTTACTGAGTGGAATAATTCATAACATTAAAGTACTGTTAACGGGATTAATTTCAGTAGGCTATACATGTACACACTGTAGCTACACAGTACATCATATGCATGTATTTGTGTGTGTTCTGATGAATGGTTTGAAAGGATGTAGGGGTACATTAGCCGTACTAAAATGAATCATATAACGTTAATGTTAGATCGTATTTATAGTTATTTCACTCAGTAACCATCTCTCCAGTTACACACACACACACCTATATATATGCTCATATATATGCATACTCTACTACCAGCCAAAAGTTTTGGATCAGTAGGCTAAGATTTTTTATTTTTTTTAATAAGTCATCTCTTCTGCTCACCAAGGCTGCAATTTATTTGATATATATATATATGACAATTAAAAATAACTATTTTCTAGTGTCACAGGATCCTTCACAAATCATTCTAATATGTGGATTTGATGCTCAAATTTTTTTTTGATGAATAGAAAGTTCAAAAGAACAGTGTTTATTTGAAATAGGATCTTTTGTAACATTATAAATGTCTTAACTGTCACTTTTGATAAATTTAATTCATCCTTGAATAAAAGTATTGATTTATTTAACTTTTATGTCAGTAAAGCCGTTTGAATTGAATAAAAAAATTTGTTTTGAATTTTGGAGGGAAGGGGACTGCTCCCATGAGGTATAATACATTAACAGTATATATTCTTCTCGTGCTTCTTAATGGTCATAATTACTAACATCCTTATGTTATGTTAAAATAAGTGTCCGGTTAACATGTAGGCCTATTTTTAAAATCAGGTATATTAAAAATCCAATTGTTTATTCATCCACCATCGCATTCTGTGTTCATGTTTTAATCGTATAATAATAAATTATAATAATTATACAGTATACTGTGTAGGTTACGGGATAAAAATGGTTTCAAATATTAACACTCACATAGGCTATACATAACCATAAAAAACCCTACTGCTGTAAATCTGTGCAATTATAATAATACAATAAATAAAATACCCAGCAGAGAATTGATATGAACATGTAGGCCTATTGCTTAAATACGCTCTTGAGCACATATACATTATAATATTTGCTATAGATCGACATAATATGTTTTAGTAAAATAAAACATTGCAGTGCTGCACATATTTTATTCAATATTGTACACACCCAATGAACACTACAAGTGCTTGTGCTATTTGGTAGCCTATTATTGTCTTATTGGTCACCGTGGTTTTGCTTTAAAATAAAATAAAACACACTTTCAGATTTATCCGATGTTTTACTGAAATACAGGGAATTATCATCATTTGTGTAAAATCCAGAATTTGTGTTTATTCACTGATCCTAATGGAAAAACGAAGAAGCATAAACGAATGATGTAAAATTATGGAGCCCTGCATGACATGCGAAAACATATTGTCTAAATCAGCCTATAAAGAAATTATCTCTCCTTTGATATGCCAGTAATGTCATGCAGTCAAAAAGCGATCTTAGCGATTTTAGCGATCAAAAAGCATGTCTAATTAATTGAAATCATGTATTATGAATCATTAAACTTTAAACAAAAATATATGAAAAAAATAGTTCACACTAATTCTGTGTTGTGTTTTTTTCTGGTAATAAAATGAAGACATAAAACAAAAATTTTATCATTTTTCATCAATTTTAATCATATGGAATTAAATAAACTTTGTCAAATAACGTACTGAACAATGAGCTTTACTGTTAAAATTAAAACATGGAAGAAAAATTGATTATTCCTTAAAAAAATCAGTTGTGATGATAATTTATTTGGATTAGTGTTAGTATTATTATTACATTGGGACATATCTAAATTCTACTGTACAACAGTAATATATTTCTGTCAAGTTAAACCGAACTTTTATTTTGACGGGTTGCCGTGAAGACCTTTTGAGTTTCTGTGTGTTTGTCATGATAGTTTTTCTCAAATGAAGCGGTTAAATGATCACGAAGTGACTTGTGGATCTAGAACCTGGAGAGAAAGTTCATGCATTTGTGTCTTCATATAGGCAAAAAACAGCGCAAGCGCGTGTGTTGTGTGTGTGTGTGTGTGGTAAATGAAACTGCGCGTCGGCTGCACCATTCATTCACACTGAACATGCGCAGGATTCGTATTTAAATGGTCTTTCACACACACTAGTCTACATCGCGATTTGATACTGAACTGCTTTTTATTCCTCAAAAAATGTACAAATTCCGTGAAATTCCACATTATACAGTAAATTCCTTATTTATGACTGGATTTCGTCAGCATTTTAGGGGGGGCGGGGCGCCCCCCCAAAACAATGGTAGGGGAAACACTGCATTCGTACATAAAAGAATGTGCATGCTCAGACTTGAATCATCTATTCTACACCAATACGATTGCGGTATTATAAACCAATTAAATTGGGGGTGGGTGGAGCGACAAGTGTCACCCCGCCCAATCGTCCAGAATGCACTCTGGGGTTACTCGTGCGCCTCGAACACCCTTTTTTACTTTCTATGCGAACACCCCATGTATGCGGGTAATTTCTGTTTGATGCTAATTTTTATCTTATTTTGTTTATTAAGTAACGATGTGGATGGTAGAACGTGTGACTGACAGTTAGGCTACACGAGTTCGATTTTGGAATAAAGTGCGAGTTGAGAGATGCCAATCGCCTCCGTGAGTCTGTCTGGCCCCTGCATGCAATAGGCCTAACTTTAGTTGTGAGCTATCCCTATTTTTCTTCCTAAAGCAAAGTGTTACAAACTGTACTTCAGTTTCTTTGGCGGGGACACCGCCTTCACCTGCCATCATCTTCTCGCTTTCGGGTTAAACTTTCCGCGACTGCGCAACTGGGTTATAGGTTGTTGAAATTGTAAATAGTCTGTGGATTGTGTGATTATAATGCATTTAATACAATCTGGCAACTGGTCAACAGTAGACAAACATATTGGTCTGATTATTCATAAAGGAGTTTGGGCCATGCAAATCACGGGAGTTTCCCGGGAAAAATAACAAACCGGGAGATAGGGCTATGAAAACGGGAGAAAAACGGGAGTGTTGACAGGTATGAGTTATTGTTAGAATACAGCTGGATTGTCAAGGTTAGCACGCTGTAGCCTATAGCTGGTAGTCAATATCGATGCACTCCACTCCGTTTTGACCGCCTCATGTTTGGTTTCTTTTTTGCCACCTCAAGTTTGCGTCGGGTGGTCTCTCGCGTGAGAATCTCGTGTCACGTTCACAATGTTTAATTAGCCGACAATTCATTTAATTTAATCGAGTAAATTCTTGTCGACAATTAATCAAAAATCAATTCACTGTTTACATCCCTAATGCAAATGC